>CM054180.1:59794100-60061600 GCA_028829895.1 Sinotaia quadrata | reverse complement strand
TGGGCATCTCGTATCCGATTAATGGTCTCCCCATCCCTGTCCTTCACCTTTTTGAGTGACCTACATCTTACTAGATTGTAAACAACTATTGCACCACCGGTGCACAATTTGATTAGTGGAATTATACTTCTCACAAATAATAAAGGGATATTTAATAGAACATAGAAAAATGTTTAAAAAATTGGTATAATTTGCACAGACCCTTCTGACATAGATGTTTTGTAATAATATATTTTTTATTTTAAAAGGACATATGTAAATCTGCATTACATGAATGAGTGATGAGTGAGACTGGAATATAGCTCAACAATCAGTTTGGGTCTGTTCAACTTAACATTTGTTCCCTGATTATACTTTACAGGAAATAAGTGGCCTTGTTTTACCCGAATCTCCTGGCTTACTGATTATAAACTGCTACAATAGTGATAGATGCAAAGTGTATGTAAGTGTAAGGAATACACTGCACTCCACTGATATATGGTGGAAAATTTTGCTGAGTACATCATAGAATTTCTGGTTCAAAGAAGTTCCTGGAAATTGCTAAAATTGTTGTTCTTCTTGAAGGATCTAATACGGTTAAGAAGTGCCCAGGGTGGCCTTGAGAGAATATCAGTGAATCAGTATCCTACAATGTGAGAGGGAAACATGGAATTGAGAGTAATAATGTGAACAATAAACTTGTGACTTTGTTATGAAAAGTGCTTGAAAGGACTATTGCGGCTTCACCTAGACAAGGCTACATAAAAACTATTATTGCTTATCACTAATAACTCCATTTTTGTTCTCTGATAAGAACTATCCTGTGATTTGTATTGACACTAATATGTTGAATTGTATTTTATGATACAAGACTGTGTAGGTATTAAAATTATTCGAATGTGGTTTTGTGGAAATATTGATGTCAAGTAATATTTTCCATTGTATTTGTGATATGCATATTTGATTGTTGATAAATTTATAAATTTATTTAATAAATTTATTGACCTTCTTCCACATATTGATAACCTTATATTGGAGACGAAACTGGGTAAATGGTGGCTTAGTTAAATACGGATTAAAAGATGGATTTATCTTCTCCTTTGGTAAGAAGTTTTCCACCTCTGGAAATATTGTGTGATTGTAAATATTGTGTTTAATATTGTGGAAGAGAGATGACATTTACAGCGCCCACTTATCTGCCCAGAGAGAGAGAGAGAGAGAGAGAGAGAGAGAGAGAGAGACGAACGGTGTCTTCTGGAAAATTATTAATAACATAAACTAAGATTCTCATCACTTGTAATTAGTTATGGATGATAAACTAATAATAATAATCATAACCATTAACTAGATGGCCTTGGCATCACACTGTTCAAAGATGGCGGCTGTCACTGGCTTGTGTTTCACAATCACATGGTTTGCAGCCAGTCACTGCCCTTCATATCTAGGCCAGGTCCCGCGTGTCCCTTCTAGAGGCATATTACACAAATGTTCAAGAATCTTCGATGCGCTCACCAAGCAGGCATAGAGAATTCCCTGAATTTCACATGCACCACCAGTGCAAGGAATGTTCTGGAATTTCTGTGTGGACTTAGAAATATTTTGTACAATTATTCACTCCATCGTTTTCCAAAAAGGCGAGGGAAAGAAAAAGACAAGAGACATACATTTTAATTGTGAAATGAACTGGTGTGACAAGTATTTATCTCAGACGAATTACTTTTGTAAAAAGTATATAAAAATTGGAAATGGAATACTAAACAAATACACAGATATTTACTCTTGTGTTATCAATTTAATTTGTTAAAGTGCATAAAAATTGTTTACGCAATTCTAAATAAATACAAAGAATTTTTCATTTACTGCACTTATCTATTTCTATTCTTGTTTGCAGAACCACGAAACAGCCAAGCTTTATATTTAACCATTTAGGAAACTTAATGCAATTTGATAGATATAAAGAAATTTAGAGAGAGCTCAATTTTTCTTATTCAATTTTATTAAAAAAATATAATGTTTTATACATAATCTCCTTCTCTTTATTTGTTTCCTTGTTTCTTTATTTCTTCCTTGTATATCTATACTAAATTCTTTTTCATACGTAATTTGATTGGCGGACTTTTAGGCGGCTCGAGCTCCGTTCAGTTGCCTGGATGCCCGCGGATCATTACGAGGGCCGAATGGGGAGCTCGGGCTCCTTTCAACCCCATCGGAAACATGCCCGCTCTCCCAATTTACGTGTTCATCCACCACGGTACGGGCTCGTCATGTACTACCCAGGCTACATGCACCAACATTGTCAAGTCGTACCAAAACTACCACATGGATACGCACGGTAAGTAGTCTCAAGTCGTACCAAAACTACCACATGGATACGCACGGTAAGTAGTCTCAAGTCGTACCAAAACTACCACATGGATACGCACGGTAAGTAGTCTCAAGTCGTACCGTATGAATACGCCTAGTATTAATCAAGTGGTACCAAACAATACAATGAAAACGAATTGTAAAAAGTACACAAATTACCACAGAGATGTAAAAGATATAGAAGCAAACCAATGATCAAGTTGAAAGTTGTTGGTGTGCAAAGGGTAACATTTGATTTAAAAAAAATACAAACAGCAAAATCCAACCCCACAAATTAAAGATTAAGACGAGTGCAACAATGAGTGATGGACATTTCAGATGATTGTGATAGCAGTAGGAACATTTTTGACTTTGTTACGAACATTTTGACATCACTAGAAACATTTAGACGTTGTTACAGTTTGACGTCAGTAAGAACATTACTGACAACGTTACAAGCATTTTGACATCAGTGGACACATTTTGACGTTGTTACGAATATTCTTAACGTCAGCAGGAACGTTTCACTTCAGTAAGAACATTTTGACGCTGCTACGAACATTTTGACGTCAGTAGAAGGTTTTGACGGCTGTAGGAACATTTTGATATCGTTAGGAACATTTAGGCATCAGTAGGAGATTTTGACGTCAATGAGAACATTTTGACATCAGGAAGAGTACGCACTACGAGCAAGAAATACTCATACACATCTATGTACAGTGCCACTTGCAAATTCTTTCAAAACAAACTCATTGACTCTTTATTCTAGTTATTTACTTTTGCTGTTCAAGTCTGATTTCATGATCGAACAAAAGTCAGAATGCACAAGAGAAAAAAATAGTTATGCATGGATTAATGCAAGTTAGGGTGTAAAAGAAAAAAATAATACATATATTAAATGCCACCATACTAGACTTACTAAGTACTTATTATTATTTTTTATACTGGTTGTCAGGCTGGCCAGACATTGGTTACAACTTTGTAGTCGGAGAGGACGGCAACGCTTACGAAGCTCGAGGCTGGTCCGAGATTGGCGCCCACACCCTTGGTTACAACGACAATGGCATTGGTAGGACACCTCTATAGGCATTGTTTTACCTTGGATAGCTAAGCATAGCCATTTGATTAGACAGGGTTTCAGTTAAATTCTCTCCATCTATCTATCTATCTATCTATCTATCTATCTATCTATCTATCTATCTATCTATCTATCTATCTATCTATCTATCTATCTATCTATCTATCTATCTATCTATCTATCTATCTATCTATCTATCTATCTATCTATCTATCTATCTATCTATCTATCTATCTATCTATCTATCTATCTATCTATCTATCTATCTATCTATCTATCTATCTATCTATCTATCTATCTATCTATCTATCTATCTATCTATCTATCTATCTATCTATCTATCTATCTCATTGTTACCTAGGGCACAAATAGAATTTTGTTATATACACTGTTACTTCCTTCATTTCTTTTTTCTTTCTAAACTTGTCAAAAACTCTAAAAAGAGGTAATTATATTTGTAATTTTCAGCTATTTGCGTCATTGGGGATTTCACTAGCAGAGTGCCTAATGACGCCGCCCTGAACACAGTCAAACAGCTGATCCAGTGCGGCCTTGACAACCGTAAGATTAATCCATCGTACACACTGAAGGGTCACCGTGACGTAGGTCAGACGGAATGTCCAGGCACTCAGCTGTACAACTTAATCCACAGCTGGCCGCACTATGTGTCCGGCACCGGTCTTTATGGATAGATAACTGCATCTAGCAAGTTTCTGAGAGTTACCCGGACGCACATTTACTTACGAAGAGAAAGAAAAAGAATTTCTAATTTACACAATTACACCACCGATAGTGAAGAGCATAATTAACTACTTTTATCTTCGATTACTATTTTTTTGTAAATATTTGATAGGGTATCTTTGCTCAATTTCTGTGCATTTATTTATTTTATATGCTATCCACTCAAAGAGAAAAAACTATAATCATAACTGTTCGTTGTGTTTTTGCTTTTTTCTTGCAATAATTCTGACATGTAAAAACAAGGAGATTTAATTTCTTTCTAACAATAGTGGTCTTCCGAGTGATTTTATACCTGAATATCAATTTTCAAAGATTCTAGTTTATTTCTCTCTCTCTCTGAGATCTCTTGATGCAAATATCTTCTGATAGAATTAAAGATCTGGAGCTGTGACTCGGTGACATACGTGTCTGACCGTGTCACATTTACCTTTACATTACCAAATGTGCGTCCATATAATGAGTATGTGGGTGATTGACGTGTCTTCGTGAATCTGAGAGAAGAAAGTATTAGTGTTTACCGAGTCTGAGAGAAGAAAGTATTAGTGTTTACCGAGTCTGAGAGAAGAAAGTATTAGTATTTACTGAGTCTGAGAGAAGAAAGTATTAGTATTTACTGAGTCTGAGAGAAGAAAGTATTAGTGTTTACTGAGTCTGAGAGAAGAAAGTATTAGTATTTACTGAGTCTGGTGCAAATGTGTCGATAGCTGTTTGGAAGAGAATGGGTTTATGTTTTAATATGCACGACAATATAAATATATAATATGCACAAACGTGAGTATAATTAATATGTGCATAACGAGAATGGGTATATGTAATATGTACAAGCGTAAGAATAATGCATGCGTAACTAGAAATAATATGCATATAAAGCATGATCATATAATGTACTTGATGTGCTTGAACATATATATATATATATAACAAGTTTGAGCATATAACTAGTGACGAATAATGAGTATATGAGTATAAAATATGAGCGTCGAATGTGAGGAGAATATACGTGACGTGCAAGAATATTAGTATCGAGCATGTGCATATACGAGACGTATGTACGTGACGGGCATGCCTGTAAAAAAACCGCACAGCATGCATGACCATGTATATAATTTATGTGTGTATCTGTGACGGATGTGAGTATATAATATGTTTCTCGAATAAGTTCACGTGATAAGCGATAGTAAATGATAAAGAGATTGTACCAGCACTTTTGTTTATGGGATCATGGAACAAAAGAAAAAATGGGAATCTTGATGATTACCATGCATGATTCGAACTATAATGAAGAACAAGCTACAGTAAGCTACAGACAAATACATTTTGTGTAAGTGACGTGAGTTTGTGCATGACAATCTCTTCTTACATGTATGCACCACCACCACCATCGTCGTCATCATCATCGTCGTCGTCACCACCACCACCACCACCACCACAACCACAACCACCCTCCTCCTCCTCCTCCTCATCAGTAACAGCAGCAGCAGAAAGTATCCTGCAATGCAGCAGCACCTTTAATTTAAATTTATTGCTAAGATTACTAACCTTCTTGCACATACATCAAAACCTTGTGCTGGAGTAATAGTGGTGGATGGGAGCTCATTAAATGTTAATAAATGATGGATTTTTATTACTCCTTTAGTAAGAAGTTTCCATCTGCAGAAACATTATACGACAGTAAAACATCTAACTTATTATAGTGTAAAGAGTAGAGTTTTACGACACCTTTATAATCCGCCAAGTGAGAGACATGTCGGTTGTGTGGGACAATTATTCATAAATATAATTTAAGATTTTCGATCACTTGTAATGAGTTATGTGTTATTAATTAATAAATAATAACAATAATGATTGAGGGTGCCAAGAGGTGTCACAACACTAAACAAAGCAATTCAACGGTTGATCAATATAATAATAATAATAATAATAATAATAATAATAATAATAATAATAATAATAATATATACATATTTATATCAGTAGTTCATGTCAAATAGTCCACTTGATAATTATCCCTAGCTGGTGGCTTTCACAGCTTAAACTATATAATTTTTCACATAGGGCTTATCCAGTCTTCATTATGCTCCTGAAATATCCTATATTCATGAACAATGTAACATCAGTCAAATGGCATATAGATAAACACAAATTAATTTTCATCATGAAAGGATACTAAAGTTAGATAGTTCATGAAGTGTCAACTTGACCTGAGTCAAGGTTTTCGTCTCCGTGGATGACGTCACATGCCTTCGCTGACTCACTCGAAGGTCAATCCTAGCACACTCGCAGTCAGGTTCAGAATATAAGGAAGTACTGACTAGGACTCAGGAAGTCCAATATAAGGAAGATATATAGAAGTACTGCCACAGACTCAAGAAAACAACACTGTTTCTTTCTGTAGAACTCAGGCTGGACAGATATTAACTGCCTCTCTCCTTAACAATTCATCAGATCATGTTTTACAATGACGCAATACAATTATTGAGATGTTATCCTGTTATTATGGAGGATACGATGGGAGGATAACATCTCAGATTGGACAGGACTGAGCGATACAGTAAGATTAGCAGAGAACAGAATGGAATGGAGGAAGTTGGTTGTTAGGTTATCAGTGGTGTCCCTACGGTCGGCAAGACTAAGGGATAGATAGATAGATAGATAGACAGATAGAGAGATAAATAAATAGATAGACGGATGGTACGACTATTACCACTCTTTAGAAACCCTCCCCATTTGACATTAGGGTGTCGGCATACAGCATTCTCTATTTCAGCTGTAAGTAGATTGTAGTTAATTACCTGTAAGCAGATGCAGTGTGTGCTTAATCAATGTAAGCTGATGCAGCCCGACCTGTTTGAATTAGCCACGTAACTCGTGTTTTTTTCATTCCAGTAACTCCTTTCGCTAACAACTTATTCAGCAGCATCCATAATCTCTTCGATATACAGACATGGTTGTGCTATCTTACAAGACATGGTTGTGCTATCGTACAAGTCATTGTTGCGTTATCTTACAAGTCATTGTTGCGTTATCTTACAAGTCATCATTGTTGCGTTATCTTACAAGTCATTGTTGCGTTATCTTACAAGTCATCATTGTTGCGTTATCTTACAAGTCATTGTTGCGTTATCTTACAAGTCATTGTTGCGTTATCTTACAAGCCATCATTGTTAAGCTATCTTATAAGTGAGCATGTATTTGTCGACTTAGGGAGCACAGCAAGTAGAATCAATGTCCTCTCGCTCAACTGATTGGTTTGATTCCCCGCATGGGGAATTGTTTTTGGGTGATCCTTAACCTCTACTTAGCTTAAAGCGTTGGGTTTAGTGCCTAGTACATTAGGTGGGTGAATCAATTGGGTCCAGTGTACATCGTACTCTTAAAGATCTTTTGGCCGAACAAAGTTACACTAAAAAGTCAAACAAAAATATGCGATCCGACCTCTGTCCACGGCACTATCTCGTGTATAATGTAACTCCAATCTCTCTCTTTCCTACTTCCCCCCCTCCTCAGCATTTGCATCAGTTTACATAATCAAATGAAAGTTCATACTAAAGAGAAACCCTAATAGCACCAGCCAGTTTTTCTCTCTCTCTAATCAGTCCGATTAGCTTCAACTGGAATTTCACCATCGCCATGAACTGTGCAGCATTTCCGTTCATGTTCATTGTATAAAGACAATACTATTCGGATATGAACTTTTATGGATTTCAAATATTAAAATTGTCATATTTAAACTATCACCTTCTGTATCATTAAAATAAAAAAATAATATAGGAATCTGCTTGCAGTAAGAAATCTATCATCACACTCAGTGTGCGTATCCCACAAACCAGCATAAACTCACGATCTGACCTTGGGAGTCAATTACACCAGCATACACGCAGGAGTTGTCAAAATAACTTGACACACCTAATGGAAAACTGTTACTGTGCATGGTAACATAATTAACTCTCGAGTTAGAAGGGGTATAACTTTTTCTTATTTCCACACATTATCAAAAGTCTATGGCCTTAAGAATAAAAACCCTTTCCAGCTTTTCCAGCATCATATAAAACTAAATTCACACCAAACTCGGCAGACATTTCACTGTTCATATTAAGTAATAATTAAAGGTAAAAAAAGATCCTAATGGATTAAGTAAGTCTGCCAAGGTGAGAAAATCTATTTCACTTTCTATGTATCTCTCTCTCTCTCTCTCTCTCTCTGTCTCTCTCTCTCTCTCTCTCTCTCTCTCTCTCTATCTCATACAGACCAATCTCCCTTCTCCCAACCTTAGCAAAAACACTAGAAACAATAGTAAATAGAAGAATCACATACTACTTAGAAACAAATAACCTACTCTCTCATTAACAACACGGGTTCAGACCCAAAAGATCCACCACAGATGCCACCAATAGATTAGTAGACAACATCATGATAGATAAACTACAAAACCCCACACACAATAGCAATCTTTATTGACATATCAAAAGCCTTCGACACGGTTTGGCACCCAACAATACTAATTAAAATGCTTCAAATCAGAATAGGAGGGAACATATACAACTATGTTAAAAATTTCCTTCAAAACAGAACATTCAGAGTGCAAATAAAGCACACACAATCCACCATTAGACAAATAATTAATGGCACCCCACAGGGAAGTTCCTTCAGCTCCACCCTCTTCAACATAGCCACACATGACCTAAACAAAATCACCGCAGACACAAAGACACAACTAACACAATTTGCAGACGATTCATCACTATACAACTCACACAAACACACTTCACCTTCGATAAAAATAAATATTAATAAAACCCACCACACACACACCATTACACAATAAGTAATAAAAAAGAAAACCACAAATAGCTTCCTCACATTTAAAAAAATTTCTATACATATATTAACACAATTCCTAGGAAAAACAATTCATACAATAACTGACACACTAATAAAGCATGTAAGTAAACTGTAAACAACGACAGGCAAGTGGAAACTAATTTCATAACTTCTATAAATCTTCCACATTTTTTTTAAACATTACTTCCCTCCTAGAACAGAGTAAGGAGGAAGGCCCTCTACAGAAACTGAGAACATCAAGAAGATGAAAAGTTTCCATGCAATTCCTGGGGGGAAAAGAAGTGAACGTAAAGAAGAAGAAGAATATCTATCTATCTATCTATCTATCTATCTATCTATCTATCTATCTATCTATCTATCTATCTATCTATCTATCTATCTATCTATCTATCTATCTATCTATCTATCTATCTATCTATCTATCTATCTATCTATCTATCTATCTATCTATCTATCTATCTATCTATCCTCTGTCTACCTGTAATAAAAAAAATTTTTTTTTTGTACAGATTGTACCCATGGCGCGGACGAATTAAAAATAAAATGAAAATATAAGTGGCAAATTGCAATGGGGAGTAAAACAAGATTAACGCCGTTCAACAACAACAGGAACATTGTCAGCCAACGAACAGTAATGACGCACGAGACGAACTGTCCTTATATAAATAACCGCACAGTGCAGCTAAACAAAGCTAGCTGTGTCATTGTTAGGTCACCATGTCTAAGGTAAGTGGAGCATGAAGCAATAGTATCAATTCATAGATTAACGAGACCAAATGTCTAAGGTAAGTGGAGCATGAAGCAATAGTATCAATTCATAGATTAACGAGACCAAATGACTAAACATTGCTAAAAAATCCCAACCAACAACAACTTACTCCCGCTACGCTTAGCGTTGGCAACAAACACAATTATATTATTACACATTTTCTTGTTACGTTGACTTGTTACGAAGGAACTAGTGGGATACAGTAACTTAATTATCAGACAGGTGAGCCTAAATGTTTTCATATTCTGCTCATTTTACAAATTGAGTTATTTTTAGCTCTTAAGACTATTTGATTTGCAAATCAATTTGCATGAAATGCGTAGTCTAATAATCCATAAGGAAATAAAACGTGGGAGAATATAGGCTGTATTTATTCTTTCAAAATAATTCATCATTCAAACTTTAATTTGAAAGTTATAAATCAAAGGACAGAGAAGAAATAGACGGATAATTGCTATTAACCTTTCCCCATCCCCAAACCCACCCCACCAAAATTTACACATACACGCAAGAACAAAGCAAAACAGAAATAAAAACAACCGACATTCTGGACGATGTTTCCCTTGTACGGCAGTCGGCAAAGAGGACAACAACACACTTTAAAAATAAATAAAATAAAATATTTTAAAAAATAAAATACCCTTTTAAAGTCCAAAACTGTTACTGAATTCCTTAATGAATGATTGATTGAGAAATTTTATATTTTTGCGTAGATTGTTGTGGAAATGCATATTACTTATTATTCAGTAACAGTAACCAGTGAACTATATATATAGAGTTATATATAGAGAGAGATGTGAACAGATCTACATGTTCCACTATGCGAGTGTATAGTCACTATCATGGCATAGTTTCGCTTTCGACAGTCAACAGTTTCTTGAGTGAATGAGCAGAGAAAGGAAGATTTGCTGGCTTCGACATCTTGGTGCTGGCTGCGTTAGTAGAATAAGGAGAAGGGGTGGGGAGTGTAGCGCACCTGATGGAGGGAGGGCGCGGTAGTGTAAGTGGCTAATTTGGCTCAAGTCCGTCTGGTTACGAGTAGTGTAAGTGGCTAATTTGGCTCAAGTCCGTCTGGTTACGAGTAGATGAGTGGAAAGTTATGCATGCAGCTGGGTGACGTGTAAATATTTTTAAATTTTTTAGTCGAGGTGACACATCGTGTTTGAAATCTCAGTTGTTGTTTTTTGTCTGGATCTCTCCTGTTGATCTCTCCTGTTGATCTCTCCTGTTGATCTCTCCTGTTGATCTCTCCTGTTGATCTCTCCTGTTGATCTCTCCTGTTGATCTCTCCTGTTGATCTCTCCTGTTGATCTCTCCTGTTGATCTCTCCTGTTGATCTCTCCTGTTGCAGCATAGTGCTTGGTCTGCCCAAAGTGAGTTGTAATTTCGACTAATCTAACCATGAAGCATTTTTAGGGCACGAGTGACTAGGATAAAAGACTTGAGGAAAAACTTTAACGTTAACATTACTGAATAGATTTTGAAAGTCAATTTAAAACGTTAAAATAGATAGAACAAGAAAGTGTATTTGCTAATAGATTTAGAAAGTCAATTTAAAACGTTAAAATAGATAGAACAAGAAAGTGTATTTGCTAATGGATTTTGAAAGTCAATTTAAAACGTTAAAATAGATAGAACAAGAAAGTGTATTTGCTAATGGATTTTGAAAGTCAATTTAAAACGTTAAAATAGATAGAACAAGAAAGTGTATTTGCTAATGGATTTTGAAAGTCAATTTAAAACGTTAAAATAGATAGAACAAGAAAGTGTATTTGCTAATGGATTTTGAAAGTCAATTTAAAACGTTAAAATAGATAGAACAAGAAAGTGTATTTGCTAATGGATTTTGAAAGTCAATTTAAAACGTTAAAATAGATAGAACAAGAAAGTGTATTTGCTAATGGATTTTGAAAGTCAATTTAAAACGTTAAAATAGATAGAACAAGAAAGTGTATTTGCTAATGGATTTTGAAAGTCAATTTAAAACGTTAAAATAGATAGAACAAGAAAGTGTATTTGCTAATGGATTTTGAAAGTCAATTTAAAACGTTAAAATAGATAGAACAAGAAAGTGTATTTGCTAATGGATTTTGAAAGTCAATTTAAAACGTTAAAATAGATAGAACAAGAAAGTGTATTTGCTAATGGATTTTGAAAGTCAATTTAAAACGTTAAAATAGATAGAACAAGAAAGTGTATTTGCTAATGGCAGGATATCTGGGTCTGTAGTGAATGAGTCTTGTATCTACGCCTTATATAAGTTGGCTTAGTTTTACATACAAATGAAAGAACTATTTATTAACACGGCCTACAATGTAGCTAATGTGTCTTTGATTAATGACGTCAGATCTTTTCAACTGCATGTGCTCACCAAACCTAATCCTTCACAAACTATCTTTATTATCCTAGCCAATCTGTAAATCTTTTATATAGTTCTATTTCTTTTCTGCTTATATATATATATAAAACCAATCAGTAACAAGCTTCCTTTAGTTTCCAGTTCTAATTCTTTTCTGTTTCTAATCACCAGTCAGTTCCAGTTCTAATTTTTTTCTATTTCTACCCAACCAATGAATAACATGCTTTCATTCGTTTTCCAGTTCTAATTCTTTTTCTTGTACAGCTCTCCATTTTCCTGAGTGGTTTCCTATTGGTCCTTGCGGTGGAAGCGCAGCTGCAGTTACCCGGATGTCCAAGGATCATTACCCGATCTGAATGGGGGGCTAGAGCACCGTCAAGCACAATCGGAAACATGCCGTCCACCCCGATTTACATGTTTATTCACCACGGCACAGGGAGCGAGTGCTTCACACGATCATCTTGCGAAGCCATAGTCAGATCCTACCAGAACTACCACATGGATACTAACGGTTAGTTTGGAACACTTAGTGAGTTTAGAACTACCACATGGTCACTCGTAGTCAAGTAGATCTAGTCTGACCAGAACTACCACATGGTCACTCATAGACCAGCAGACCTACTCTGTCCAGAACTATCACATGGTCACTTATAGCTCAGTAGATCTAGTATATTCAGAACTACAACATGGATATTCACAGATAACTGTCCACTGGTTAAAGACTGTTTATAAACAACATTTGGACACTTACAGGCATACTGTCTAAAAGTAGAGTCTGTTTAGAACTACCACAATAGTCTTGTTTGTTTAGAACTACCACAATAGTCCTGTCTGTTGAGAACTACCACAATAGTCCTGTCTGTTTAGAACTACCACAATAGTCTTGTTTGTTTAGAACTACCACAATAGTCCTGTCTGTTTAGAACTACCACAATAGTCCTGTCTGTTGAGAACTACCACAATAGTCTTGTTTGTTTAGAACTACCACAATAGTCCTGTCTGTTTAGAACTACCACAATAGTCTTGTTTGTTTAGAACTACCACAATAGTCCTGTCTGTTTAGAACTACCACAATAGTCCTGTCTGTTGAGAACTACCACAATAGTCCTGTCTGTTGAGAACTACCACAATAGTCCTATCTGTTGAGAACTACCACAATAGTCCTGTCTGTTTTGAGGAAACCACTGAGGCGAAATAATAACAGTACTGACTTCTAGACAGTCTATTTAAATTAAAACCCGTCCTAGTGAATTACAATCCTCTTCACGATAATCACCTTTATGAGAAATGTAAATTAGAGTTAAGGTGATATATATATATATATATATATAAATTAAATACATTAACATTCTTTGCTTTTAAAGTCTTGTAACAGTCATTGTAGCCGTATGTAGCTTACACTTGCCACTACATAGAACATTGATGCCAACACAGACAGAAAACTAAATCTGACGGACTGTCCGATCTTTTGGTTAGTAGAAACTGCTCTTCAAATTGACGCGTCGGCTAACAAATTAGGTGACTAGCGCAAGCCATCTTAGTCACTAAAACCTGACAAGAGATAAGTATGACTTTGATAGAGATTTATATAACTGGTGTGTGAGCTAAGCAGCTTGCCGTTAATAACTAGCAAAGATGCCTAGCGATCTAAGTCACTAAGATCTAACAAGAGATAAGTATGACTTTGATAGAGATTTATATAACTGGTGTGTGAGCTAAGCAGCTTGCCGTTAATAACTAGCAAGGTGCCTAGCGATGTAAGCGATCTAAGTCACTAACAGCAACACGAGTGGTTCAAGTCCTAAAAGTCTGCGTGGCGTTAGGCAGCTCATCCATCCACATTTCTGTATGTTCACAGACTAAGTACAAAGACCAAGCGTAGAAATATCTAAAGAAGTGTAAATTAGAAATAGTTAACTGTGTTTCACCGCTCTCGAAACTATTATTGGTCGTACTACGCGTTCTTTGATTTGCAAATGTACTGTGAGTGGATGACGATGGTTGTATGTAACCTTCAAATTAATTAACAGTGCCGGCTAATTATTAAGACACCATAAGCTATACTACCCTTGGAATAACACGGCGTAGTTTATGAACAACTGACCGGAAGTGCACATTAAAGTCACCAAGGAACAGTACAAACAATAATTTATTAACCATTTATCAACCAGCAGGACAGGTCTTAGTTTTCCATTGGAAAGTCGTCTCAAGCCTTTAAAGAACGCTCCACGTTTACAGTTGTCAATAACAGATACGTCATTCATGCGTCACCATTAACTTGACTTTACAACACAAGGCATTCTAAAACTATTTAATATACTCTCAGCGTGTACATTTCTTCGCCAAATGTAAATTATTGCAAAATGACACTGGAACTATACTATTCTGCTATTGTTGATTTTATCCGGTTCGGTGATTTAATTCAGTCCCTTTGTGACGTTTCTATTTTAGTATTGTCCTGAAACCTTTAGAATGGGTTTAACGGCATTCTTCCTGGTCCAATTATCCATTGAAGTGGTGTGGGGTCTTTTTGTTTTTGTTTTTGTATTTCTTTTCTCTCTCTGTGGATTGCTACCCTAGTTTTATAACTGGGACTCCAGCGCGTGGCAAGGAACTATGTCGTAGGAGATTCGGGGACCAGAGCCCGTCCGCGTGATGCCTGCACAGCTGTAGCAAGTGATGCATTTCGCTCAAATAGCACTTTATAAGCAAGCGTTTTCTAGGCGGTCGGTGATATTGTTCGGTATGTCTATAAACATCACAGCACGACCTCCCAAGCAGACTCGCGTTTAGCTGGCGATGCAAACAAAGGCAAGAACATAATTTAATAAATACGTTAGTGACAACAGATTTATATATTGACTTTTGTATTTATTTTTTCTCATAGGTAAAGGGTACTTATACGTCATCTTAAAAAATAAAAATCACATTGCCATCTACCCAACCAAACGAACATTTTGAAATCAGCTTTTGGCCTACACCGGGTGTCCTCTGAACGCTGATCATTTATTTCCCAACGAACGCCATAGTGGCCAGTGGAAATCAGCTTTAGATCAATAACTGTGAGCAGCAGAATCATTTATTATAGACTGTATTTGATTCTTAACGAATGTATAACGAATGTATAACGAATGTATAGAACACGAAAAATTCTAAGAACGATGACGATTTGAAATATATTCATACTGTATAATTTAGTGCAAAATGGCGGCGAACGACAGCCATCTTTTAAAGTTGTTCAACAGTCAACCAGTCGTCTGATCCGAGTGTTTAGATAAGACCGAATTTCTCTGCGAATCTGTCCGCGAAATGAACGAATGCTAAAGAAGACGTAAAATTATAAGCTCTAATTGAATACAGCTACGATTACTATTGCTAAACAACAATGATGACATCACTACTAATTAATTGCCATTACTATTAAACCACTACAACTAGGCTATTATAGCTAGACCATTTCGTCTACTACTAATACTACTAAAAAAGAAAAAGAAAACTCACAAAAAACGAGAACTGTAATGATCGATACAGCGCCGAGCTCAAATAAAATCCTTACCCAAAATTAAATACATAAAAAATTATTAAGTCCTAACAAAAACAACTACAAGAACAAAAAACTGTTCCACATATTCTATTCAATAATGTGACTTCTATAAGGCTGTTATGGAGAAACCAGGCTGCTTGACTAATGTGTTTGTCGCGCTTCACTAAGTGGCAATTGCTGGAGGCAACAAGTAGGAAGCAGCACCTGTGACCTCCAGGTAAATACTTTGCTGCAGCACCAGCAGGAGAAGACAAGCCAGTCAAAGGGCATTTAATACCGGGAACGATTTCTAAACCGCATTAGCTACAGGGTATTTATAAAGGGCATTGGGTTCGTATTCGAAACGAATTCTGAGCCGTGTTACCTGCAACTGTAGGCTCAGGGGTTTTCAGAAATAATAGTTGACATTCCAGACTGCTTCCATGCTCGGTGCCATTGGAAAAGTGGAGGATGGTTATTTACAATTTATGTACCAGGTTCTTTCTACAGTAATGGAGAGCTTTTAGCTGCAGACTTCAGAGAAGAGAATTTATGGTTAGTAAAACCAGGCTCTTTCTACAGAAGGGGAGAGCTTCTAGCTGCAGATCTTCAAGAAGAGAATTTATAGTTAGCAAAACCAGGCTGTCTCATAGGTAGTGGAGAGCTTTTAGCTGCAGACCTTCAAGAAGAGAATTTAAGGCGGGCAAAACCAGGCTGTTTCTATAGTATTGGAGAACTAGTTACAGACCTTTAGTGAAGAGAATTTAAGGCGGGCAAAACCAGGCTATTTCTATAGTAATGCAGAACTTTTAGCTGCAATCATTCAGAGAAGAAAATTCACCGTGAGCAAACGTGATGAATTAAATCTTACACGATGAATTAAAACCCACAAGTGATGAATTAAATCTGAAACACGAGGAAATAAATCCCACACACGATGAGTAAAAACGCACGCGCGATGAATTAAATATGATACACGATGAATTAAATCTCACAAATGTTTTCCTGTACATTGAATAATTATTTACATCCCTCATTTTATTGGCATAAAATTTGAATTGGACAGATTGCACTGAACATGTACTCAGACACATCCAATAGGTAATTGAAGAGGTGTGCATTGCAAACAATTCGAAAATCACTGATTAACTTGCTGTTATTTTTCATTTTAATTGCAGGCTGGTCTGACATCGGTTACAACTTCATTGTGGGTGAGGACGGCCATGTCTATGAAGGGCGTGGATGGAACCATATCGGTGCTCATACCCAGGGTTACAACAGTAACGGAATTGGTGTGTTTCGGTTTCTTCATGTGTCCTTGCTTTGATTCCTTTATCTTTTACTGTATGTGTCTATTTCACTTCCTTTATCTATTACAGTGTTTCACTTCCTTCACCTTTTACTGTATGTGTCTGTTTCACTTCCTTTATCTTACTGTGTGCATGTCCGTTTAATTTCCTTTATACCTTACTGTGTGTGTGTGTGGTGTGTGTGTGTCTGTTTTATTTCCTTTATCTCTTATTGTTTGTGCCATTCTCACTTCATTTATGCCTTACTGTATGTGTCTGTTTCACTTCCTTTATCTCTTATTGTGTGTCTGTTTCACTAGCTGTATCTCTTACTGTGTGTGTCTCACTTCCAGTATCTATTCTTGTGGGTGTATCTGTTTCACTTCCTTTATCTCTTACAGTGTGTCTGTTTTACTTCCTTTATCTCTTACAGTGTGTCTGTTTTACTTCCTATCTCTCACTGTGTTTTACTTCCTTTATCTCTTCCGTTATGTCAAACTGGATGTGTCTGTTTCACTTCCTTTACCGCTTACGGTGTGTGTCTGTTACAGTTCCTTTATGCCTTACTGTGTGTGTCTGTTTCATTTCCGATATCTCTTACTGTATGTGTCAGTTTCACTTCCTTTATCGTTTACTCTGTGTGTCTGTTTCATTTCCGATATCTCTTACTGTATGTGTCTGTTTCACTTTCTTTATCACTCACTGTTTGTTTCAATTTCTTTATCTCTTACTGCGTGTGTCTGTTTCACTTCCTTTATATTTTACTGTGTGTTTCATTTATTTTCTTTCTTCTATCCATGTATTCACTACAGTATGACTGTTTTATTCTTATGTTTTTTCTTCTTGTGTCTCAATATTCCTTTTGTGAGCCTTTCTTTCTTTCTTTCTTTCTTTCTTTCTTCTTTCTTTCTTTCTTTCTTTCTTTCTTTCTTTCTTTCTTTCTTTCTTTCTTTCTTTCTTTCTTTCTTTCTTTCTTTCTTTCTTTCTTTCTTTCTTTCTTTCTTTCTTTCTTTCTTTCTTTCTTTCTTTCTTTCTTTCTTTCTTTCTTTCTTTCTTTCTTTCTTTCTTTCTTTCTTTCTTTAATTTCTTTTGGCTGCTCAGTTTCTGAATCATTTTTTTTCTTCCTGCTTTTGTGTTTTTCATTCCAACCTACTTGTCTTTTTTCAATCTGTTTTTTGTTTCTGCCACTCTGACATTTTGTGCCTTTGAAACAGACATGAAACCAATAAATTTAGCAAATCCTCTCTACGTCAAATAGCCATCAAATCCATGTGAAATTAGCACCTCTGAACATTATTTTCTTGACAAGAGCATCTACACCGTACACTAGGCATTCGTATCGCAAAGGTTGTGTCAATGCAACATTCACCATTCAAAATAACTAGTCCTGACTTTCTTTCAGCCATCTGCGTCATCGGTGACTTCACCAACCACGTTCCCAATGACGCGGCTCTGAACGCTGTCAAGCAGATGATTTCATGCGCAGAGTCCAACCACAAGATCACAGCCACGTACACATTGAAAGGTCACCGAGATGTCGGCTCGACCGCTTGCCCGGGCACTGCATATTACAACCTGATTCACAGCTGGCCACACTTCGTTGCCGGTACCGGCCATTATACTGGTTGATTTTGGTACTGGCATTCCAAACGTCACAAGTCTGCAGGTCAATCACCATTCTTAGCATTCTATATGTTTTGAAATTAACCAAACAAATTATATGCGAAGAACTTTGGAATTGGCCCTGCTTCTTAGTGTGTGGTGAAATAAAAAGTTATTTGCAACATTCTTCTTATTTTTCAATGAAAACTATTCATGTATGTCATAGTTTTATCAAGACCCGAACACTACTCCCCCCCCCCCCCCCCCCCCGCCCCCATCTTTTAAATTAGAGATTTCTATTTCTACAAAGATGTTTTCAGCAAAATTCTTTTCTTCAAGCCTTCCTTCTTTATTCGTACATATATTTCTTTCTCACCTTTCTTTTTATGTACTTTCATTCTTTAAGTCGTATCTTTCTATTTTCCCCGTCCTCTCTTCCTATCATTCTATTTTCCTTCTCCTACTCCCTTCCTCCCTATATTTATTTCATTCTATTTTTTTTTATATCTCCCTCTCTTCTTTGCTTCCTACCCCTTTTTTTGTCTTTAGTTACTTTCTTTAATACATCATTCTTTTCTCCCTTTCTTCTTGATTTGTTTTATGTTCTTTTAGTTCCGTTTTCAAATAAAGGAAAAAGTCATTATGATTATATTTTTTTTGTGCATTATATTGACCAGAATGGATACGAAAATGCTTGACACAAACTTAAAATTGCCTCTAGTCTGTCAAGACAAACGATTCCCGCAAGGCTTGGAAATAGGTCACTTACAAGTGACGTCATTATCTCTATATTTCTGTTTATCTGCTGCAGAACAGAAAAGAATTATGTTTTTCAACATTTCAACTTTCTCAGAAAGGAGAGTGCAGTATTATGAAAGTGAACAATGATTAATATACGATGATGTTTTCATAAAAAACTTTTCTCCCAGTTTTTCAGAGAATAAAACCTTACACAAACAAACCAAACTGAAGAGATATGATGCAGTCTAACAATAATAATCTTCAACATAAGTGATTTAAAGAGTTATTCAAACAACTCTTAACTTAATTGATTTAAAGTAAAATCTATACAAAACACTTAGCTTAATTCATTTAAGAAAATCCCATAGAAAACACTTGTCACAATTGATTTTAAAGAAGAAACCCATAGAAAAGACTAGCTTAACTGATATAAAGAAGAACCCTATAAAAAACACTAAGAAGAAGCTCATAAAAACCTAGCTTAACTGATTTAAAGAAGAAACACACACACACACACACATACACACACACACACACACACACACACACACACACACACACACACACACACACACACACACACACACACACACACACACACGCACACCATTTAGTTTACCTGATTTAAAGAAGAAACTCACAAACACACACAACATTTATTTACCGGTCATGCACATTTATAATATTTGAATTTAATATTGTATATTAATTTGTTGTATAAACACTCAAAATCAAATACTGCATGGTACATTATGTACGAAAATAAAAATAAATTAGGAATTATTCCAATTAAGAATGCAGGTTAAGTTATAAAGAGAATTAATCCAAGATAGAATGCAAGCTAAATTATAAAGGGAATTAATCCAAAGTAAGAATGCAAGCTAAGTTATAAAGGGAATTAATCCGAGTAAGAATGCAAAATATTACAAAAATGTATAAAACTAGGCCTCATTTTTTTTTTTACTTTCTCGTCATGCCAGCTGGTAGCCTTGAAATTACCTTAAATAGAAGTCAGATATGTTATCACTTTTGTTTTTGATTTGGCTTTTTGTTCTTTCATTTGGGAAAGCGAGGTGGAGAGAAATTGCCTGTTTCTACAGCTGGGAGTCATTACTTAGATATGAATACAATCAACCATATGTGATATATTACAGACTTGGGTCAAAAACTGATGAAACTGATGAAATAGAATATATGAAATCGTAAAGGAGATAACGCTTTCTGTTTGTTTTATTTTTTTAAATAGCGAGTTCTCGCATTACGCCTAGAAAGAGAGAAAATGTTTTAAAAGAATACATATTCCTTTTCGATCTTTATTTTAATATTATATATTTTTATATATTCACTACGCATGGGGAATTTATTTGGAACCAGATTTGTGGTCGTTTGAATATTTTATCTCTGATACAGTTTAAAAATATTAGCGCTAGTGAAAGAAGAGCTATTCAAATATCTGTAAAATGAGAACTAGAATTGTCATTTGCTAATTTGCCTGCTAGTCAAAGAGTCAACAAAAACGCGTGATCTCTAGTAAAAGAATCTTGATTTTGCCCCAGGTGATGAAAATGACGTATGTAGTTTGCTTGCTGGGAGAACATGCATCTTGTCTATGGAAATTAGGGTATTTTTTTTGGCTCGACGTACACCTGAGAACAACAATGACGAGAGAGAGAGAGAGAGAGAGAGAGAGAGAGAGAGAGAGGAGAGAGAGAGAGAGAGAGAGAGAGAGGGAGGGGGGGAGAGAGAGAAGGAAGACAGAGAAGGAGAGAGAGGGAGAGAGAATGAAGAGAGAGAGAAGGAAGAGAGAAAGAGAGAGAAGAAAGAGAGAGAGAGAGGGAAAGAGGGAGAAGGAAGAGAGGGAGAAGGAAGAGAGGGAGGGAGAGATAATGTTCATCGGTGATGACTGGAACAAAAAATACCCCAATGAATAATCTCCCATGGTCAGGATGAGAGAACACACTCACTTCAGCCCATGGTGGAGATGGGCTGGATGTAAATACAGCAATACAAAGGCCACTGGTAAAGGTGCAGGCTTCAGGGATCATGTCCTTGGTAGATATGCTGATGCAGGGGTTGTAGTGGTTGTCACAGTTGTCAAATGATCCTGTCTGAGGAGAAGGGGATATTTTTACATGAATTTACTAGTACTTGTCAGTATTTTGATAAGTCTGGCTTGCTTATAATCACATATATAAACATTATAAAATCTAACTTGTACACACTTGTATAGGTAAAAAAATATGAAAAATAAAAAATATGAAATTGTGAAAAATAGAGATTGTACATGGTTACACATGTAAACATTGCCTTCAATACAGATTACAGATACATAGGTAACAACAACACCCATGTACTGACTTGAATGTTAGACACCATTTTACTGTTGTACAGACATGCTTGTCTAGCTTTACTTTTGTGTACATTCTTGGCTGCTATCTGACATGAAGTATCAATATGGTTTACAAGTTCAAACATGTGCTGATATTGCTTTTTACAGATTCCACTATCTCTCTTTGTCCAATATTTTCATAATATAAACATGGGTCCCCTAATGGTCCTACCACATAAGAGTTCAAAGGCTGAAAAATGAGTTGAATCTTGTGGTACTTTGCACAACACAAACAAAAGTGCTGGCAAATACATATCCCAATCATGTGGTCTTTCCATGCACAGTTTTCCCCAGGACTTGGTAAGAGTAGTGTTCAGATTTTTGACTAAACCATTACACACATGGTGGTAAGGAGTAGTTTTAAACTGCTTTACTCTAAACAATTGATTAATTTCTTTCATTAACTCACTCGTGAATTGATTTCTCCGATTAGACAAGATTTCTTCTGGGAATCCTACACATGAGAAAATGGTAAACATCACATTTGCTACATACACAGTACCAATAGAACTAAGAGCAACTGCCTCAGGGTATCACATAGCATAATCAATTAGCATTAGAATCCATCTGATGCCTTGACCAGATGAGGGCACAAATTCTCCATTGAGATTGATAGTTACATGCCTAAAAGGAACATCAATCATTGGGCATTCCTCTAGTGTAACTGGGCGATCAATCTTTTTATTCACTCACTGATAGATATCACATGAATTACAGCACCCGTGATGTCCCCCCATCATACCTGGTCAATAAAACTCAGCCTCCACACAAGCTAAAGGTTTGCTTGGTGGGTCATGAGCCAAATGCAGTACATCCACTCGATAGCTCAGAGGTACCACCAACTGACTGCTATGTCCCTTCCTGTTTACAAATCAAGAGACCATCCTTCCAGCAAAAGCTTTGCTGCAATATTTAGACATTTATGATCCTAAAAGCGTGGTCTTCTCTCACCATTTCCACCATTTCCATAGAGAATCACCTGTCAATTGTGATGCTCTGAGCAGGGCCATTTCCCTCTCAGGTTCAGCCACTATCTGCCCTCCATGACTGAGTCTGGTATGACTTCCTGGTGACATGCCCCATCAGTTACAGTTTCAGCCAAAATTATCGACCCATCACCTTCACACTTGCAACTGACCATTCCTGGTTCACCTTGCATTCCTTCTTCACACATGCCTTTAGCTTTAGCTCTGCACCTCTGCAGCTTGCCTGCATTTGAGCACGCACATTGTCTAGCAAATCTGAGTTGTCCTCACCATTGAGAACATATTTATATCCATAGTACTGTTAACATAATTTACTAGACATACAGCCTGAATGCATCCACATACATACTTGCTATCTATGTCTGCCAGCACAATGGGTACTTTATCTTTTACACCAATAGCTAGAGTGATTGTTTGAAACTGTCCAGTGTAGTCACTTCCCTTCACTAGGCTAGGGTGCACTACTAACCCTACTCTGCAACCAGTGTCACGGAGGACTGGAACACAATGTCTATTTATGTATGCATTAAATTGAGGTGTGCCAGTTGGTACTATGACATTATGGGCAATAATGTTTAATATGGCCTGATTTGCCACACTAATGGATCGTTCTTAACACCTTTGTCTTACTATTGGGGTGAGGTGTGGGTACTCTATATTTTGTCTTTTTAAATGAAGGAGGCAATGAAGTGTGTCCCGTACTTTGTTTGTAGTCAGACCTGTCGTTCTGACGTTTGTACATCACACGGAATGCATATTAGCACGTCTATAAAAAGCAATGCACATTATACACACATATAAAGATATGATGCATATTTAGCACGTCTATAAAAAGCTATGCACTATAAACATCTATAATTAAATAACGCACATTAAATGTATCTATAAAGATATGATGCATATTAAAAACATCTATAAAAAAACAATTCATATTAAACACATCTATAAAGAAGCGATGAACATTACACACATCTATAAAGAAACAATACTTATTGAACAACCTATAAATAAGCAATGCATATTAAATACATCTAACGAGAAATAATGAATATTAAATACAGAATAATAAACATAACAATAACAATGCATAATAAACACATCTACAGAGAAATAAAGCATATTAAACGCATCTATAAAGATAAAAGCATAATAAACACATCCGTAAAAAGTCAGTGGTATTAAATACATCCGTAAAGAAGTGGTATTAAACACATCCGTAAAGAAGTGGTATTATATACATCTGTAAAGAAGTGGTATTAAACACATCCGTAAAGAAGTGGATATTAAATACATCTGTAAAGAAACAGTGCATATGAAACACAGCTATAAAGAAATAGTGGATTTTAAACACAGGTGTAAAGAAACAGTGCATATTAAACACATTTGTAGAGAATCAGTGCCTATTAAACACATTTCTAGAGAAACAGTGTATATTAAACACATTTGTAAAGAAGCAGTGGATATTAAGCACAGCTATATGAAACAATGCATAATAAACACAACTATAAAAAAGTAAATTACTTTCTCTGAATATTTTTTTATAGAAGGTAGTGACAAATAAAAAATAACTCAAACGTACATTTTGAAATATTTCGTGCATTAGAAAACAAAACCAAACCCAAACACGATCCATCAATCACTAATGCACTGCCAAATACACCTGCAACAAATATTCCTTTAATATTGCGTTGTTTAGTGACCTTGAGTTTTGTAGGAAACGGTCGCTTAGTAAAATCCTACTACTTTATTTATCAAAGTGAAAATCAGGCAAAATATTGTCTATCGCGTCATAAAACAAATAAATGTATAGCCTGCTGCCATTCAATAAATAAACTCTTTACTAACTGCTCACCACAGGAAACAGCTTTTAAAAATGTGTAAGTTAATTGTATTTAATCCATTGGGACAATTCAGGGCCTGGGGTAATGAATGCATAGGGGAACCTTTACACGCACCACCGTCGGAAAGTAATCGTCAAGTCTGAATTTATAAAAGTTCGCGCTTTATGGACAAGTCATTATACTCTCACCATGCGACGGGTAAGTAGCAGTATAAGTAGAAATGAATTATCTGTTGTAGAAACTTTATTTCATAGTAGTTAAACAATCAACTAATTTGTGCATATATAATTTATAACCATATAATAGTTGTTGTTGTTCATGTTGCCGTTAGTGCGACAATCACACTTGCTATTAGAATTAACTAATAGTACTAAATATAGCTTATTTGTTACTATTTACCTACAGTGATTACTATGTCATTATTGCTGTTACTTCTAACCGCAGGCGTTTCTTCAAAAGCAGAAAGTATTCCAAATTAATGATTAATTAATAATCTATTAGTACTATGAACAGCACTTAGTAAACATTATAATGATTGTGGTCATTGAATTTTACAGATCTATTGTGCAAAACCAATAACTTTATGATCGAGATACTATTAAGTGCAAAGTAAATGAGTTGAGCGCAAAAATTCTCAAGTATGTGGGATTTTGTCACACCGTTATAAAATTTAATTAAATGAACGGTTTTAAATAAGTCATCGAGCTGGTTTGCAACTGATTTCGCTTCAGCGTGACAATTGTAATCAAAACGACATACATATTTATATTAATCATTGTCAGCGTGACAATTGTAATCAAAACGACATACATATTTATATTAATCGTTGTCAGCGTGACAGTTGTAATCAAAACGACATACATATTTATATTAATCATTGTCAGCGTGACAATTGTAATCAAAACGACATACATATTTATATTAATCGTTGTCAAATGATCAATCCACACAATCTTCAGTGCGGATATGATTATGTGCTTTAGCGTGTTCTTGTTTGTCACTAGTATTTGGACGTTGTCAACGGTATTGAAACTATTCAACGTTTCGACAGTGTTCTGTTTGACATTAACTGTATGCTATCATCACTATTCAATGTTTTGACAGTGTTCTGTTTGA
Organism: Sinotaia quadrata; assembly: GCA_028829895.1. NCBI lineage: Eukaryota > Metazoa > Mollusca > Gastropoda > Architaenioglossa > Viviparidae > Sinotaia > Sinotaia quadrata. The sequence goes on along the minus strand of CM054180.1, from coordinate 60,036,002 downwards.
CATTAACTGTATGCTATCGTCACTATTCAATGTTTTGACAGTGTTCTGTTTGACAATAACAGTGTACTGTCACCACTATTCAACGTTTTGACAGTGTCCTGTTTAACTTAGGCTACTATTCCAACACTATCAACTGCATTGACAGTATTCAACGCTTGACATTAACGCGTTTAACAAAGGCCAGTATGTCTTCACACTACTCAACGTTTTACATTAATATGTTTGACAGAGGCCAGGTTGTTGTCACCAATAGTCAACGTTATGATTATTATTATTATTTAATCATCCATAACTAATTACAAGTGATGAGAATCTCAATTTATGTTATTAATAATTCCCCAAAGACACCACTCATCTCTCTCGGTTGATAAGCGGGCGCTGTAAACGTTTTCTCTCTTCCACTAAATTAAAGACAAACATTAATTTACTGTCACACAATATTTACCTAGGTGGAAAATTTCTTATCAAAGGAGAAGACAATCCAGTTTTTAATCAATATTTAGCGAAACCCCCATCCACCCACACTCTCTCTAACATATGGTTATCAATATGTGTAATAAGGTAAATAAATTTAACAATAAATTTATTAAATTAACAATCAAATATACAACATATGAATATAAATAATCAAAGAGCATTGACATTTACATCACTTCACAACAATGTTTGATTAATGCTGGACAATCATTCAGTTTATTCTAGCATAGACATTAGGAGTCAATAACATAAATATATAATCAAGTTCATAGATATCATCATGGAAATGAGAGTAGAGTTTCAGAGAAATAATGAAAGTCAAATGAGCATAACGTTTTCAAAGATGGCAGCTATCACTGGCATGTGTCCACAATCACGGGGTTTGCAACAAGTCACTGTCTTTCTATTCGAGCAACATCCTCACGTGTCCTTTCTAGGTATTTTACATAACTTTTCTAGAATCTTCAATGAGCTCATAAAGCACATTGTAGAGACTCGTTCTGAATTTCACATGCGCTATCAAGCACATCAAGAGGGATGTTTCGAATTTTCATGTGTAGAACTCAACACACCATGAGGAACATTCAAAATAATCTTTGTGAATTCTCAAGACCAAACTCAAGCCACCATTTCCACTGTATTGGCTCTCGAATGGAATTCACAGGAATCAACTTACAGCAACATGTTTTACTGATAAATTCACTACTAACGTGACCAAGCAAGTACAGTAGTCACTGCTGTTTGAAATGAAAGAAAAAAGGCGTACATTTTCTGCAAAAGTCAAATTAATGCAGTACTAAATTTTAGGTATATTTCATCTCCAAACTCATTTCTCTCTTACAAACATTCTCAACTTACAAAATCCTGCAACAATTTCGATAGCCCAATACACACAAAAAATGAAAAATATAGCATCGATCCAAATTCACAAATACAATGTACAACGTAATCAAATTAATGAACACAGAAATAATTATTAGTTCAATTACACAAGCATTCTATAATTTAAATTATAGATCAATAACAAATATGTATGAAATATTCGAAGTCCATTCTTTCTTTAGCAGTCAGTTAAGTTACCACAAGCTAACGATTGCCTTTATGACCAGACTCGAATTATGTTTAAATTCAAAGTGATAGAATAGAGTACTGCTTCAACAAAGAACTTCTGGTCTATCTCCATCGGATGAGTTTGTTATGAACAAGTATGAGACTATTAGTCAGAAAAATTACACATCCAGTTGGAACTGGTTGGGTTTGCATCAGCAATTTTCTATCATATTCCCAACCCAAGTTGTTACTCCAACTCTGACACTTACAAAACATACCACCATAAGGAGTGCCCAAGATCGGTTCACTTTGACAATTTAACAATTCATATAACAATTAAGTTTAAAAATAGAGATAGGCAAATTTACTCTGCCACACTATGGTATTTTATTCATGGTTCGATATAGCTACGATATTTTAGTCATGGTAGATTAATTTCTTTTATAATGCAGTTTGACATTCGGAGTGGGTTCTCCTTCTTGCTTTTACTGGGACTTGTGCTGCAACACAATGAAGTCCAAGCTGCCCAGTGCGCATGCGCCACTACAGACCTGAACGTCCGTTCCAGACCTACTACTAGGGCAACCATTCTTCACACCTTGCAAAGTGGGGAATGTTTGCCATACCGAGGTGACTCTCAGTGGGCTGATGGTTACAGGTGGCAGCATGTCACATACAATGGGCAGGTAATCAGCAAAATAGCAACCCCGCACGTAAAATTCAGAGTTTTGGACTACCATGTTATTCCATAAGGAGGAAAAGATCAACAACCACCACCTCCACCGTCGTCGTCATCATCAACATTGTCGTTGTCGTTATCATATCATCACAGCACCGTCCACATATATCATTATCCTTTAACCATACTTGTTTTTACTTTCATTCGTTAATTATAATATAATTTCCTTAAATTTGCAGTTCATAAAAAAAACGAATACAGGTTTCAGAGTACAAAAGAACATCGATTTGGATGTGTCGTCATTTTCTTTTAAAAGGAGTGATATGATAAGGACAAAAGGAAATGTTCTTCATGTCTAAATTGTTTGTGATGAGTGAAATCATTGTGAAAAGTTCTGTTGCTATTGGTACTTTGTCTTTTGTTGCTATTGTGATTGTGTCTCTGTGGTGATTGAAATCATTGTGAAAGATTCTGTTGCTATTGGTACTTTGTCTTTTGTTGCTATTGTGATTGTGTCTCTGTGGTGATTGAAATCATTGTGAAAGATTCTGTTGCTATTGGTACTTTGTCTTTTGTTGCTATTGTGATTGTGTCTTTGTGGTGATTGAAATCATTGTGAAGTGCTCCGTTGCTATTTGTATTATGTCTTTGTGATAGTGAAATCATTGTGAAAGGTTCTATTGCTATTGTGCATTTGTGGTGAGTGAAATCATTGTGAAACGTTGTGTTGCTAGTGTTATTGTGTCTTTGTGTTGAGTGAAATCACTACAAAAGTTTTGTTGCAATTGTTACTGTTTCTTTATGATGAGTTATATAATTGTGAAAAAAATTGAGTTGATATTGTTATTGAGGCTCTGTGGTGAATGAAATCATTGTGAAAGGTTCCGTTGCTATAGTTCTTGTGTCTTTGTGATGAGTGAAATGATTGTGAAAGGTTGTGTTGTTATTGTTATTGTGTCTCGTAGTTCGTGAAATCATTGTGAAAGGTTCTATTCCTATTCTTATTGTGTCTCTTAGTGAGCAAAAACATTTAATATTGTCTGTTTCTATTATTATGGTGTCTTTGTGGTGAGTGAAATCAATGTGAAAGGTTCTGATGCTGTCGTTATCGTGTCTTTGTGGGCAGTGGACTGCTTTCTGAAATATAACGATAAATCATTTTATTGAATTTTTCCATTTTCTACGAATCAACTTCTCTTCTCATTTACTTTTAATCAAAGAGTGCCTGGTCTGCTTCAAACTGGCTGAATATTCGCCCCTGTGCAGGTGAGTTCTATCTGAGATGCAATCACCGTACTGATATGTGTAAGCAAATGTATGTACACACAAACCACAAACATATATATATATATATATATATATACACACACGTGCGACCACACACATATATACATATACATATTTATATACACGACTCTCTCTCTCATATATATATATATGATGGTGTGTGCATTTACATAATTGAGCGTGTTTCTGTTTGTATATAAGTATATGTGTTAGATTCTTTATTATTTGTTGCCTGTTTGTATGCATGCAATTGAGTGACTTGGTGTATTGTGTGTTTATAAATGTATGAATTTGTGTTGGTTTATGATTCCCTTGATTGTCCTCTTGCCTCTCAATTCCAACTTACAGTGTCTGATGCTAACGCCACTTAGTTAATGGTTATCATTATTATTGATTAATTAATCATCCATCACTACTTACAGGTGATGAGAATCTTAATTTGTTTTATTTATAATTCTCCAGCAGACACCACTCGTCTCTCTTACTAGGCGGATATGCGGACGCTGTAAACGTTTTCTCTCTTCCACAACATTAAAGACAATTTAATATTTACCGTCACACAATATTTTTGTAGTTGGAAAACTTACTAAAGGAGAAGATAAATCCGTCTTTTAATCTATATTTTGCGAGCCCCTATCCACCCTCTTTAACTCCAATCTCTCTCTCGTATATTCAAGTCTCAACTTACAGTTTCCTGCAACAGTGTTTATTTGCCCGATAAATGCACACAGCATAATAAATACCACATAACAATTTTATGAGTGGGTTCACTAGAAACAAGGTCAAATGTTTAGCATACTATATACGAGCATCTTTGCAGAAATAATAGTCTACTCATATAATACATCTCTACATAAAACACAAGTATAATATATCAATAGCAAAATGCACGGAATATTTTCTAAGTCCATTTTCTCTCAATCAGTCAGTTAACTCACCATTAAGCTAAAAGCTGACTTTCATGACTGGACTTCTTGCCACACCATTTTCAAGTATTACATAATAGAATTCACTACAGAAGGTAAACTATTGATTTCAGTCCATTGGCTGGTCTCGTTCTCATAAATCATAACCATTGGATAATAAAACTACTCATCCAGTTGGAACTGGTTTGGAGTGCATCAGCAATTTCTAGCGTATTCTCAATTCGAGTTGTTTACTCCAAATCTGATACATACAAAAAATACCTTGATAAGGAGTGCAAAAGGTCGGGTGACTTTGACAATTTAACAATTTATATAATAATTAAGTCTAGAAATAGGGATAGGCAAATTTACTCCCGCCAAACAGTGCTTTAAAAATGTCTAGTGAGAGGGATGTTTCTTTATATATTTTGAATATTTGTTGACCTACAGCAGAAATTTATTAATTGTCTTCAACCATATGGATCATAGCTTTTGTGTATTGCTTTTCTAGTTTAATTCCGGATTTTAAAAAATCTTTCTAAGGACATTATAAAAATATTTTTATGTTCGTCTTCATAAAAAATTAAATGGATTAAATCTATTTAAGAAATAAAAATATTTCATTCCCATTTTTATATAAAAATAATAACAGATAGTATTGATAGCTGTGACGTAAGCGGTTGACGTGTGTCTCTATGTAGTGTGAATGAGTGTGCAGATTATTTATTGCCTAGTCTAATGTTAAGTATTTAAACCGATTTGACAGGAGACCGAGACTCGAAAAGTCATGTGTCTGTGACTGGTTTGATAGGAACACTACTTCCGGTTACAGTGGAACATGTGCAGTACCTCTGAAACAGATCATTAACGAAAACCCCATCATTTACAGCCACATAGTAGTTGTAAGCCCATCATTTACAGCCACAAAGCAGTTGTAAGCCCATCATTTACAGCCACATAGTAGTTGTAAGCCCATCATTTACAGCCAGAAAGCAGTTGTAAGCCCATCATTTACAGCTACATAGCAGTTGTAATCCCGTTGCTATAGTCATCCGGAAGTTGTAACCCCATCGCATGCTCTGTTTTGCGAAAGGAGTAGTGACTGTTATACAGATAACTTTTGATAGTGTAATTATCGGATTCCATAAGTTCTACTAACGGCGTTAACCGTATCAAGTACACTCCTTAATTAAGTGACGTAAGCACTTTTCTTTTAGTAATAGCACTGTAGCTTTAGTATCAAGCGCGAGAGAGTATACAAATTCAAAACTTGCTTCCAGATAGAACTGCAGCCAGGTTATCTATCGAATAACTAATTAGTCCAACTTTCTCATTATACAATCATGTAGGAAACTTCGTCAAAGAGAACAAAATGCATACATTTGAATACCGTTAACTAAATACAGGATCTCAATGTGTCAAGAGTTAACACATGGACAGGATATCGCTGTTGAACATACAGGGCGTCAACTATTGAACTTATAGGGTATCTGTTCTTGTTCATAGATGATATGAATATGTTCATATCACGGAAGTCTTCATTTCGTACTGATGAAAATTCAACCAGATCCGTGTTTTCACTGTTCGTTGTCATCGGACTAAAAGTATAAAAATGTTCACCCTGTGCTGATACACCCAACACCCTGTGCTGACACATCCAAACACCCTGTGCTGATACACCCAAACACCCTGTGCTGACACACCCAACACCCTTTGCTTGCACCAAACATTTCAATCGGATGATTCAGGTCTGACAACTGAAGTATAATAGAACATATTTAGTTTGCATATGAATGAATGACTCCATGATAGCTGGAATAAAAGCAGAGAGATTAAGAAATATTTTGCCGATAGTTCTCATGCATATTCTTTTAAAGAAAATTTGTTTTAAAGTTGTGTTTTTGTATTATTATATAGACATTGAAAATTGTATATTCCCTTAAAATCTCTCTCTCTCTCTCTCTCTCTCTCTCTCTCTCTCTCTCTCTCTCTCTCTTTCTCTGCTATAATGATAAAAGCAAATGAACAGGTACGCATTCCAATGTTTTCAGTGTTTATGTTAATCTGTGTAGAGATGCTGAAAGTTGTACGAGCCTGAAACACATACAGGCTTAATTAAGTGTTTATGTCTCTCAGTGCAGGGACAAAAACATCTTAAAATCGACATATTTTGATATTCCCACCTCCCTCATCCTATTGAATCGTGCAGAACCTGATCAATCAGCGCCCGCCGGCTGTCCCAGGATCGTCACGCGTGCTGAGTGGGGCGCTCGATCTCCCTCCAGTTACATCGGCAACATGCCGGCGTTACCCATCTACGTCTTCATCCACCACGGCGCGAGCGGCGACTGCTCCACCCCAGACAGATGTTCCAGAATTGTCAGGGCTTACCAGAATTATCACATGGACAATAACGGTCAGAATCAGATAACTAGGTAGTGTAGGCTCGACCTGCTTATTATGTTTCCTTATTTGAATCAGTACTTGACGACACGTGACAGCGCATATTGTATTCTAAAGTTCTTGACGATACGTGACAACATATTTTATTTTCTAACAAGTACGTCATGAAGACTTTAATTTCTTTGTAGGATATATTAAATGTTATTTTGTTCAGTCAAGTGCGTTATACTTATGTATTTACTTTCCCGCTTTACTTAAAGTTTTGAATAAATTAAGAAGACTTTAAAAAAAAAATCTTTTATGGACGTCACGTAGAAATCGACATATTTCATTAGACGTTTTATTTTAACGTATAAAATTTATATATATGTTGACATATTTGATAAGGCATTTTAACTTAAAACGGTTATGTTGAAATTCTGTCTAGTGATATGCAGTTCGTATTCACTATTATATACAATGAAACTGATGTGATTTGATAAAACTATTATATTGAGTTATATACCTTAAATTACATTCCTGAGAAGCTAAAACTCACACTTTAATAAGACTTTACATTCGAATCTATTTTCGTTCATAAGATAAAAGGGGTTTGCATTTACAAATCGTAGAATTGATGCAATTTAGAATGATTTTTTGTTGTTTTAACCATGAGAGAGTCGCACATTGAGGCCTCCATAGTTATCCTTCAAACAAAAGTTCGATTTAAGAATTTAAAGATTTAAGAATTCTAACAAGCTTCAAGCGAACTGGAGACTTTGGTGACGAAAAACAATGGAAGCAATGGTATCTATTTAACACAGGCGCATTCGTTCACACTGAGTTTCATACACAAAACAAGTTCATGTTCACCTAATATTTAACCAGTATGATAGGCAGATCTTTGAAAACCTCTTCACGTCACGTGATTGTTATACTTCTGCAAACCGTAGAACTAAACACGTGTTAGGCATAAAGCCATTACCTTCTTATCTCCCCCATCTCATACAGTAAGATGGTGGAGCAAGACGAAAGTGTCTGATTTCCGATTTAATTCTCATGCCTGCCTTACCTCCCATGTACTACCCTCAGCATATTATTTAATTTTACATTATTCGAAGATAGGTTTCAAGGGAAACTGATGCAAAGGGCCGTAATTTGTTTGGCAGATTGGTCTGACATAGGATACAACTTTCTAGTTGGTGAGGATGGGCGTGTCTATGAGGGCCGTGGATGGTCTCAAATTGGTGCGCACACCCGGAACTATAACTCCAACGGAATTGGTAACGAACTTTTCTCTTTTGGACGTCTGGCTGTGGAAAGTGAGAATTGTTGTATACTTCAGTTGCAACCGTGTTATTTTGTTCTGTATTTTTTCCGTGCTTAATGCTTGCTTTATTTCCAGCGCTGAAAGCAGTGCCAAGCTGAACATTGCAGTACTATCATGCAGCGCCGTGCATGTGCTTTTCTCTCATTTGCACACGTCTCTCAAGTGTATCGCGTGACGATGTGTTTGTGTTACTCACTGTCTGACTGACACAACAGAGAATAGCGAGGGCAAAAGTGCTAACTTCGTTGGTCATCGGCATTCGAGAATAAATACTAGCACACTCCCAAATATATATATATTTAAAGGTATAGATGAGAACACGCCTACATGCAAAATAAAAACGCAGTCATTACGGTGAATGAAGTAGACATGAATGCGTCGACTCGAACGTGTTCATAGACCCGGAACACGCGGCTACACTGGCTTCTATCCACGCCGATGGCTGAACCAGCGATAAAATCGCAGGTGGTTGTCACGTGACCCATGATGCTAATTACCTGCGTCCTGTTTTGTTAACTGATCCGAGATTTTGCAGACTAGCAACAATAGAGCACGTGGCATAATCATGTGGTCTGCCACCGCGGCGTCCATTCGATGATGGTTATGGCGCGGTCTGTCAGAAGACTGCAGCAAATATTGCGTGTAACCCTGCACTGTGTGTGCGGCCGTCAGTTGCACCCGCAGCATCACTGCCTTACCTGCACACCTATGTCTGGACACTGTGCAGCGAACTGAGTAGAATTTCATTAGGTGGTTACCTGGCACGAGCGAGTACACACTCACTGTTCTTACAACAGTCAACGTCACCCGTATAGCAGGACGAACGTCACTGTTCGCATCGAAAAGTTGCGAAAGTTATTCCGAAAACGGCGGAAGTTATTTCTTTCTCTACGCAACGAGAACGTGGCATCTAAAGCTTGCTGATTAATGGAAGTCTATGTAAGGACGTAGCCAGCGATTTCTTTGCTTTTACGTCCGCGTATTAATAGTCACTTAGGCACGGTTGCGCGATAGCAGCTTAAGAAGGTTCACCTCAATTGTGTGTGTGTACAGCAGTGTGCCCTGTTGAACTGAAGTGTATTTACAACAAAAAAGGAATGAGAGAGAGAAAGAGAGAGAGAGAGAGTTAGTTTGCTAATTTTCTAATTTTATTCATTTAAGTGAATAGATTTTAAATCTTTAAGATGCTATTAGTTAGATTTGATTTGTGTCATGCCTGCCGCCCGCGCTTTACTATGCCCGTTTACCACCCCTGGATAATGGTGGCGGACACACAGAAAGACTAGTTGTCTAATAGCATTGTGAATTGATTCATGAACCCCATGGCGTTTTAACCAATAATTAACAGAACAAATGTAGTAAAACTGCACGATGAACTGATGTTGAGGTTATAAGGATTTAGCAACGAGATAAATAAAATTATAAAGGAATTTGTAACAACAAAAATGAAATAAAAAAAGAGTTTTAAAGATGTAGGACAGAGTTTTCTCCTACGTACAAATACTACAGCTCACACATAACAGGCGTTGTTTAAAAGTCATTGACAGTTCTGGTGAATGCATACATATTGTTAATAATTCTCCATGTTTATACAGGTTTTTACTCATAAATATAGTCACTGGGTAATACAAAAATATTTCTCTTAAGCTGGATACGGAGAACGTGTGAAGGGCGAGAGTGAATTCCAAAAACCTAGCATTATTATTAATTACAGGAGGATAATTTGCTCTGGACGAGTAACAATTAGAAACAGAGGATAATTAGTGAATTATTGGTTTCTAGGGCCTGACTTAGTCTCTCTGACAGCAAAGGTCGAAGACCCCGTCGACAGGCGGATTAAATAGATACAAAAAGAGCTATTCTTAATCCACCCAATGATAAGGCACTTATCACTTTCACACTTTATGCATGGACACTTCCTTCCATAGATGACCTTCTCACTTTAGGTTTGCCGATAGAGATTAAAAGTTTGTATTTGATTTGCAATTTCACCTTCTGTCAAATGACAAACGCTAATCTCCCCTTTATTGATTTGTACAATTGATAACAGGCTTTGCTTTCCCGTTCACTCATGTAAACCACACAGATCACCTTTTCAGTATAGTCTCTTGGCTTTGTTTTATCGTCTGGTGAACATGGTAACTTAGTGGTCTGCACAGTGATGTCCCAGTTTCTGACAATTTGTTAGTTTCTCAATCTGGCTTAGACCTAATGACTTATACAGAGTTCAATCTTCTATTTCCATCTACACCTATCCCTAAATACACCTAGATCTCCATGTACATTTCCATCTATACCTCCAACACAATCTTCAAATCCATCTCCACATACACCACCATTTCTATCTACACCTCCATCTCCACCACACCTTCTTCTCCATCTACACCTCCATCTCCATTACCACCTACATCACCATGACACCATCATCTCCATGTACACCTTCTTCTCCACCTCCATCTCTATGTACACCTCCTTCTCCATCTACAAATCCATCTCTATCACTAACTCCATCTCCGTGTACATCTCCATCACAATCTCCACTTCCATCTACGTGTACTCCTTCATCTTCATATACACATCCATCTATACGTCCATCTTCATGTACACCTCCATCTCCATCTCCATCACCATCTCCATGTACACCTCCTTCTCCATGTACACCTCCATCTCCATGTACACCTCAATCTCCATTTACTCCTCCATCTCCATGTATATTTCCGTCTCCAACTCCAGGTACATCTTCATCTCCATCTACACCTCCATCTCCATGTATACCTCCATCTCCACTTACTTTTTTTCACATGTGAAAATAACGGTACTATTCTTCACTGGCGAGTGTTACTGAAGAAATCTGAAATGCGGCAAAACATTTTAGAAGTGCTTTTTCCTATTTTTAATTTTAAAATGTTTCTGCCTGACCAGTTTGTATTCATATGTGTGGATATAAATTAAATACCATGCATTCTCTGAATGAATTTGAAGGAAGCTATTAACAACCCCTTTTCTCACTAGTTGCACCCATTGGCAGAAAATGTGAATATTACGTATGGTTTCACAATTTATAAAAAAAATATTTGAGTGATGAGATGATATAGCATTTTGGCAAAATGCATTTTAAAAAAAGAAAGACAGGTAACATTTTAAAGCTATGAACTCAAACCCAGCCTTCCCATTCACTATTCTTGTGATCTATGCTTTTAGAGAAACATCTTAATGTTCTTAAAGCAACTAATGAATGCTTTTAGTTTATGTTCTCAGGGTGAGTGTCTCTATCGTATCTATCGTATCTATCTATCTATCTATCTATCTATCTATCTATCTATCTATCTATCTATCTATCTATCTATCTATCTATCTATCTATCTATCTATCTATCTATCTATCTATCTATCTATCTATCTATCCATTTGAATTTTGTTTTCCAGCAATCTGTTTCATCGGTAACTTCCAGAGTAGAACTCCGAATGCCGCTGCGCTGAACGCGGCCAAACAGCTCATCAGGTGCGGGTTGGACACTCACAAGATCAACCCAGGATACACACTGAAGGGTCACCGAGACGTGGGTCAGACAAATTGCCCAGGTGATAGTTTATACCAACTGATCCAGAATTGGTCACGCTATGCATCGGGTACACGACGTTATGCCTGAAAATGTACGCAGAACAAGCATTTTGGCAAATGAACATGTCTAAAACGATCTGCATAAAACATTTATTGGACGATTTACCTAGAACATATATTGTAGCTAGACGATTTAGAACATATATTGTGGGTAAGCGACTTATCTAGAACATATATTGTAGCTAGACGATTTAACTAGAACATATATTGTGGGTAGTCGATTTACCTAGAACATATTTTGTGTCTAGACGATTTACCTAGAACATATATTGTAGCTAAACGATTTACCTAGAACATATATCATGGCTAAAGCAATATAACTAGAGCAAATATGGCTAGAACGACCTAGTTTGATTACAGTGTGTAAATGTCACTATTATCTTGAAACATGTTGCTGATTTTCTTTACATCAGTATATGAGCTAAACATATTCATTTACAACAACAGTATTTTGTTTAGTTAACCGCATTATGAAATGTGGGTAACATTATTAACCTGTGCAACTATAACTTTAATCAGTATTACTAAATGTGTCTAACCTTATTAAAATGTGCAATTAAAATTTAACATTATTAACCTGTGCAACTATAACTTTAATCAGTATTACTAAATGTGTCTAACTTTATTAATATGTGCAATGAACATTTAACGTTATTAATCTGTGCAGCTAAAATTGTAACCAGTATTACCTGATGTGGTTAACGTTATTAACCTTTGCAACTAAGACTTTAATCAGTATTACCTAAGGTGGCTAACAGTATTACTCTGTGCAACTAAAACTGTAATCACTATTACTAAATTTGCCAAAATTATTAAACTGTAAAACTTAAACTTATTTTAATCAGTATTACTTTAGATCGCTAACATTACTAAACTGTGCAACTAAAACTGTAATCAGTATTACTAAATGTGGCTAACATTATTAAACTGTGCAAGTACAATTTTAATCAGTATCATCCGAAATGGCTAACGTTATTCAATCGTGTAAGTGAAAGTGTAATGAATGTGACTTACACATGAACGTACATTGTTAACAAGATTACTCTGCATTCCAGCATGTCGCAATCAAGGTCTGTGGCTAAAGAACTTTTTTTTTATATAGCCAACACAAGTAACGTCGGTAACGTTTTGTAACAATTAATATAAACTATTGGGGCTAACGACAATACAGCTAATGACATTACTTGATGTGGCTAGCAACATTAATCTACAGGTTCCTTATGACTAATAATATCAATCTATGCAGATATGAACATGAATATCTGCAGCTAACAATATTAACTAAAACATTAGATATAAAACAATTACACTCTGGATATAAAACATAAATACATAGCCAGCATAATTAGCATATTCTCATAACGGCATTAATTTATGTAGCTAACATTAACTTGAAAAAATATCAACTACCAGAATTAACCTGGAATATATGTCATAGCCTACCCAATAACTTAGAAAACATTTTGAGAAAATAATCCAAGCCTTTAAAGTGCTGCAGTTACTAGTTAACTTTAAAAGTGTTCTTGCTTATATTCACTATTCTATTAATGTGTTATCTAACAAAATTAAAATACTTAATAATATTATCCGTAATGTTTTGCAGTGAACAACATTATCCGTTTGGCTAATATTATTAACCTAATCGATACCTAAATTATCATAGATTTTTAAAAAAATGAAAACATTAACTTTGAAAATGTTTCGAAAGCAAAACATTTCCTTGATCACGCTTGTAGCTAATAATATTAGTCTAGAACATTTTGGAATATTACTTGTTGTTAACAACATTGTTCTAAAATATTATAAAGGCACGTACCTTTAAGGTGACTGTAGTTAACTTAACAACCTTAAAATAATTAGTATGTAATTGTGATGTACTTAATGGTTCGTCTTTATATATATCCATACTATTGTTAAGTATTAAAACATGAGAAAAATTAAACATATAACAGTTGTTTAACAAAAGCGTTTATTTACTTATTCAAATCTGCTCGAAGAGAACACAAGTGAATTAATACGTTAAAAAAAGACAACTACTCAAAATTTAAAACCTCAAAATATATCGAGAAAATATATTTTCAAGCGCCTTTTTCATATCTCATCCACACCCTGCTCAGTCCTGTCCATGATCTCCTTGCATAAATTAATGATGAAAGGCTTGATTCCACCAAAGCCAGCTTGCACGTATTAATGACTTGCTGATGTGTAGTACTGTGTGTGTGTGTGTGTGTGTGTGTGTGTGTGTGTGTGTGTGTGTGTGTGTGTGTGTGTGTGTGTGTGTGTGTGTGTACGTTTGCTTGTCTTTCTAAGATGTCAAGCAAAGTAGGCCGTTCTGCAGATAACGTTTTTGAACGCAGCCTACGACAAAAGACTTGCATGGTGAGAACACGTCGGTATCGCGGTAGCGTTCAAACCGATAACAGAAAGATATGTACAGAGATTACCAACAGTTTCCTTATGGCACATGAATTTCCTTGTGTCAATAATAGTTTGTTTTAGTTGTGATGCTGCTTGCCGTAAAGGTCAATTGTGGCTATTAGAGTTTAGGTCACGATAATAAAGAAACAAAAAAAAAAAAAAGAAGAAGAAGAAAAAGAGGGAATTAATATATGAAATGAATAAAATGTTCTACATTAGACAAACAATTGAACTTTATGGGGTTGTGAGTGGCAGAGAGATTGAAGTAAACTTGACGATGTTTTTCCTTCTATTACAACTCTTCTAAAGAGACGATGCCTGTCATCAAATACGAGAAATGAGTAGGAGTCGAGAGCTTGAGCAATAAATCTGCAAAGAAATATTAAACGGGGAGTAATTTCACTAATCACCGTAATGGAAGATTAAATTATTTTTTTTTAAAGTTCAGACTATTAAAAACCTCACACCAACACAATACGAATTGTGCGTCACTGTGTTCTTGGCTCTGGCTCCACAAATCATGTTCCAGGTATTGATGATGCTTATCTGATGCATTATGTCATTATGTAATGTATAATTACTATTACCACAATATCAAATCATTATCTCTGACATCAGTACCACTGTTGCAATTAAAATATTTAGGCAATAGCAAGTCTTCAAATTAGAATTAACCGGAACCAAACAACTCCAGATTTGCTCACTAACTCTTTTTCCCCCCTCTCCTCTCAGTTCGTCTTTCTCACAGGGTCCGCTGTAATTCTTGTAGTCCAGGGGCAGATTCAGTTGCCAGGATGTCCACGAATAGTTACACGCGAGGAATGGGGTGCTCGAAACCCACCGAACCCCACGGGCGAAAGGGCAAGTGTCCCCACCTTGATAGTGCTGCATCACAGCGGCGAAAGAGAATGTACCACACAGGTTGACTGCTCGTCAATACTCCGTTCTTTCCAGGACCTTCACATGGATGTTCACGGTGAGTGAGCAGTGATTACGTCAAGCCATTACTACATATGGTCATGGTGAGTGAGCAGCGATTACGTCTTGACATTAATTGTGTGGTCACGGTGAGAGAGCAGCAATTACATCTAGACATTAATTAATATGTGTGATCACGGTGAGTGAGCAGTGATTACGTTTAGACAGTAGTATTTGTACACTGTGAGTGCACAGTGCTTTCATCGAGATACTAGTTTGTGTAGTCATGGTGAGTACACAACGATTACATCTAGACGTTAGTATCTGCGGTCACGGTAAGTGATGTCTAGTCTAGAGTGTCTTTACTATACGGCCACGGTAAGTGATGTCTAGAGTGACTTTAGTATACGGCCACGGTAAGTGGTCTAGAGTGACTTTAGTATACGGCCACGGTAAGTGATGTCTAGTCTAGAGTGACTTTAGTATACGGCCACGGTAAGTGATGTCTAGAGTGACTTTAGTATACGGCCACGGTAAATGATCAGTAAGGACGTCTAGATATTAACATCCGGTTATGGGAAGTGAGCAGAGATTACGTCTAAAATGTTTGGCAAGTGAACAGTGATTATGTGTAGGCTCGTATATGTGGTCACTGTGAGTGAAATGATTACGTCTAGACATTAGCCATACGTCACCCACTAGATGGAGTTAAGCATACCAACTAAAGTGATTACAAGGTGAATGATATTGATTAAATATACTTATTATATTATTACTATGGACGTTCGGGACAGTGGAAACTAATTAGAGTTAGGCTGACAGTGTTATGGAAGGATTACGGTAAGTGTACTTTAATAAAGTGGTATCCTAGAGTTAAGAGTCCAGACCCTTAGGAGAATATGAGTCCAGCAGACCTCATGAGAATGATATTAATAAATAATTTACACATATAATTTATAAACTTTATTTTTAATCCAGGAATCACAATTATTTTATGTGTTAGCTATATGTTAAATTAAACTATTGGACAACAAAAAAACTCTCTAATCTCTCTCTCTTTCTCTCTCTCTCTCTCTCTCTCTCTCTCTCTCTCTCTATATATATATATATATATATATATATATATATCAGTTTGTTCACA
Source organism: Sinotaia quadrata (assembly GCA_028829895.1). Taxonomy (NCBI): domain Eukaryota; kingdom Metazoa; phylum Mollusca; class Gastropoda; order Architaenioglossa; family Viviparidae; genus Sinotaia; species Sinotaia quadrata. The sequence continues at coordinate 60,019,794 of CM054180.1, read as the reverse complement.
GTCATGTGGGAGTTTTTGATCTTAAATACATAAATGCTCTTGACAGTGCAGGTTCACTTAACGTAATGAACTTTTAATTTAACTGGCAAATGAAGGAAACAGAAGGACATATTCTTTTCTTTGCAGGTTGGTCTGACATCGGCTATAGCTTTATGGTTGGTGAAGATGGCAACGTCTATGAGGGGCGAGGCTGGAATCACATTGCTGTAGCCATTCCTGGCATTGCCACTAATCCCTTATGTAAGGAAGAAATCCATATATCCCGCAGTCTGGTAACTGGCATCTTCATACTCAATTTTCCATACATCTTTACACATACCTCTTTACAGCTTTATTTCAATAATGTATTACAAATATTAAAAGTAATTTACGAAACAAAGGTACAACTTTAGCATAGTCAAATTTGATGCAGAAATTATTTAAAGGGTAAGCATTGCTTTGTAACATTTCTTCGTAAGATTTTAAAACAAAAATTTATTGTTTCGATGAAACCTAGTCGTTCTGTTATTAACAAACGATAAATTCACTTTATGAATTAAAATATATTTTGTTTCTTTACGGACTTTGCCGAACACAAGGTTTCGGGCGTCTTCGGAAACGCATAAGCTTGTGACGTCAAATGATTGAAAACAAAGAGCATATGTTATACATTAATTAACAATAAGCAAACTTTGCAAGATTAGAGCTAAATGTTCTTTGGAAGCTTTGAGATTTATAGACCGCACCCCGAATTCTAAAGTGTTTACTCTCTAGAATACTTAAAAAGCTTTTCAGATTGTAAGGAAGTCATTCTAAAGTGCAATTGTTGGTCACACATCTCCTATAGGTATGAAAGATACATTAAATGCTTTGTCACTGCTGTGTTATATTTGTTACATGTTGATCAAGAGATCCTAAAGTGACGGAGAGCACACTAACTGTTGTCTCTCTTGGGTTGTATGTTGTTCAAGACATCGTAAAGCCACGGAGAACACACTAAATGTTGTTTCTTAATGGGTTGTATGTTGTTCAAGAGATAGTAAAACCACGGAGAACACACTAAATGTTGTCTCTCTTGGGTTGTATGTTGTTCAAAAGATCGTAAAACTATAGAAGACACATCAAACATTGTCTTTTTCGTGGTGTATTTGTTCGAGAGATCGTAAAAGCCTGGAAACCGAAGTAATTTTACTTTATAATAAATATAATAATTCTCTTTAAACTTAAAAATACTTTGTTGCCATTTTAATTTAATAACTTCGACCATTTCACACTAACATATGCAAATTAAGAAAAAAAACCATGTAACTAGTATAACTGCGTTACATTTGATGTACTATGTAAACTGGTTAGAATTACAGAAAGATAAAAAGTAACAGCTTTAACAAAAACGAATATGATGCATTTTCCAAAGAAAGAAATGCTGCACACAATACCTGTGAAAATGCTGCACATAATATCTGTGAAAATGCTGTACATTACTTGGAGTTTGCAATAGAAAATGCTGCACATAATACCTGTGAAAATGCTGCACATAATACCTGTGAAAATGCTGCACATAATACCTGTGAAAATGCTGCACATAATACCTGTGAAAATGCTGCACATAATACCTGTGAAAATGCTGCACAATATATGTCTTTTCCCCAGCTATTTGCATCATGGGTGACTTCACAAGCCGGGTTCCGAACGACAGCGCCCTAAATGCAGTCAAGCAGCTAATCTCCTGTGCAGCCTCCAATTACAAGATCTCTCCCTCCTATTCGCTGAAAGGCCATCGAGATGTGAGTCAAACGGACTGCCCGGGCAAGGCGTTGTATGATGTATTGCAAACCTGGCCCCATTATGCTCCAGCCGCCACCATGGTGGGCTAGGTCTGTTGAAATCAAACGCGTCTTTAATGACTGCACAAAATAAACATACAATCTGTAAGTCCCGGAACCATTAACTGTCAAAAGATAGGCCGTGCTTTATGATAATTTCTGTCGCGTATGGGTAAGCAATTTTCCTAAGTGCGAATTAGTAGCTTAATTCTATTTTGTATTTGTGAAACAATGAGTTTATTTTTGTTGTCATTTTCCACTTAGCATTGAAATAATCGATACACGCAATACATTAAATTAATCAATTACTTTACATTGTGTTCCTTGTTTCATTTGTATTGTTGGACGTCTGCGGTTATGAGAAAAGTTCGCATACTTCTCCGTCTTTCTCCACACACACACTCACACACTCACACACACACACACACACACACACACACACACACACACACACACACACACACACACACACACACACACACACACACTCTCTCTCTCTCTCTCTCACACACACACACACACACACACACACACACACTCTCTCTCTCTCACACACACACACACACATACACACACACTCTCTCTCTCTCACACAAACACACACACAGAGACACACACTGACACAAAGCATAAAGACGGGCGCGTACCCTCCCTACACACTTCTATCTAGATATAATTATGGTCTTAATTCTGCAAAATTTCACTTTTCTTTCCCTCTCATCTGTTTTGTGTATTTAAAATAATATAATTATATATTCATATTATGTTGAAAGCATTAAGACACACAAAAGCGATGCGCTGGTTTTGAAGAGACGCACTGATTAATGCTTGTTTTGAAATGACTGCCAGAAATAACAGAGGAAAGAAATACAAGTGTTTTATCAAATCTAAACTGTTGCGAAATGCTTAGAGATATGAATCAACAATAAAGACTTTTGACGAAATATTTTATAGAGACAAAACTGGCTTGGCGAAATTTATTATAAAGATAAAAATGACTTTTGGATAAGTGGAGTATAGGGACAAAATGACTTTTGGACCTGAAATGTCTTAGAGGGACCAAAATGACTTGTCCATATTCTCAAAAATGGACAGTGATTGATTATAACTTAATTATTTAACAGCTTATGTCAGCTATTTCCACAAAACAAAAACCAAAAATCACAACAAACACCCCTTAGCCCCCCACCCCCCAAAAATTAAAATAAAATGAAAAATAGAAAAGAAATATTTTCCAAAAAAATCACCACTAAGTCACTATGCAAAAGTACGACCAAAAAAAATCGACAAGCTTTATTTGTATACAACAATAAAATCGACAAGCTTTATTTGTATACAACAAAAAAATCGACAAGCTTTATTTGTATACAACAATAAAATCGACAAGCTTTATTTGTATACAACAATAAAATTCAGTCAAACACACCCTAATCAAATCGCACCAAACCAAACCAAATCAAACAAAACATGAATCCAATACAAACATAATCTATTAAAAAAAAATTAAAATCAGATGATTTGCTTTTTTCATAGCTCACTAAGACTACTAAAACAAAACCCAAGAAATATCTGTTCGTGTATTGTTGTTACGGTCGAAAACTTAAAGTATTACATTTTTTAATAAGTTACATTATGATTCTAATTTTGCTCAGTTGATATTTATATATTGAAATACAAAATATTACATATCAGTAAATATTTAAAAGTTAACTGAAGTTATTTGCATCAAGTATACCAAAATTTCATCTTTGTATACAGAACCGCTTTGGAAAAATTTATAAGTTATGCATTTAAATGTTCGTATTTTGAAACGAGTGAGGCAAATATGTGCAGACATAACACTGAGACAGGTTAATCATCATCGTCAACTTAAACTGATGTTATTCATTGTTTAACAGAGTGGCTCTTTAAAAGTCAATATTTGAAAGACGTCAGCATTAATAAAATGTCTTCTTTCAAAGAAAGTGATCAAATGCCATTTTGACACAAGAAACCGTTGGAAAGTCTTAAATATAACATAAAAGATCACATTATAAAGGGGACATAAAAACAATTGTCTTTGCACCATTTGCAGACATTTATCTTGTATATTACAGTTCACATTTTAAAGGGGACATAATAACAATTATCTTTGAGGACATGTAAGGCACATAAATGTTCACATTATAAATGGAACATGAAATAGTTGTCTTTGCACCATTTGCAGACATATGTCACGTATAAAATTGTTCACATTTTCAAGGAAACATGATAATAGTTGTCTTAGCATCATTTACATAAATGTCATGCAATGAAAAGTTTATATTCTGAAGGCACTGACGAAAGATCACTTTTACACATAACGCCGTCTGAAAAGAAAACAAAACCAAAGTTATCGTTCATTTAAAAGTTCTTGTATAAAAAAACCAAAATAGAAACATTAAAATGGCGAAAGAATAAAAGATGATCATTACACGTGACACCGTTAGAAAGGAACGGCCTAGCATTTAAAAGTTCTCTCCCCTCGACAGGGAGTGCCATTGTAATCTCGCACAACATGACGCAGGTAAGTATGAGTGCGCGACCATTTACTTAATTTTTTTTTAATAGTTTAATATTTTAAATAATCAAAATAGTGATGAACAATTGCTCTAACTTAGAACTATCACTCATTGATTGCCTTGTTTACTAAGGCCTCACTTAGATTTAGTACTATCTTCTTTATCATTTATAGATAGTAACAGTATAGACTTGCATTTTAAAAATAATTAGCATTTCCAAAGAGCGATTTACCTGAATTTTAATATGCTATGAATAAATACTGTCATTCTACTAGTATTACTACCGCTACTCTATAATTACAACTGCTATAAGTACTACAACACGACTAGCAACTTCTATTATACTCGTCTTGATTACCACTGCGACTACTGTAACTACTACTATAACTACTGTTAACATTATTATTAATACAGTAACTAACAAATACTACTACAATTACTGCTGCTTTATTAACACCTGATATTTTAAAGTCTATTAATGTTTTATTTATAATCAGGGGTACGGCTTGGTAATCCTGAGCTAAGACAATTTTCTGTATGTCCAAAAGAAAAAATAAAATAACGTTAGCAGGGTGGAGACTTAAGCCACCTACTTTCTACCTGACGTACCAAAACGCCAAGACCTCGCGGTCACCTAGTTCTTAAGTGATTTGCAGACGCTGTCCAAAGAGAGAACCAAACTGAGCATAGACCTCCATGACAGGGATGATGTTCCTGTTGTAGTTGTTTCTGTTGCATTACTGTTCGTTAATAGATTTGATCCCATACGTTCTGGCTAAGAACCTTTTTCCTTCACCCCTTTTCGTCTTCATCTTCTTCTTCTTCACTATTGTCTTAACACATTATTGACCGTCGTGAAATGTGACAAATTTTTGTAATTTCCAGAATATTTCAGTAATTTATTTATTTCTTTCCCAGATTGTCTCCCTTGCTGCCGTTCCGTTCTTCTTGTCCCTGCTGTTACTTGTGATACAGCTAAACGAAGTTGCAGCTCAGCAATGCGCATGCGCGACAACTGGCGTAAACGTACGTGCTGGACCCGGTACGAGCGCAGCCATATTGCATACGATGACAACTGGGGAGTGTTTGCCCTACCGAGGTGATACCCAGCAGGCCGACGGCTACGTTTGGCTACACCTGACGTACAATGGACAGGTATGCAGTAAATAAAATACGGTGTAGGAGATAGTAAAATGTGCTTGTGCTGCACATCAGTAAATAGATTCCCGGCCAACATTTCACGTGTGCAGTAATCAACTAGGACATAACTTATTCGTATTAACTGGTTTTTATATGATACAAGTTGTATCATACATTCAAACGGCCCATTGCGACGGTTCGAGTGGGGTAGCTTCCGCACGACTTATGTAGTTTGTTTCAAGGAGCAAGCCATTGGTAAAATTCAAATAGAAACTTCGCGTGTTCCTTCCTTAGATATTGTTTATTAAAGCGTTGCTACACACATACGTCCAAGACTCAGGATGTTCGAGCGATGACGTCAGCGTACATTCAAGTTAACCAAACCTCTATATCACGTGGTTATACGTTCGTGTGCATAGTCGAATAGTGAGCCGTCTGGCCTCGCGACTGACTGGCAGACATCATAGCCAGATGTGCCGAAATGCTTTCCCAACTGGTAAAACGACTGAAATGGTCGAATAGAGAGAAAACGCTGCTTAGTATTTCTGCCGAGAAAGAATCAGTCCTGTATGCTGCGGTACTTCTGGACCGCACTCAGTGCTGCATGCTGCGGTACTTCTGGACCGCACTCAGTGCTGCATGCTGCGGTACTTCTGGACCGCACTCAGTGCTGCATGCTGCGGTACTTCTGGACCGCACTCAGTGCTGCATGCTGCGGTACTTCTGGACCGCACTCAGTGCTGCATGCTGCGGTACTTCTGGACCGCACTCAGTGCTGCATGCTGCGGTACTTCTGGACCGCACTCAGTGCTGTATCTTAGACTGCACCATGACTGCACTATTTCTGACTGACCGGAGGGGGGAAAGTACATTGCCTCTCGTCATGAGTTTGAGGTCACCTCTCAGCAAGACGACGCCCACCTTGGATCGCGGTTTACATTCGGCAAGAACGAAAACTCTGTAATCATAATTTCTTTTTTCAGTGTCATTGCTTGGTGCTTGCGTCCGCATTGTAATGATTCTAAACTTACTTTTATCACAGCCTGCTACGTGTTTTCTGTAACAACTAATAAATCTCTTAATGCTTTGTACTATTTGTGTTCTGCTATTAAATATTCGTATTTTCTATGTTCTGTTGTTAAATAATCAATATTGTCTATCTATTTCTTAAGATTGGGATTGGGATTCGGGAGCGAAAGTATTAGTATTAGTAAATTTAGTTAACGGCTAATTGTTAAATACTGCAGAACACGTGATCTAAGTAGTGGATGAGTGGTGAGACGTATGGACATTAAGTGACAATTTTATTAATTAAATCAAACATTTACCCCTCTGTCCACTCCCACCCATCTCTAATAACCAGATGTTATTATCTACCAAATGATTTTATTCCCAGATCAGGCAGCCATGATTCTCCATTTTATACTTGAAAATAAACCATTTCTAATTTCATTTGTGTTTTTTAAAAATAAATAAAAAGATCGAATAGATGCTAGGAACAGATTTTATAATTGGGAAGCCTTCTCCACTAATATTTTTTCACTTTCAAAAAATTTAACTTTGATGCTAACGTTGTTACATCTCAAATGCTGATTATATTTATATTTATTATTTTACTAACTTATTTATTTTACTCTTACTAACACACATCTTTTATTACTGCTACACCATTTAATATAATATTACTGATTCATTATTTCTACTATTGCTGTCGTACTTCCCCCTCCCCCCAGTACCTAAAAAATCCAATAACAATAATAATAAAAAAATAAAAGCAACAATCCTATCACCCTTTTGAACTTTTACTATTACACTGCCATAAATTCACACTACTAATTCTACGTCTTCTATTATTCCCATGAAACGCTACTACTAATTCTACATCTTCTATTATTTCCATGAAACGCTAATACTACGAACGAATTTCACGGTTACTGCTTCAAATGACAGCTACTACAACAATTATTATTATTACTAGTACTATACCATTAGTTTTTGAAAGTCTAGTTTACATTCGTTTACTTTTCAACAATATGATTGAAGACAATATTTACTGTTTCAATGTCGGTTTCTCACTGTCTATTCTTTCTTGACAGTATTTCAGTTAACTGTGCTTATCTTACTGTTTCGATGTCGGTTTCTCACTGTCTATTCTTTCTTGACAGTATTTCAGTTAACTGTGCTTATCTTACTGTTTCAATGTCGGTTTCTCACTGTCTATTCTTTCTTGACAGTATTTCAGTTAACTGTGCTTATTTGCAGAGTGCATGGGGCGCTTCGAACTGGCTAAACATCGGCTCTTGCACAGGTGGGCAAGTCTTTGTGTGGTGAACAATGTGAAACCATATCTAAATACGTAGATGTGTGCTTAATTGTTTGTATGTGTGTATGTACGTGTATGTATGCAAGCGCTTATATTTTACTTCAGTACGTGTTTGTGAGCGTGTGTATTTGTGTGTGAGTGTACCTGTGTACTGTGTGTGCATACATGCACGTAAGTGTATCTGTGTATTGTGAGTGCTGCATACATGTGTGAGTGTATGCGTGTACTGTCTACATACATGTATGTGAGTGTATCTGTGTACTGTGAGTGCTGCATACATTAATATCAGTGTACAGTGTGTGCATACAGGTGTGCGAGTGCATCTGTGTACTGTGTCCATACATGTGTGTGAGTGTATGTGTATGTATAATTGTGTATATGCGCGAATGATGTGTATATATGCGTATACGAATGCCTTATATGTATATATATGTGTGCATTTGTGTGTCAGATCTTTTATTAATGCTAGAAGGGATTGTGTTATTTTATTTATTAATTATTACACTAGTTAATAATAGGATGGAGCGCTCGTCATGCCGCACAAGCGACTTATAGAATAATTTTTTTTTTAAAATTGATAATACGAAACCCATTCAATCTCTCCTGATAAAATCATAAGACACTAAAACTCATAAAACACAAAAAAGTGAACAAGTCACACTTGATTCTACAATCTACAAGAACAGTTTCACAGGGAATTTATTTAACGCGTACAGAAAGGAACAAAGAGATGCCTATAAAGAAAAAAAAGGGGTTATCTCTCCTTGATTCCCTAAGACTCGGACTAGTGTACACCATAAAAGAAGTGCTTTGAGGACAAATGTTCAGTTTGTATCTAAAACTTTAATGAAGTCAAATGCTTTAAAACTGTCCGACTTCCTGGATTGTCGCTAGATGGCGGCCTTAAGGTATGCTAAGTGACAGGCGACATAGGCGGTACAGACACAATTAGATAAAGTAGTGGCTAGTAGCTAGACGTCAAGGTATCAAATTAGGGCATGCACACATCTACACTCAAAACCACCTCCCCTTAAAGCATACAATACATTAAAAAATGAAAATGACTACAACACAAATCTACACTCAAAACCACATCCCCTTAAAGCATACAATACATTAAAAAATAAAAATGACTACAACACAATCTATTAGAGATAAATGTTCTTTGTATGTCGACTCGACTTGTATATTCTTAACGTCTTCACCCGATGTCAGTTGTATTTTGTACGCATTGTTGATTGGTATCTAATGGTAACCTGATTACCCTATCAACGCTTAACTGAAAAATATATCAAGAGTTCTCATTCTGTATTTAAAAATATTTAAAGTTTTTAATTATTTAAAGTTTATAAGTCCAACCAGGTACTGTAAAGTTCCACAAATTATATTTGTGATTTGATGCAATGAAATTTCTGTTAAATGATTGACATATGCATATTTTACTTCCAGTTTTTGAGTTAAAAACCTATTAAAACTTACTTATAAAAGTTAGGCTGTTGTATTCATATTTAAAAGATGGATGGATAAACAGATGGCTGGCTAGTTAGATAGAAAGATGAATGGGTGGACAGATGGTTGGGTAGATAGATAGATAGACATATAGATAGATAGATCTGAAGAATAGTACATCTACAGCAAGCGGTTATAATTAAATTGATGAACTTCTGAAAGAGCAGGTGGGTCAACCGTCCAGTTGCCCGGATGTCCCGACATTATCACGCGCGCTGAATGGGGCGCTCGTGCTCCATCCAGCTCCATCGGCAACATGCCGGCGTTACCCATCTACGTCTTCATCCACCACGGCGAAAGCGGCGACTGCTCCACTCAGGCCACTTGTACTAGCATCGTCAAAAGTTATCAGAACTATCACATGGACAGCAATGGTGAGTAGTAAGGGACACGACTCTTAGGTAGCGCTTCCGTCGAGAACAGAATTATACCATTTAGAAAATCTTTATTATTTGATTTGGACCAACTCTAGAGTGTTGTTAGCAATTCAAGGTACTTATCTAAAATGAACAGATATGAAATTTTACGGTCATGTATAAGGTTTAATAATTCCCAAAGTAGCTTTGTTGTAGAATACATTTTACTTTATATAAAAGTTCCAACATTTCAAAGTTAATTTTTAAAAGTGGGCTAAATTCCTTTAAAGGAATTATTACCGGCTTGTAGCAGACTGACGTAGGACGCTAAACGACTTCATAATGTTTTTCACAATATTATTAAAAAAAACAAGAGTTCTTCCTTTAGAGCAGTAATATTTTTTCGTAAGCAGGAAGTATTTTATACTTTCCTGATTTTTTAATTCTACAGCTGCTATCATACATGTCAGTTAAACGGAAAAGGAGATGATTTGCATATATATAATTAATATCTTCCTAAGTTAGAAATTCAGCACAACACAGCTGAAATTTGTCTGAAGAGGTGTTTACTGTTTTATTATGTTTCTGCTCAAGGAGTAATTACTTAATAACTTCAGATAACAGATGATAAAAAATGAAAATATTATCATAGTCCGAGGTGTTCAGATTGATAGTAGAGAGTAATACTAAACACAAATCCATTCATCTCCTCGATTTTAAAGTCACAAATGTTCAAGTTTACATTAACATAGAAGATGTACATCGATTTAGGAATATTAATAACATGTAATTATATTTTGTATATCTAGCTTAATATAACATGAGTTATTCAGCTTTTTAAACAGACCATTTTAACTTTATATAATTATCTTAAAATATAAAAATAGTATATATAATATATAATATATATTTTCGCTTTATTACAACATGGCACACTTACATTCTATTTAGGAAAAATGAATATTTACATACATTCATATTATTAAAACGTATCCACTAACTCCAGTTTATTAAACGCATATATATATATTTAAGTTATTAAAACATATACATGGGAGTTTAATGAATTAAAACACGTATGTGATCTTTATTAAGACTTGAAAAGTCACTTTCAAAACAACAGCTATGCATATATATTTTGTTCATTAATTAAATATGTGCATGTATTCAGGTTTAAAATATACAATATTTTGCAAATAGACTGATTAAAATTTAGATTGTAACAACACTTGAATGTCACCAATTCATTCAAATCTTATTTATAATAACTCTTTAATGCAATTAATCTATTAAAGTCCTACTTTGTAAACAGTACTTTCAGGCACTTTAAATCGTAGTTTGCAACCGAACTTTAATGTTGTCACTTTAAGTTCGTCAACTTCTTACTTCAGTAGATATATAACAGTTTCTTTCAAAGATAGGAAAAGTAGCATAAAGATCCATAGATCTAACTTTGTTTAATTTTAAACAAGAAGTAACTGGAAGCAAATTTGATTTTAAGTACGCTTTTCGGTCCCCGTTCAACTTTATATATAAAGTACGCTTTTCGGTCCCCGTTCAACTTAAGTACGCTGGGGTGTTTAGTATCCGTTCTGTGTTGCTAAAAATAGTTTGACTTACTTGAAGATGTGTCAAGGTCAAGGTATACGTGACTGAATAGGTCCAAATGATCGAGAAAGAAAGATTAAATGACAGAGATTGCATTTTTTTTTGACAAAGGGAAGGAAATTGACATTTGTTCACTTTCCCAGATTTTACCTCCAATTCGTGCAGACTTAGTTTTATTAAGACCTCAAATATTGAAATCGCCCTCATTTTATATTAGGGACAATTATATTCTGTACGGCTTTGGTAGTTCTATTTTAAAAACCTATTGATACCGACATATGCGCAACTATTGACAATCTATATTGTATATTTTTACAGCATTGGAACATTTTTATTATTGACAGCACGTACACCTATGCTAAGAACAAAAGTGTATATTTTCACTTTGAATACGTCACACATCTATATATTTACATGCATAGAAGTAAAGAAAGGTTTCAGAAGTACAAGAGCCATACAGTAGCTGTTTATCAGTGCTCACGAGAAAGCAGAACAAGCCGTTATCGATGTCGTCATTAGGTCTGATCAGTTAAGGTCTTTGTTGTCTTTGAGTTGAAAAGATTACATTTTGGCTTTGATAAATGAGGGGGTGGGGGGTGGGAATCAGTGCTGTATTTTGGTTTTTTTGTTTTACTTTCTCTTTTCATGTGAACAGGCTGCTTTTTTAAAAAATTAAAAAAAGCGAATTGTGTTTTCGACACTACGTAGTATGTTGTATGCGATTTACGAAAAGTCTGTATAATCTTGAGACATTAGCATGCTGTCATGAATTAAATTATATCATTTCGATGTACAGCAATCGGGGCAGTCCTCTTGAGAATTTTCTGTAGTTGAAAACTCATAGGGTCAGATTAAATCAGTTCCGTACATGTATTTCTGGGATTATTTACTCAGATACCAAGAACGACAACCTAATGTGTCCCCCTAAAGGAGAGAAAATTTGGAGTAGCGCTTTTCGCTTACGCTAATTTCTCGTTATCCCGAAGCAGAGACCACTAAGTAAATTAACATAACCTAGTTTTCAACGGTTGTAAGCGACCAGTATGTGTAACAATGTAGATGGGGCCATCCGCATCTCCGTCTACTGTCTGTAAGTTTTTAAAGAAAACATATTGTGCCATACTCTAATCTTGACGTTAAAGAGTCATTATTATTAATCTGTCATGACGCGTAATATTTCTTTATAGGACAGTCTAATAACAACGTCACATTGCAGCGGCTGTTTAAAAAATGGGTTAATCAATGTGAAAATTGCTAATTACAGAACGGAAATATGACGAATTAGTCAATATGAAAAAAGTTAATATCGAAATGAATTAAAAGTAAGTACGTAAAATAGGAATCTGTTTTAGTACAGTTGAAGATGTCACAATATGTATTTATTTATTTTGCTTCGAGACAGCAAGTCCCTTTTCTCGCCATTCAACATTCTGAAAGACCCTTTGGGATAGTCTTCCAACAAATTAAAGCCCAGAGGGTTACTGCGATTTAGTCCTCTACGGTAGATATTTTGGACACAAGCACATTCCCGTACATAGCACCTTACTAGAATTCTGTACTGTATTGTGATGTTAAGATTCAAGCAATTATAATTATTAAATATAGTCCCCACTACACCATCCTGATGCCATAGACTCTTAGGGACATCTACGGTCATTAAATTAAGTGATTAGGAAGTTCTCTATGGTCGTAACGAGATTAACTTCTCAGATGGTAATGTGTGAAAGTCCTCTTTGGTCATGTCGAGATTAAATTCCCAGAGGGACATCTTTAGAAATTCCTCTACTGTCATGTCGAGATTAAATTATCAGAGAGACATCTTTAGAAATTCCTCTACAGTCATGTCGAGATTAAATTATCAGAGAGATCTTTAGAAATTCCTCTACAGTCATGTCGAGATTAAATTATCAGAGAGATCTTTAGAAATTCCTCTACAGTCATGTCGAGATTAAATTATCAGAGAGATCTTTAGAAATTCCTCTACAGTCATGTCGAGATTAAATTATCAGAGAGATCTTTAGAAATTCTTCTACTGTCATGTCGAGATTAAATTCCCAGAGAGATACTGTTAGGGAGCTCTCGACAATAAGGAGTCAGTAGAAGGCCAGGAGTGGTGTCTCCTGAAATCTTTTCCTTGGAACCTTGTCATGACGTCATTTCCTAAAGGAAATGCTAATTTTGTGTTCTGACAGGCTGGTCTGACATCGGCTACAACTTTCTTGTTGGTGGGGACGGTCATGCTTACGAAGGACGAGGGTGGACACACATCGGTGCTCACACGCAGGGCTACAACAGTAACGGGATAGGTAACTTGTTTTTACGCTGTAGTGTCATCTGCAAGCCTACTCTGTGTGCACGGGTAGAGTGCCTTTGTGTCTGCTGCTACTTTTTTCTTCCCCTTTAGTCACTGTTCTCTTTCTTGTATATGTGTACATGTGAAATAGCTTAGTGAAAATTAATTGTTTAGAAATCATTGTACTTTGTATATAACATTCTTAGCGCATTATTATTATTATTATTATTATTATTATTATTATTTTTATAGAAAAAGCACATATTTCTTTGAAAAGTACAATTACTTTTATTAGAAATGAAATTTGGTTCCTGCATTCGGCCTACTAGTAAGAGTTTGTTAATTTAGCGTACTCCATTTTGTACCTACAAAATCCAAATTGCCTACAGATGCTCAGCATAAATGCTTTTAGGAATCCTCTTTGCTTTTTTCTCCTTCTAGCAATCTGTTTTGTTGGTAACTTCGAAAGCAAACTGCCGACCAATGCCGCGCTCAACACAGCTAGACAACTGATCCAATGCGGCCTTGACAACCACAAGATCAATCCCTCATACACACTGAAGGGTCACCGAGACGTTGGTCAGACGGATTGCCCGGGCACGACCTTATACCAGTATATCCACAACTGGCCACACTACGCGCCTGGCACACAGACGTACGGTTAAGAAAGGAAACACACACCAATAGTAGCGGATAACAAGTGGTAGCGAATAACGTTTAACCGGACAGTAAAACAAGTCTTCCAACTTTATATAATTAATTATCAACATTCAAATTGGACGTGGGTTACAATATTCACATCTGAAAACAGTAGAGATAAGGTTGTTTCAGTAGTTGTCTCCGTAGCTGCTGTAGAACTGTATTATATATATAATAACCATATGTCCATATTCTCATCTTACAACGTAAAGTAGAAAATAGCTCTGTTAAATATTGTACATTGAAATAAAACATCTGACTTAGTATCACACTTTGTTTCACTGAGTGGGATAGTAAAATTTTTAGAATATCAAATTATGCGTGCATTGCTACTTCTTATATTTTCTAATTCTACATTTCTTTACACAATAAAATGCTTGCTTCAAACAAATTCCGACATTATTAAAACCTTTAAATTGTATAGTTTTGACAGGATCAGTGATTGTACGTGCGTGCATGCGTGTGTATGTGTGTGTATGTGACGTCAAGATAATACCACTAGTGATGTAATCGATTGTATTTGTTAATCTTGTTTGACTATGATGACTTCATTCGGAGTCATGCACATACACACATTTAGTTTTACTAAAGTATGGAGCCCTTATTTTCATTAAAGCATACATAATTCGTAATAGTATTAGAATGCCTACCAATTAGTTCTTATTTTCATAAAGCATGCTAAAGCTAGAAAGGTATCAGAATGCCTAATAATTAATACTAGTTTTCTGATTTATTGTTGGCAGAATGTTTGTTCACTGCAATTTTGAAATTTGCAATCTTAAGATCTGCAATAATGTTTACCTACTTATCTATCTATCTATCTATCTATCTATCTATCTATCTATCTATCTATCTATCTATCTATCTATCTATCTATCTATCTATCTATCTATCTATCTATCTATCTATCTATCTATCTATCTATCTATCTATCTATCTATCTATCTATCTATCTATCTATCTATCTATCTGTCTGTCTGTCTGTCTATCTATCTATCTATTTATCTATCTGTCTGTCTGTCTGCCTGCCTGCTTGCATGCCTGCCACATTGCCTCACTCACTCACTCACTCACTCACTCACTAACTAACTCACTCACTCACTCACTCACTCACTCACTCACTCACTCACTCACTCACTCACTCACTCACTCACTCACTCACTCATACATATTTTTGATGTTCTTTCGTTTGTGTAGATATTTACTTGAGTCCTATTAGCTTCCAAACCATCCCCAAAGCATACACTAACTTTATCATTAGTATCAAGAAAAAGTCGTAGACCTGGAACAGTCCTGAAATAATTTCGGTGTAAACATTGATTTCCAAGTCCTCACTCTTTCTGATCACGGTATCGCGCTAGGTCAGGGGAGAGAATTCTAGGCGCAAGACATCTTGATCTACAGATACAACAGACCGTTCCATAGCATGGTTTCTCAATTGGGGTTCCGCGAGAGGTCGCTAGGGGTTCCTCAAGAGACCGTGATTGAAAAAAAAAAGCATCGTAGATAGTATTTTTTCGCAGGGGTTCCCTTAAATTTTTTTATTTCAAGTGTAAAAGGGTTCAGAAAGGTTGTTCTATAGATTTAATTTATTAGTCGTATTATAAACATAATGATCCAATGACAGTGATACAGATCACTATTGTCTAAAATTAGTAATGCTTAATGACCCTTTAACACTGTCATCAGAATGGTCTTTTGACCATTTATCCTAAAAACAATGTGTCATAAAACATAACCAGCTGTTGACAATGTGTCATATAAATCACAAAGACCTGTTGATATGTTAATTAATAACATTACAAATTGGCGCCTAAAACTTAAAAGCACGTTGGTAATGCCACCAGATGACCTTTTGATAAATGTTTGTAAAATTAGAACGATATTTGATACAATCACTTTCTGTAAAACACAGTGAGAATAGACAATTAAAATACTTGTGCTACCTATTTTATGAACAATTTCTTAATTTGCCAATAAATATTTGTTTAAAGAATTATTTTTTTATTTTTTATTTTTTCTCTTGTAAATTATTACTCCTTAAGCTCTTTATCAAAATGATTTGCGTAGTTATCTTCCCGCTGACGCTGGATGGATAAACAAGGCTACCAGAGAGTCAGACATGGTAACTTAGAGCCTGGTAAAATGGCTACCAGTGAGTCAGACATGGTGACTTAGAGCCTGGTAAAATGGCTATGAGCAGCAATAACTGTACACAGAATATCCACTTAGGAACAGGAAATAAGTTGGCCTATTAGAAATAAAGTATTCAACTAGAATTACAAAAGAAAACAGTCTAATAGATTAAGCAAACATTTAAAATATAACTAGGTTTCACTTGCAAGAGTATCAAAGGTAAGACAAGTCAAGTCTATTTGGTAATCACGACCACCACCACTACCACGACCATCACCTACATCGTGGGGCTCCTTTGATATTTTCTTCTTCCTATCTTCATGACAATTCTAATTAAAGTATTTGTTAGTCTTAGTGTGCACTTAATTTTATAATATACTTAATTTTCTCGACTGGACTTACACTAAAAACCACATATAAATGTACGGATATTTCGGATATTATCTAAATTTGGCTTCGAAATTCACTCAGGTATCTATAAATGGCGCCGTCAAAGCTTGCTCAAGTGATCAGAGATGACAATGTCAATGTTTGCGCAGGTAACTAGAGATGACAAACCCCAAACGTATTCAGGTAACTAGAGATGACAAACCACAAACTTACTCTGGAGAGGACAAACTCCAAACATATTCGTATAGCTAGAGATGACAAACTCCAACTTACTCAGGTAACTAGAGATGACAAACCACAATCTTACTCGGGGTAACTAGAGATGACAAGCCACAAACTTACTCGGGTAACTAGAGATGACAAACCCGAAAATTTTCTCCGGTAACTAGAGATGACAAACCCCACACTTACCCAGGTAAACAGAGATGTCAAACCCCAAACTTTCCCAGGTAACTAGAAATTTCAAACTCCAAACTTTCTCAGGTAGCTAGAGATGACAAACTTTAAACTTATTCAGGTAGCTAGTGATGACAAACTACAAACCTATTCAGGTAGCTAGTGATGACAAACTCCAAACTTTCTCAGGTAGCTAGAGATGACAAACTTTAAACTTATTCAGGTAGCTAATGATGACAAACTCCAAACTTATTCAGGTAGCTTGAGATGACAACATCAACCTGCTCAGTCAACTTGTAGGTGATTTTAATTGTAGTTCACACCTTAAATTAATCCTTCTGCCTAATTATAACAGAAACTTAGCTCCTGTACAAATTTTCAGTTGGAGCATTAAAGATACAACATTAAAATGTCTTAAGACAATATTTTAATGAGGCGCTTCTTAGACAAAATGTTATGACTTTATTTAACAATAACAGCAATGTCCTATTAACAGTAGCTAAAATAAAATCAATTCTTAGAAAATTCAAACAAATAAATAACGGCCTGAAACCATCGAGCAAATCCAACACATTAGTATTAAATATATATTTAAAAATGGACACAGACATCAAGACGTTAAATTTAAACAAGAACATGTTAAAAATATTCATTTATTTTGGGAAACATTGTCTTTCTAATGAAACATAGTGACATTGTTCTTATCAATGTGTATTAATGAATTTGTGGGAGACTTCACTTTTCTTAAAATATTATTTCTCTTCTGGGCTATAAGAATAAGTACGTTTGAAATATTTTAAACATCCCCTTCTCCCTCGTCATATAAAGGACAAAGGAGAGTAGCAACATTACTTTTAAAAAAGTACTGTGTTCATTTTATTTCAACTCATCTTATTTACGGAGGGGTATACGCTTAAGGACAACACCGTTTAACACCATGTTATGTATATAGAACTGTGGCCAACATTCGGCTAAGACCTCGCTACACAAAATGGGGCAGGTAAGTTTTCAAAGCCTAAATAATTTTGTACCTTTGAGAAACACACTACATTTTCAAAATATCTTTCTTCCACTTTGGTTAAACATAATTTGTCAACAAATACAGCTCTATAAGAAGATTATGGAAGGATTGTAAGTTTTGAAATATTAATTGAAGAGAAAGTTAAGAATTGTACTAGGCTTAAAAAAGGGATCCCTTTTTCAAAATAGTCTTTATCGTATCGCATCGGTACACTTTCTTTTGCAGGCTTGCTTTAATAAAAGTATGCCAATTTTCTTTTAAAGTATCGAAACAAAGAAAAGATTAAAGTGAAGAAATAATGACGAGAAATGATGGGAATTGAATGAAAGCGACCCACTTATGTGTACGGATCGAATAATATCTTTTATAAACCAACGGATAAAACTCTCTCTCTCTCTCTCTCTCTCTCACACACACACACACACACACAAAGTTAACAGGGCAAGAAGAAATACACACATACATACACACACATCCATTCACTTAAACACTTACATAGAGACACACACACACACACACACACACACACACACACACACACACACACATACACACACAACTAATTCGACTGCACACGAGCATACACGCATACCCACAAATATAAAGAGATGCATTATTAATGTTTTGAAGAAACAAAACCATCTTTCTATATTAGAGATGCTTTTAGATAAACAGCTGTATATACGCTGAGGTCTAGTTAGAATGAAAAACATTACTCGTGTACTTTAAATGATTTTTTTACAAAGTTTCCTGTATGAACTCAATCCTACAGAACATATAAGTGATAAGAAAAATCATATTTGAAACGAATAATGCCGTAGATGGTTAAAGATAAGATTAATGATGGGCACAGTCCAGTGAAGAGTGCGAAAATTCTGAAGAAATGAAACTTTTCAGAACGAAACAAGTGAAAAAAATCAGTAATAACTATTGTGGTCTCTTTTATTTTGAACATATTGATAAAAAATTGACCACATGTTGATATTCAATGACCGCATGTTAATATACAAAGACACATGTTGATATATAATGACCACAAGTTGATATTCAATACCACATTGTGATATACACTGACCACTACTTGATATACAATGACCATATGTTTATTATTCAATGACCACATGTTGATATACAATGACCACAAGTTGATTGATATTCAATGACCCCGCGTGCTAATATACCATGACCACACTTTGATATATAATGATCACAACTTGATATTCAATGACCACATGTTAATATACAATGAGCACAACTTGATATACAATGACCACATATTGATATTCAATGACCACATGTTGATATACAATGACCACATGTTGATATATAATGACCACAAGTTGTTTTCAATGACCACAAGTTGATATACAATGACAACATACTGATATAATGACCACATGTAAATTGATATACAATGACCATATGTTCATATATAATAACTACATTTTGATTTACAATAACCACATGTTGATATTGATATACAATGACCACATGTTGATTAACAATGACCACAGGTTGATATATAATAACCATTCAATGAACACGTGCTGATATACAATGACCACATATTTGATATAAAATAACCACATACTGATATGCAATGACCATATGCTGATATACAATGACCATCTGTTGATATACAATGACCATACGCTGATATGCAATGACGATTTGTTGATAAACAATGACCACATGTTTTGATATACAATAATTGCATGGTGATATTCAATGACCACATACCGATATACAATGATCACATGTTGATATACAATGACCGTTGATATGCTGATATGCAAAGACCATAATTGATATACAATGTCCACATGCTGCTGTGAAATGACCACATACTGATAAACAATTATATGCTGCTCTGCAATGACAACATGCTGATATACAATTATATGCTGTTGTTGAATGACAACATGCTGATATATAACTATATGCTGCTGTGCAATGACAACATACTGATATACAATTATATGCTGATTTGCAATGACATCTTACTGATATACAATGACCACATTCTTGATTATAGAGTGTAACCCTGTCAAAGTCTATGTTTATTGTCTAATAAATCCGCTATGCTTTTAGAATTTAGAATACACGGTATTTGCTGTTATTGTTGCAATTTAATAATTGAATATATTGAACAAAATCAGATTAGAACACCTAATAAAAGTGATCTACAATTCTGCGACAGTAAAAGTTTCAAGTCTTGCGAAGAAAACTTTTCACCAATCATTACTTTTTAAAGAATGCCGTCTGCAGTCCTGCCCTAAGGAAAATAACCAATCATGTTTTAAGAAATGTCGCTGTAGTCCCTCTCTAAGAAATACTTTAACCACTCAAAGCAATCATGCTTCAAGAAATGATGTCTGCCATCTAGCCCCAAAGAGATGATTTAACAAGTCATGTCCTAAGACATGCTGTCTGCAAACTTGCCTCAAGAGATCTTTAACCAGCTATACTCTAGGACATGCGTTCACCAGTCATGTCCTAAGACATGCTAACTGCAATCTTGCCTCAAGAGATCTTTAACCAACTATACTCTAGGACATGCTTTCACCAGTCATGTCCTAAGACATGCTAACTGCAATCTTGCCTCAAGAGATCTTTAACCAACTATACTATAGGACATGCTTTAACCAGTCATGTCCTAAGACATGCTAACTGCAATCTTGCCTCAAGAGATCTTTAACCAACTATACTCTAGGACATGCTTTCACCAGTCATGTCCTAAGACATGCTAACTGCAATCTTGCCTCAAGAGATCTTTAACCAACTATACTCTAGGTCTTAGTCTAGGACATGCTTTAACCAGGCATACATCGCAAAAGGTTTACTTGTTCTGAGAGGAGTATTTTTCAGTATGTTGCCCTTAAGAAATGCTTTAAATAAACAGTTTTCACACCCTCCAAATGTTTAAAATAAATAATCCTACCCCCCCTCCTCCTCCAAAAAAAAAAGAAAAACAAAACAAAACAAAAACAACAACAAACAAAAACCACACACAAAAGTTTTAAAATGTCTCCACAATCACTCTTACAGAAATGCTATTAACACTTCCAAGAAAACTTTTCTGGTGTGACTCCAAGAAATGTAGAATTAAATAGTTCTGCCCCAGTGTTGTTCCAAAGTTTTTTTTTACATAGTTTGACACAGAAAATATTTTCTTGTATGTCAACTGCTTCCAAAACACAATAACGAACTTTTGTTATGCCTGCGATGTTCACAGATGCAGATAAGAATTGAAGCTAATCACCAAGAGACGATATTAGTAATGGAGTGAGTCTGACTCTCGCTTGTTCTATTTTTGTCTCTGTTCACGATTCACAGTCTTTGCTTAGAGAAGTGTTGACCTTGACCTAGAGTAAATAATGAATCATGACATTTCTCGTAAGTAATGAGCCATGTGTCTTACTGTAAATGAAGAGTTCCGGGCCTTTTTGAACATAATAAGCTCTGGGCCATTTTGAACATAATTATAATGAGCCATGTATGGTGATGTCAATAAAGAAGTCATTTGCCTATATTGTAAATAATTGTGTCGTAGATACTGAAATGAACTAAGACATAGAATCTGTTGTAACTATAGCGCCATTGGATAGAAACATAATACCGTGTCGAGGTCGTCATTAGATAGAGACATGGTACTGTGTCGAGGTCGTCATTAGATAGAGACATGGTACCGTGTCGAGGTCGTCATTAAATAGAGACATGGTACTGTGTCGAGGTTGTCATTAGATAGCGACATCGTACTGTGTGAAGGGGTCATTAAATAGAGATATGGTACTGTGTCGAGGTTGTCATTAGATAGAGACATGGTACTGTGTCGAGGTCGTCATTAGATAGAGGCACAACTATTCTAAAAGGCTGATTTTGTGGTATCAAAATTCATAGCATGGGGTTATAAAATAGAATTAGTGACATCATTAACATTAATTTGTGACAGCATACAATCGTGAAAAAAGTGACTCGCCTCGCCATTGAAATGAATTTGTGAAATAATAATAACAAACAGTCAGAGTAGTTAATTTGTCTAATCATAAAATTATTTCTGATACCAGACAATCTGAATAAAAAGTAAAACTACTCGCCATATTTATGGTATGATACTCTTGTCAAAAGAGAGCAAAACGGCTTGCCATAGAAATTATTTGCAGCATTATACAATCGTCACTTGAGAGCCGTTTTTTGTAGCTTTCATACATTCTTCAATCATTGTGATGAGTAAAACTGCTCACCAAAGAAATTATTTGTAGCATCAAATAATCGCCCATAGAGAGCAAACGCTTGCTATAGAAATTCTTTGTTGCATCAAACAATCGCTCATAGAGAACAAACGGCTTGCCATAGAAATTCTTTGTTGCATCAAACAATCGCCCATAGAGAGCAAACGGTTTGCTATAGAAATTCTTTGTTGCATCAAACAATCGCTCATAGAGAGCAAACGGCTTGCCATAGAAATTCTTTGTTGCATCAAACAATCGCCCATAGAGAGCAAACGGCTTGCCATAGAAATTCTTTGTTGCATCAAACAATCGCCCATAGAGAGCAAACGGTTTGCTATAGAAATTCTTTGTTGCATCAAACGACACATCTCGTAATTCAAGTGTTGAACAGTAGGAGGAAAGAGCGAATTTACTTTTAAAACTTATTCATTAAATATATAATAAAGTAAAGCATTGTTAATTGATTTATTTTTCAGCTGTCCGTTTTCGTTATCTGTTTGGCTCTACTGATTGCGCAACAAAATGCGGATGCAGCTGACTGCGCATGCGCAACCACTAGTCTGCATGTGAGGAGCGCGCCTAGCACTGACGCTACCATCCTACATACGATGCCAGCTGGTGAGTGTCTGTCATATCGTGGTGACACTCAGACGGGCAGCGGCTACACTTGGCTGCATCTCACCTACAATGGACAGGTTAGTCCTGAACCCCCTCACGCACAACAGACAGGTTAGTCCTGAACCCACTCACACACAATAGACAGGTTAGTCCTCACCCCCTCACGCACAATAGACAGGTTAGTCCTCACCCCCTCACGCACAATAGACAGGTTAGTCCTCAACCCCCCCCTCCCACGCACATCAGTCTGTACTGTTATCCTCACATCAGTCTGTACTGTTGTCCACAAACATCAGTCTGTACTGTTGTCCACAAACATCAGTCTGTACTGTTGTCCACACACATCAGTCTGTACTATTGTCCTCACATCATTGCATCATTGTGTACTAATGTCCTCACTAAAATCTGTACACTTGTCCTCACATCAGTCTGTACTGTTATCCTCACAGCAGTCTGCGCTGTTGTCTTCACAGCAGTCTGTACTGTTGTCCTCACATCAGTTTGTATTGTTGTCTTCAACTTAAATCTGTAATGTTCACGTAAGTAATGTTTTAGCATCTGTTCGTTGTGCTCTCCTCATCTCGCATCAGCAATGCCCTTACATGATGTTTGTAGTAGCCCGATGTCACCGCCTTACCTTAAGTATGTTCTCACCTCTGTAGCAGTGCCCTATATTATCCGACCGTCAACTTTGAACATTAATCCGAATTATTTCCTCACTACAGAAAACATCATCTTTACTCAAAACATTTTTCTCACTATAGTCAAGGATGTCTTCAACCAATTGTCATAAAACTCAGATCAGCAATGCAACTTCTTCTGATAGAATCCTTACACGTCTATGGTGCTTGCTATAGACGTCACACAACATAGAAAATACGTCACTATTCGCATGTACTCGTTCGTTACACTGAAAAGAAACGTTCATGAACAGTGGGCTAGTTGTTTCTGGTCGTCAAGCGACCCCAGCCAGTGTTGTACACTATTTTCACTTGTCCTAGAGAGACCTGCTGAGGTACAGCTTTATAATTTTATAAATTTAATTGTTACATCATTTTCCAGAGCGCATGGGCGGCTCAAGACTGGCTGACTGTTCACCCTTGTAAGTAATTTCCTCTTTCGAACAATTGCTTACTGTAACCCTGCTTGTTTTTGTTTTGCTTAAAATGAATTCTCCCAACTTATTTAATACAAAACTAAAACTACGATTGTAATGTCAGGTATAATCTTAAAAACAAAATCTATGACTTACTGGCAGACATCAAGTGCCCATCTAAAAGTAGGTCTTCCGACGGATACAAATACACTAGTAATTGTATTTATTTACGACAGATTCAAAATTTTAAAAAAAATGTTTTAAAAATACCGACAGATAACAAATCAATTTAAAACTAAAAGTATATATCTACCTAGAGGTACTAAAGTGATATGAAACTTAATCATTTAATTTCTCTACCTACAGTTACCAAATAGAAAATAAACAAATTACTTTACGTTTAGATGTAAAATACAAAAATAAATCTGTCTCAACGACAAATGCCAAATACAAAACTTAATGTACTTCTGTACCGAAATTTACCAAATAAAGAAGTAAAAGTTTTGCTTTACAGTGAAGGGCCTAGTACTATAGCAAAAGTGTAACTCTACCAACAGGTGGTTCAACTAGTAGCAGCACCCAGTTGCCCGGTTGTCCCAGAATCATATCGCGCGCCGAGTGGGGCGCACGCGCACCCACCAACACACTGAGCAACATGCCGGCACTTCCAATCTACGTCTTTGTACACCATAGTGCAGGCAGCGAGTGTTTCGATCAGGCCAGCTGCATCAACCAGGTCAGGTTGACCCAAAACTACCACATGGATGGTCGAGGTAAGTCATCCCATCGACTTAGATGCACGTGGACCGCCAAGTTCAGTTCATATTCATTGTTCAGGTAAAGACAAATAAAATAGGCCTATGTTCCTGGAGGATTTTGTCGTGAAATTCCAAATTTTTTTTTGTAAGCATGAAGTTAACAATGATAGAATCTACTGAAATCACCCTCCCCAATCTCCTATCCCCAACCACGAAAAAGAAAAAGAAAAGAAATGATGCCTTTGGAATCAACAATTTAACTCTGAGCCATAGTAACAGATATTAAATCAGTTTAAAATTCCGACAAAGATTAGATATACTTTCTCTGGTGAGGATCTGGGACATTCACTCGGTAGGTTGTGATTTAATGCCACAGAAAACGTGTGTGTGTAACGTGCGCAGCCTGAAGGAAGAGAACTGGTCACCCTTCTGCCCGCCTCCTGGAAAGAAGTCAAACGGGACAGCTGACCACTTTGGATGGGCAATAATTGTTTGTCTGCCTGAAAATTTCATAACATATCTGAAAAACGTCCACAATGCTTAAATCTTCTGGAACTTGAATTAGGTTCCTACAATTATGTGACCAATTTTGCGTTGTGGTTATTTAGATCTATGGTCACAGTGGGATGACTTGTTTGACTTCTATTTGTTTAATTTACAAACGTGTATTGGAAATGTTTAAATTGCGTATCCCCAATCCCAGTTGTGAGTAAATAGGTGTATATTGAAAATTTTAAATTGCACACTTAGCTGATTATACCTTCCAAATTAATGGCAATAGTAGTATAAAGTTATTTCCCTTGTTACACTGAGGAAGATAGTTTCGCCATGTAGCTCTATGGCCAAGGCTGGTGCATAAGGGACTATACCGGCTATTTATAGCTATCAAGAAAACAAGTATACTGTCCACGTGCTGTTTTACTAAGGTTAAAAAGAACAGTCACAAAGATTGAGGTATAATAAATAATATTCAGTTTATTTTAATTTTAAAAAACACTAAAACTATATAACTATAGACACACACAACAAGCAGCAAATGGCTATCCAGGTAACAAATATGCCCCTAACATATCAGTAGCTAGTGCAAATATTATCAGAACTATTGTTTTTGTCTCGCTCTATCAGTTCTGAAAGAAAAAAATTGCTTTGAGATTTGTTTGGGCTGCAATCTGTAGTATTAATGTAATACGATAAAATGATAGTTGTGTCTGTAAACATACAATATATTCCACCACCCCCACCTCCCATATGCTTAACCCGAGATGGGCTCGAATCCACTGCTTAGTATATTATTTTTCGCATAATGACAAGGGTTCCCCTCCCCCTCAAGAAAGTTAAAAATAAAAGCAACCGAAACCGATGACACACAAAAGAGCAATCGTACACTTCATAAAAATGATGTTTGTTTTGTCACATCTGGCGTCGCACTAAAGCACACGCATGCACGTCTCTAACAATCTCATTTAGCGGGTTAGAGTAGTTGCCCTTTGCTTATTAGCGTCCCGCGACAGTTTTTGGTGCGGGCTGTTGAGGGTAGAGGAACAAAAGAGATAGAATTTGTTTTGTCTGATTTGTTTTTCACGTTTAAGCTTCCAACTTTCGCAGTTTCTTCAGACGTACGCAAGCGCACGCACACACACACACACACACACACACACACACACACACACACACACACACACACACACACACACACACACACACACACACACACACAGAGTTAGGTACAAATGAGGTATTTACTTACAAGGATGGATAAATGAATTTTGGGTGTACTTTTGAAGGTAAAGTCCAATTTATCAGACTGATGGAAATTTTAATAATTTTTGCTCTAATAGTTATTTCTTTGTAATAAGATTCTTGGTGAAAGACGCAATTACTTTTAACATGATATACGATGATTTTGATTTCTGTCACGTGACTGCTCTTTCCGGGTAGGATATTCCGATGTTGGCTACAACTTCCTGGTTGGTGAGGACGGTCATGCGTACGAGGGGCGTGGGTGGTCACATGTGGGTGCTCACACTCTGAACTACAATACAAATGGAATTGGTAATCCACTTAGCTTGCTTGCTTACTGGATTGTTATTTACCGATGAAATCTTTGCTTGTTAAAAATAAATGATAATTGTTTGTTAATACCCGACTTGTTATTAAGGGTATATGTGCTATAAAGTTTGCTATAACTGATCATTTCTTCTTTGCTAAATACTTGCTAAACTGGCAGTAGTTTGCTTGATTATGGATTTTTAATAATTCATAATAGGAATATTTATTTCTAGAAACTTTATAAAATTATTTTTATATTTGGTATCAGCTCCAGCACAATACAGACCATTTATTTATTTTAATAGCTTTAATTACTTTCTATTTGTATACTTATTTTAATTACCTTTATATTTTTCATCTTAATATTTATTTCATTAACGATTTTAAAAAGTAAGAGACTGGAAATGATAAAAGATAACAACAACAAAAAACCCCGATGCTCTAAGGAATATTAATTAAATCCTACATTTCAAAAAGTGCAGTAATAAATAAAAACTACATTTTATAATATTATTATGTTCTTAATTTAAATTAACCACGCATACGGTTGTTTTACGCGTGACAACCAGATGCGTTAGTTCCGCACGTGCAGAAGAAATTAGTTGTCGCAAGGGAGATAATCAGAATGAGTGTGTACTTTCCTGAAAAGCAAAACCAGAACAACCTCCCTTTAAATATCAATCCCCATCTAGTTAAATTACACGCATTTTGAAGACATTTGATTGACCACGAAGACCGAACGTTCGATAAATTATGCATTTACCTATCGAATCACGTTGAATTTGGTCAGCCAACTGTCAGATCGATCGATTCGTTCAGGCAGATGTTTTTTTGTTTTTTTTCTGGAGATTAAACTCTGAGGCAACAGCGAACTCTTGAAAATGTAGTCTGAGCATTTAGTGCAGCAAGACCTCTGTATTTGTAAAGTTTCGAAAATTTTAAAGAGTCCAAGTGGTCGCAGACAGAAAAAGCAAAGGGCGAGCAATAAGTATTTGTTTAGCGACGCTTACCGTCAGAATGTCTACAACAAAATAAACAACTTTTTGTCACAGTGGGCTATGAAAGAGAACAGACACTGCAGCTACCCTCTTGACATTAGCAGGAGGCAGAACTGTTCTTTCTACATCCCTTATACCCCACTTCGTGCAAATGCAAAGTGCAATTTAAAGCCGAGCAGAAGAAATTTTTTGATAAAAAAAAGGAAAAAAGAAAAAGGCATTTCTCCAATCAAAACTGATAGTGTCGAGCCAAGCTATATCTATAATCAAAATTGAGAGTATGGGGCCAAGCCATGTCATCTCTAAAACAAAACTGATAGAGTGGGGTCAAGCTATGTCACTTCTACAATCAAAACTGATACAGTGGGACCAAGATGTTGGCTTTTTTTTTTTTTTTTACAATTAAAAAGAAATAGGTGAGAGAGAAGATAGAAATATTGATTACTTCTTGTAAAAATGGAAAGTTATGCAAACGTCATTGCACGTTATCTTAGAAAAAAGCAAACACCGCCTGACCCAGTCAATTTAGTACAATCTTAGTTACTCGACTAAAGTTATGTGTCCTATTAATACAAATGTCTCACTCACGGACGTAAACCCTGGCAATCACTTCCTGGAAATCAAATGTTTCAATTAATATTTACATGAGCTATGTTTACTTCTATAAAGCTTCCTAATATTTCAAGAAATAATTTTGCTATATTTAAAACTTGAAAATTCACTCTGGGATCTAAATAAGGAACGAGGAGACTATTTTAAAATGTAGGACAGCACAGAAAATCCCAGACTGATATCAGTGGACAGAGATCCCAAGACTGATGTTAACAAAGATCGTAGTCTGATAGAATAGGAAAAGATTCCGACAGACTGATATTATCAGGCAATATACATATTTTAGATATCAAAATCGTGGTAATTAAGGTGATGAATTGTATACAGATATCAAAGAGATGACATGCAGACACATAACAAAGAGATCTGACTTGTAGATAGATATCAAAATGAGATATTGAATATTCATCGATTACATCTGACGTGTAGACAAATATCAAAATGATGTGTAGACATTTATCAATGATGTTTGACTTGCAGACAGATAACAAAATGACATGTAGACATTTATCAATGAAATTTGACGTGTAGACAGATATCAAAATGGCGTGTATGTATGTCTGTGTCTGTGTCTATATTGTGTGTGTTTGTGTGAATGTTTGTGCATGTTTGCGAATGTGAGTGTGTTTGCATGTGTGAAAGCGAATATATATATATATATATATGCGTTTGTATATCTGTGCATGTATATGTGAGCTTGTATGTACTAAAAATTGCTAGGGAGGAAAAATAATTATCAGTATCAGTGCCCAGTTGATTCAATACAATTAAAAAATAAATTATTAACTCTCGTTTTCAGCCATTTGCGTGTTTGGGGATTTCACTAACAAAGTTCCGAATGATGCAGCCCTCAACACCGTCAAACAGCTGATTTCTTGCGGATTGTCCAACCACAAAATTAATCCAGACTACACCCTCAAGGGCCACCGTGACGTGGGTTCGACAGCATGCCCGGGCACCCAGCTGTACAACCTCATCCACAGCTGGCCACATTATGCTCCTGGTACCGAGCACTTTACTGGTTGACTTAGGTGTCGCGTTAAGTTAAAATTGTTAAGAGTGGTTGCCCTTTGACGTGCAGTTATTTCAGTATAGAGAAGTAGCCGGGCCTCAGTGGAAGCAATTGTAAGCGCCACGCATTGTAAATTTTAAATTAAAATATAATCAC
This sequence comes from Sinotaia quadrata, assembly GCA_028829895.1. Lineage (NCBI taxonomy): Eukaryota > Metazoa > Mollusca > Gastropoda > Architaenioglossa > Viviparidae > Sinotaia > Sinotaia quadrata. The sequence goes on along the minus strand of CM054180.1, from coordinate 59,990,050 downwards.
CCCACAAATAACATGGATTTTCATGTGCGTTTCTTTCTATTTGACAACTGCAATACATCTATACTCTGAATAAATTACATGAAATATTGGTTGCTGTATACTTTTAAACTTTTGTTTTTGGTGTGTTTATTTTCTGTTTGAATTAAAAGTGTCCTAACGACTCTTGACAGCGTCCTTGCTATAGATGATAAAAATATAATATTTAACACAAATATAGTCCCGTGCGCAAAATGCTAGAAGAACAAAAGATCATTTGACATAACCGGAATAAAACTACAGAAGAAATATTCATCTCCTTATATATATCGCTTTCTCTGACTACAACACGAAATGACAGAAATGAAATTTTCCTCTGCGTTTCCGCCCGTCTGCAAAATCAGCAAGTTGAAAGCAGAATAAACCTAAGTCAAGCAAACAAAACTTCGAACAAACAAGCAAATAAATGACAAAAAAGCAATGAAATCAACAAGCAAACAAACAAATAAGTACGCAAATAAAAGGAGAAAGCAAACAATCAAAGAAATAAACAATTAATCAAACCAACAAAAGAAGGCAAACAAGCAAATAAATGACAAAAAAGCAATGAAATCAACAAGCAAACAAGCAAATAAGTACGCAAATAAAAATAGAAAGCAAACAATCGAAAAAATAAACAATTAATCAAACCAACAAAAGAAGGCAAACAAGCAAATAAACTAACAATCAAATAAATAAACAAACAAACAAGAAAACAGAAATAATCAAACATGCAAGGCAGGAAACAAAAGAATGAATAAGTCAGTAAATAAATGAACAAAAGAACGAATAAGCCAGTAAATAAACGAACAAAAGAACGAATAAGCCAGTAAATAAACGAACAAAAGAACGAATAAGCCAGTAAATAAACGAACAAAAGAACGAATAAGCCAGTAAATAAACGAACAAAAAGAAAGCAAGGAGACAAAAAGCAGTCAAACAAATAAGTGAATAATCAATAAGCAAAACTAAATAAAGAATCAAACAAATAATCGAAGAAACTAGCAAACAAGCAAACTCACAAACAGTCGGAAAAAAGCCAATTAAATACACAAATAAATAAACATGCAAATAATTTTGGCCAAATAATTCAGTAAGAAAACAGAAAGAAGAGAACCAAAGGCTGGCAAAGCAATTAAATACTTAGATGAAGTTTTATCTCACTTTTTTCAAACTCATAAAAATATATTACAAACATTAATCTCTTTTGCGAACAGTTACTTTCCACTCTCTTATTGTGCACGAAGAACTAAGGCATAGAAACTCTGTGTGTGTGTGTGTGTGTGTGTGTGTGTGTGTGTGTGTGTGTGTGTGTGTGTGTGTGTGTGTGTGTGTGTGCACGCGCGCGTGTGTGCACATCTCTTTCTCTAAACATTATGATAAGAATTATGAAAATTTACTGCCGCCATGACAAGAGAGGGAGGTAACTTTTATATTTTTGATAAAAGAATGTTTTAACAGTTTTTCCCCTTGTATTTGCACTTCTTGGGAAATGTTCACCAGTAGTTTCAATCTACATCTAACATAGATATCTTAATTTCGAGCGATCTCTTTAAAGAAAGTTGTGGCGGAGTAAATTTGCCTATCCCTATTTCTAAAACTTAATAATTATATATAGTTGCCAATGTTAACGTGACCCGACCTTGAGCACTGCTTATGATGATACTTATGTACCTTGTACCATCATCTAAATAAGAAAGAAAGTAACTTGTTAATTTGACTGCTGATGTCTATGCCAGAAGAGCTGATTAAGTATCTAACCTTTAACCACACATTGTTGTGAAGTGATGTAAATGTCAACACTCTTGATTATATTCATATGTTGTATATTTGATTTTTAATTTAATACATTTTTTTGGTTAAATTTATTAACCTTTCTGCGCATATATTAAAACCGTATGTTGGAGTAATCGTGGGTAGATGGGGGCTCGTTAAATATTAATAAAAGATGGATTTTTATTACTCCTTTAATAAGAAATTTCCACCTGCAGAAACATTATGAGACAGTAAAACGTCTGTCTTATTAATGGGTAAAGAGTAAAGTTTTACGACACCCTTATAATCCGCCAAGTGAGAGACATGTTGATCTTGTGTGAAAATTATTAATAACCATAAATTAAGATTCTCGATCACTTGTAATTAGTTAGTGTTATTAATTAATAAATAATAATCATAACGAGTGAAGGGTTCTCAGATGTGTCACAAAAATATTAATGTACAATCTTAGAATCTAAGACAAAACCCCTGATACATAGAGACAGATAACAGATAACAGATGATTAGACAAATATAATGACAAGTAGATAGACAGTACAAAACATAATTATCATTTAAGACAGATAAATAAGTCACAAAAAATAAAAGATTGTATACTAACATTTTAGTGACGGTGTTTTTCTTCACGCATGACTGTTCAAGATGTGTTAATTTTAAAAAAAAAACTATAACAATGTTCGTGATCAAAGATAACATGGCATGAGCTCAGTTTCAGAAGAAAACTAAACTGGAAGTAATTATGACGTAGAGAGTACGGTTCTTTGCCGACTAAGTTTGGCTTGTACAAAGCTGAAGGCGGTAGTCATCCCAAGTAGTCATCTAAAGTTGTCATCCAAAGTAGTCATCTAAAACTATCATCCCAAGTAATCATCTAAAGTTGTCATCCCAAGTAGTCATCTAAAGTTGTCATCCAAAGTAGTCATATATAGTAGCAGATATCCATGTAAAGTAGTCATCTAAACATATTTCCACATGAATGACCTGCATTAATATTATTACAACATGGATTATAGACGAACAATTCGTTCGATGGTATGCCGACAAATAGTTACATGAACTATATAAACGCCAGAAAGTTAATGACAACCCTCCCCCCAACCCCCCCCCCACTGAATTGTATAAGAGCTAGATAGATAATGGTAGGCCGACAAATAGTTACATGAACTATATAAACGCCAGAAAGTTAATGACAAGCCCCCCCACCCACCCCCCCAATTGAATTGTATAAGAGTTAGATAGATAATGGTAGGCCGACAAATAATTACATGAACTATATAAACGCCAGACGGTTAAAGACAAAGCCCCACTCAACTCCCCCCCCCCCCCTCAACTGAATTGTAGATTAAAGAGTTAGATAGATAATGGTAGGCTCACACAAATTGCAGCTTGGATTTCATGAGGGTCAGACATAATAGCAGGACTACACACATAATAACATGAACTGCTCGAGAGCAAGACATGACATATAATGAGAGACCTATACACATAACAGTTGAACTGTATGAGAGCCAAGCAGATCGCCGTAGACCTGGAGACATAACAATTTGAACTGTATGAGAGCCAAGCAGATCACCGTAGACCTGGAGACATAACAATTTGAACTGTATGAGAGCCAAGCAGATCACCGTAGACCTGGAGACATAACAATTTGAACTGTATGAGAGCCAAGCAGATCACCGTAAACCTGGTGACATAACAATTTGAACTGTGTGAGAGCCAAGCAGATCACCGTAAACCTGGTGACATAACAATTTGAACTGTGTGAGAGCCAAGCAGATCACCGTAAACCTGGTGACATAACAATTTGAACTGTGTGAGAGCCAAGCAGATCACCGTTGACCTGGTGACATAACAACAATACTAGTATCACATGTATCATGGTAGAATTACAAAAACAACATTTGACATTGTTTTAGAGAAAATAGACAGATAGCAGAACCATAGATAACAATGTATATTGCTCGAGAACTAGACAGCTGCTGAGGGGGGCGATGAAAGTAGTTCCTTGGACTCTAGAAGAACACATGGACTTAGGGAATATGTAAGTGATAGTATGTTGGTAAGAGAGCAAAACAGATGGAAGACATGCATAGATAAGAACCCGGTTTGCAGGAGAGCGTGACAGAAGACCCACCATGATATACAACCACATGAATTAAACAGCACGAATTGTACACTTATTCGTATACAAAGGAAAGAAATATGTGCGTGTGCGTTTGTGTATGGTGTATGTGTGGTGAATGTTTGTGAGTGCATGTGTGTGAGTGCGTGCATGTGTGTGTGAGTGTGCGTGAGTGTGTGTGGTGTATGTGTGTGAGTGTGTAGTGTATGTGTGTATGAGTGCGTGTGTATCAGTGGGTGCGAGCGTGCGTGTGTGCGTGCTTGTGTGTGTGTCTGTGTGTGTGTGTGTGTGTGTGTGTGTGTGTGTGTGTGTGTGTGTGTGTGTGAGGAAACACACAAAACTTAAATGTAGGAAACACAAAACTTATATGTAGAAAACAAAAAACTTATATGTAGAAAACACAAAACTTATATGTAGAAAACAAAAAACCCCCAAAAGTACAGCCAGGAGATATAAAAACTTACAGCCAGGAAAAACACAGAACATACAACCAGGGAACAACAAAACTTACAGCCAGGAAACTAACAAAAACTACCACCAAAAAACAAACAAAACGTACAGCCAGAAAGCAAATAAAACTTGCAGCCAGGAAATAAACAAAACATACATTCAGGAAACAAAAAATGTATGGATAGGAGATAAACTATTCTAGCAACTAGAAAAACAAAACAATCGGTAGAAAAAGTATACAATCGAAAAAGAAAAAGAAAATTTAAGTAAGCACACCAAAGTAATGACGAGAACCAGGTACACATCCAGGAAGAAAGTAAATCAATAGACTTATTCAAAACAAGTGGATGACGAAGAGTTTAGAGTAATTGTAGACTTTAGAAGCATGCTCGGTGTTTGCGGTGTCTTTGTGGAATAGTTTAAGCTTGCATGTTGTGTGTGTGTGTGTGTGTGCGCGCGCGCGCGCGTGTGTGTGTTTTTGTGTGTGTGTGTGTGTGTGAGTGTGTGTGTGTGTGTGAGAGAGAGAGAGAGAGAGAGAGAGAGAGAGAGAGAGAGAGAGAGAGAGAGAGAGAGAGAAAGAGAGAAGAAAAGCGGATATTTTAACTTAGGTACGATGAATAGCTAGTATCTTGTCCCCGTCAATTTTTTTTGTCCTCATCGCGAATTGTTATCTTCACTATAATTCTGTCTTCTGATCCGTCTATTTTCGTTCTGGTGGTGGTTTTTGGGTGCACGGGCCTAAAACAGACTTAGAAATAGACAGATGTTGACGGCTACAGCACGCCTAACGCCTAACGCCTAACGCCTTATCTTCACTTCATTTAGGTGAAGTGCCATGACCTGTCCTTTCATTCACTTTACCGATCGGCTCTCTACACTCCCCATTTCTCTTTCACCTTCTGTCCGGTATCTCTAATTTCACTCTCTCTACCCACCTTTCCAATATCTCTACTTTAACTCCCTCCACCCATTCTGTCCAATAACTCTACTTTAACTCCCTCCACCCATTCTGTCCAATATCTCTACTTTAACTCCCTCTACCCATTCTGTCGAATATCTCTATATCTCTACTTTAACTCCCTCTACCCATTCTGTCCAATATCTCTGCTTTAACTCCCTCTACCCATTCTGTCCAATATCTCTAATATAGCTCCCTCAAATCCTGTCTGTCATATATCTCTACTTTCGCCCCCCACCCCCGTATATCTACTTCCCCCTTCATGTATCTCTACTCCCCCCTCTTTCATGTATCTCTACTTTGCTCCCTCTACCCGTCTGCAGAAAGAAAAGGGGAAAAAATCACAATGAAAGACTGGTAATTAAAGAGAATCTTTTAAATAAAAAAAACGCAGGACGAGGACCAAAACTACAAGCAAAGAACAAGTAGACAATCGGATGAACAACAAAAAAAAATAACGCCAGATCAAAACCCCATAGGAATTCTTGCATGTTAAATTGGCAAACACGAACATTAAGCAAACTGTTATTTTACTGAAAATAAATAAACAAGATAAAAAAGAACAACAACGCACTTTAATACTCCAATAAATATAAGTATCTGATCGAAATTGTGAAAGAATTCTCAGCCGTGGTGCGGAGACACAACAGGTCTTAATGAAAGAAAACCTTCCCACTGATTCTAGTCATTAAATATTCTGTTTGACTGTTACTCATATTAATGTTTTCCTTGCAGTGGTCTAGTAAACTTTCTAAGATCAATTAAAATATTTCGACTCTAGAGAATGCAATTTCTCATTTTCAGCGTTCCAGGATATCGTTTCGAGATTAGTTATTATCCAGTGAATATGAAGTTACCTTTATCCAATGAGCATGAAGTTTACTCGTGCAGTGTCTCTTGTCACTTTTCCAGGATATTCTTTCATAAGTGATCATATCCAAAGATGTTGACGTTTACTCGTGTAGTTTCACCTGTCAGCATTCTAGGATGTTACTTTGTGAGCAGCCGCATAATCAACGATGTTTAAGTTTACACGATCGGTTTATTAATATTTTCAGTGACCTAGATTTTCATTTCGTGACCGATAACTCTAATTTATACGTTTCAGTTGTTGTTCTTGTTGTAGTTTTTACATTCGCGCTACTTTCTTCATTTATTCTGTCTTTTGTTAATTGTCTTTCTATTTTGATTGATTTTCTGTTCATCAAACCGTCTTTATTTCATACATTACAATTATGTACGCACACCTGTTTTCTAAGTAACAGCATCTGTAAAGGCACACACACACACACACACACACACACACACACACACACACACACACACACAAACACACATACACGCATACACACATATACACATCACTAGGGTAATTTCAAATCCATATATTTACACGCTCATATATTATTAACAAAGAGTTTGCAAGTTTCAAGAAATAAGAAAATATGTAAAAAAAATAAAGAAAGAAAGAAAGAAAGAATAGAAAGACCTGTGCCTGACTCGTGTCTTCCACAAACAGAGCGCCGACCAATATCCGGGTAACTAGGAAATGATGCGGCAAACCTAATGTTTATCACGAACACAGGATGGGCTGTAGCAAGAATGTTGTTATTTATGCCTTTATGGGTTTGGCCCGCTCTGCTTGAATGTAGAAATAAATTAATAAAAATTCATTTCTTGAAAGCGGTTATATTATGTTGATGTGTGATGACATACTATGGAATGAGAACAATCAGCGTAGATTCACGCTTGATATGCCTGAAGAAAAACACAAATCTGCTCGCTCAGCTCATAGATCAAGGATAAAAGGTACTGACAGTTTAGGATGTAAGAGATAAGAAAAATCATAAATACATACTATATTATAAATTATATTATATTATAGTTTTCCCGTAACTTGATCACGCGGTTGAATCAGAAAAACATCTCTATAGAACCCCGCAATCTAATAGCTATCATTTCCATGGAAAATGAAGAGGTCTTGGGGTTCTTCATTCAGCAAAACCGGCAGGATGGCTGATAGTTTTCTTCACAGTAGAATATAACAGTAAGCCAGCATGTCCCCACGAAAGAAGAAAATAAAGCCTCACCACAAATTGTGTCTTTTCATAGCCACTGCTTCGTGCGCATGTGAATTAAAAAAACAACAACAACACTGGTCTCAATTGCGCAGATGCTGTGTGCTGTGAGACAGGCAGATTAGGCTGGTCACGGCATCCGTATCCTGTACTGACAATTCAACCAAGTCTTAAGTGGATCTACGTTTCTTCCATAAATTCAAAATGAGGATGGGAGAGCTTTCAATCGATGTCTCTAACCACAAATCACTTATACTAAGAACAGCTAGTAGACTACAAATACTAAGTACAATTACTAGACTACAAATACTAAGTACAATTACTAGACTACAAATACTAAGTACAATTACTAGACTACAAATGCTAAGTACAATTACTAGACTACAAATACTAAGTACAATTACTAGACTACAAATGCTAAGTACAATTACTAGACTACAAATGCTAAGTACAGCTAGTAGACAACTTGTACTTAGTATTTGTAGTCTACTATTTGTACTTAATATATGTAGACTACAAATACTAAGTATAGCTAGTAGACTACAAATTCTAAGTACAATTACTAGACTGTCACATAATGGTTTATGTAGGCCACACCCACCCCTCCTCTAAAAATAGATTACTCGTAAACCTACATTCTAGAAAGGCTGACCCTTATCCCTAGGCTCGAAACATGCCTTAATATTCCAGACAACTCATTAAACTAATCAATCAAAGCGCAGCTCAGTCACGTGAACAAATGTACCAGAATCTCATCTGCAAATTGTTAGTCGACCGCCGAGGCAACACTCATTTTGGCTCCCGTGTCAACATTTATACTCTAACCTTTTCCCAGTGTCAATAAAGTACATTTATACTACTAACCTTTTCCCGGTGTCAATAAAGTACATTTATACTACTAACCTTTTCCCGGTATAAACAAAGTACATTTATACTAATAACCTTTTCCCGGTATAAATAAAGTACATTTATACTACTAACCTTTTCCCAGTATAAATAAAGTACATTTATACTACTAACCTTTTCCCGGTATAAACAAAGTACATTTATACTACTAACCTTTTCACCGGTTATCCACAGAGGGAAATCATTCTCTTTATATATTATTGCTAAAGTTATGTGGTTTTGCTTGCCTAACTAATATTATACAAATATTGTTGATACATAGACCACTCGTATTAGCGTGACTCACTTAAATGTTTTATGTTGTAGTCTGTCACCTGTATTTACTTACTATCCTGGCTGTATGTATCAGGGAACTCGAGCTATCTTCTAGAACTATCACTCTTCTATTTTACATTATCTATCATTCATCTTTCTAAATATATGTGGCCAGTCAGGTGTGTTTAGCCTAAAGTTACGGGCGGCCCGGGGTGCTGGAGAATTAACATCTTGCCCATCTCCCAGCAAAACGTCTCCTAGACTACAAATACTAAGTGCAGCTATAGACTACAAATACTAAGTGCAGCTATAGACTACAAATACTAAGTGCAGCCACTAGAATACAAATACTAATGTGGTGGAGTAATCTATAGAATTCTAATTTAGGAAATAAGACTGTGTGGGTTCATGGAATTACTGATGTTAAGTATTTTTTCATTGTATTTATTAAATGTTTATTTGATTGCTGATTTAATAAATGTGTTGTTAAATTTATTGTCCTCCTTATATATATTTGATAACTTTATGTCGGAGAAGAAAGTAGGTGGATGGGGGCTCGCTAAATAAAAGTAGGATTTGTCTTCTCCTTTAGCAAGAAGTTTTCCACCTACGGAAATATTGTGACAGTAAATGTTTATCTTGAATGTTGTGGAAGAGTGAAAACGTTTACAATGCCGGCATATCCGCCAAGTGAGAGAGACGAATGGTGTCTGCTGGAGAATTATTAATAAGATAAGTTATAAGATTCTCATCACTTGTAATTAGTTATGGACAATTAATTAATAATAATCATAACTAGGTGGCGTAGGCGACACAAAGTCAAAACCTTTAAATAGTAACGTTAAAATGAAAGAGTTTTAATTGTAACGTTAAAGTCAAAACCTTTAAATCGTAACGTTAAAATGAAAGAGTTTTAATTGTAACGTTAAAGTCAAAACCTTTAAATCGTAACGTTAAAATGAAAGAGTTTTAATTGTAACGTTAAAGTCAAAATGTTTTAATTGTAACGTTAAAAGTCTAAACATTTTAATCGTAACGTTAGAGTCTATACTTTTAATCGTTACGTTAAATTAAAATGTTTAAATAGTAAAGTTTAAGTCAAAGCGTCTGCAACAATTGCTTTCAGAAAGAATTTGAGTGAATAATTTTACTCTTATAATAACACTTTTATTTCGTCAGCAAATTAACGCGTTAATTATTTTATTAGAAACGTATTTTATATTAGTAAATTAAACATATTGTCTAAAATAAAGGACTTGTTGAGCTCAACAGCTGAGGATATTTAATTTAAGAAATGCGTCAGATCGCTCCTAGCAATTTCATGCTTTTTCTTGGTAATTTGTGAGGTTTACACGGATTTGTTGTCAGATATTATTTTAGAACATTTTCCTCAAATTAAAAAATCTTTATGACATGTCGATTGCTCGCTGATGAAAGGTTTATTTGCTATAAAATTTTCGTGGCGGAAAAGAGAGCGAAATCGAGTTGTTGTTATCACGTGATTTAAAAAAAAACAAACAACATTTATTATCAGCAATAATAATTTTTTTAAAAAAACCTCGATGAACAGTGTCAAGAAAGTTCACGCCACGCTAAAATTGTCGTATAATAAAGCAGGCTCAAGAACGCTGCAAACACCTTGTGCAAATCTCTATTTATGTATGTATATACACAAGAGCACAGGTATCTCATCTAGTTGTGTTACATGTTTGAAGAAAGTTGACTCATAGACCTAGCAACTTAACGTCTAGACTCTAGACAGACTTCCTTGTTAGTCACGTGCGATTACGAAGCTTGCGAGATTAAAGGACAACAACTGCATGTCGTGTGACCTGCCTGCAGCAAGGAATCGGGATTCGTCGCATGTCCAAATCGTTGTTTGTTATATTTTTTCCCTTCTTCTAAATTCTCTCAATTCCCCCTCCCCCTCTCTATTTTGTCTTCTCTCTCTCCCTCTCTCTCTCTGTGTATGTGTGTGTGCGCGTCTCTCTCTCGCTAGACCCACACACAAACTCTCAAAATGCGCACTCTCTCTATATTTTTAAAGTTTGGATACTAGAAACTTTGTTTTCACACAATTACTTTACTCACAAGTCACATTAAATGTACTTTTCATGTTGTTTTTGTAATTAGATTTCTCATGACATGTCATTTTCTTGTGGCAATACTCTGGCATATGTCAGTCTGCTTGCTGTACCACGTGTCATTTTGCTTATGCAAAGCCGCGCCATGTGTCATTTTGTTTATTAAAGAAAAACCTGGCCGTGCGTCGATTTGTTAAGACAGACTCAGCTCGTTCATTATCTTGCTTGTAACATATTGCATTATACGTTGCGTATAGATTGTGACAGAATGGACCTTACATCTTTTCACTTTTGACAGAATGGATCACACATAACTTGCTTTTGGCAGATTAAGCCATACATCGCTGGCTTGTGAACAGGCTAGGCCCTTCTATGTTTGTTTGTGAAAAGGCGAGGCCTTTCTATGTTTCTGTCAGACTGTTTCACGTATCACTTATGTTTGTGAGAGGCTTGGCCTGATAGCGCTTACCTTGGTATAGATGCCGGAAGTTCCTTGACATTAGAGGTTCAATTTCAGTTTCCATCATATAAGCTCATACTAAACGAAGTATCGGCATAGGCCTACCCTGTACACAAGGACATACAAACATGCATACACACAAAACATACGTACACACATATATATATATACACTTACAAACATTCATACAAATACATACCTTACACATACAAACAAACACACAAATACATACGTGCACACATGCAAGCACACTTTCGTTACTTCTTAATTTGTGGCTAAACGAGTTTAAGTATTCTTCCTCTTGTTAAATAAACTAAAGGAACATTTGGTGCTTATTAGTGACGTAATCAATTGACTGTTAGGACACATATCGATGAACTATTAATAGATGTGTTTTGGTTAGAGAATTCAAAGCTCTTCTAGAAATCCAACAAAGCAAAAGAGTCAACTTTATTACAGACATTCAATGACGTCATGGAAAACTTTAAGGTGCTATGCTGTAACCTTTTAAATTTTTTTTAGCACAAGTGCAGGTGATAATTGTGAAACTAGGTCAAGCTGCCGCATAATTTAATCTCAGGTCATTTTGATCGATGCATTTAGAGCAAAAACGAGACTTGTGCTTGTAATTAACAGTAAGAGATTTTTGTCACGTGTAGAGTGATTGTTATCTTATATTACACATATTTATTTCACTGAATAAAATAAAACCCAGGTCTAAATTGCAAAAAATGCGCCTACGTTAGATCTGAAACCCTATGTTACTTATGACAAACACAGAGGCATAAGTTGATTGATTGAATGTAGGGGACGCTTCCGGCTTCCGCCGCTTTCGCGCTATTAGAGGCATAAATATCCACCACTGATATATATATGTGTGTGTGTGTCTGTGTGTATCAAATAGAGAGATCGAGAGAGATCAGTGGTATCGTCTTCTATGTAGACCCGCAAAGAGAGGCAAAAAATACAGTAAAAGGAAACCGGTAACATACGTCACCAATAATAATAATAATAATAATAATAATAATAATAATAATAACCAGACGTATTTTTGTGGTAATTTTCAAATGATATCTTAGTGCTAACAATCATAATTATTCGCTAAATCAGGATTCATGAACAAAGGAATATGTAGGATTCTATAGAGAAAAATCCCAAGGACAGGGTTTGAACTTCAGACATTTGTACTTGGTTACAATCTTGACCTAGCCGACACCGAGCTCCTTAATTAATAAAACAAAGAAACGTTTGAAATGAAGATGACAAAACAATAAAGAAAATCTCTACCCCTTTACAAAGTGCTTACACTCACACATACATACAGATATATATATTAAACACGCATGTATCTATCTATCTATCTATCTATCTATCTATCTATCTATCTATCTATCTATCTATCTATCTATCTATCTATCTATCTATCTATCTATCTATCTATCTATCTATCTATCTATCTATGTGTGTCTGTCTATCTGTCTGTCTGTCTATCTATCTATCTAGGACGTCATACTGTTTGAAACACGATCGTGTGATTACAAATAAAATGAATTGTTCTTTCCATGTGCACAAGTTATTATTATTTGAACTCCTACCGAGTAATTAACACTGAGATACCGAAATTTGACTCACACCTAGCAACTAGCTACGTGTGAGAGAGTAACTGCAGAATGTATGCAGTGATAAAAACAGTATCCCCCGAAGCATTCGCCTTAGTCACAAGATCCGCGCCACATGACATTGTCTATTTCGATGTCTGAGCGTATATTACCAGATTATCACAGAAGTACCTGTTGTATTTTTAGGGCTGAAGTAAACGCAAGTTCGAATTCAACTAATTGACTTCGATTGCGTACTTTTATTCAGAATTATTATTGCTTTAAACCCGACAGTTCTCTCTCAATTTTGTTTTAATGCCCTCGTTTATTTCGCCATTAGATGAAACCGGTATTGAAACCGACACCGGATTCTTAATGACGAGCGCCCCCCCCCCACCCATTTATGGTCCTATTAAGGCGGTCACAGGTGGGCACTAACCTGTCCCTGTAAAGATTCGGGTTTCAGGATCTAATAAACATTTGGATTACGTATGTAGGGGTTTAAAGGGTCCCTTCCTCGACAATTTGGAATGGCTGGTTAAGTACTTCAAATACCTCTTCTTGAAGATTGACCCTTGTCATTTGAAATCTGACTGCAACAGCGGAAGTAGAGAATATGAAATGTCTTGTTTTTAATCGGATCTCGCTAGTAAATTTTACCTGTTATAATTATGAACACAGAAAGCAATACGAATCTGGCAATGGATGCCTTAAGTATCAGACATTCTGTGACAAGAAACCAGAAGACATTTGCTTCTCTGTTCCTTGCAATTAAAAAAAAATCTCTCGAGTGCAGCTTACCGCTTCGCTGGTTGGTACTCATACCCCATTTCATTGGTCGCTTGGTTGCTTAGTATTTTACAGTTACACCCGTGTTCCTTCTACCACAACTATAATTGTGTGAGTTACAGCAATGACAAGAATATAATTCAACTCGATACAAAGCTTCCTCTGCTAGTGAAAAACGATTTATGTGAAGTTACTTTCCAAATAACAATGTTTATTAATTATTATTATATCTTTAGTCTGAATACAATTAAAAGTAGTATATCTTGTATTTATTCACATTGGGATTATGTAAGATAATCTATAAACATAACGTTGACATGAACGCCTGCAGTGAAGGATTTCCATCTGAAACTGACTACCTTAATGGTCATCTTACAATGTAAATACACCTGGCTTCAAAGAAACACTCCCGTAATGTCGTCTTAAATAATGAAAATTATTATAATTATTAATTAATCTTTCATAACTAATTACAAGTGATGTGAATCATAATTTATTTTATTAATGATCCTCCAGCAGACACCACTCATCTCTCTCACTTGGCGGATATACGGGCGCTGTAAATGTTTTTTCTCTTCCACAACACTAAAGATAAATATTTACCATCACACAATGTTCTGTATGTGGAAAACTTCTTACTAAAGTAGAAGACAAATCCGAATTTAATGTATATTTAGCGAGCCACCATCCACTCACTTTCTTCTCCAACATAAGATTATCAAATGTCAATAAATTTAACAATATGTTTATTAAATCAACAATCAAATATACAAATGACAAATACAATTAAATAGTGATCCATTTGACTCAAACAACATGTGAAAATAGGCAACTGAAAAGGCTGCTTGCTCAGTGCAAAATACAATTAAGGAACAAATGCTAAGCTTCCAATTTTTCACTTTATAACTCCATTCTTTCTTACATTCCAGTCTCAACTTACAGTTTCATGCAACGGTATTCAATAGCCTGATACACGTACATGGCTTTATAAATACTGCATATCAAAACAAAATAAAGTGTTAACACATTAAAAATGTGAGCAGCTTGTTCAAACATTTATAGAAATAAAAGTCAGATACGTAGAACATAGCTACTTAAAACACAAGCATAACATATCAATAACAAAAGTACATGAAATATTTTTCCCACTCAACCAGTCAGCTAAATCACCATCAAGCTAATGACTGCCTTTAAAACCAGACTTCTTCAAAGTGATTAGACAGTTGATTTTTTTTTCTGCAGCAAGTAAACTTTTTAAATCTCAGCTCACATGAATTATACAGAGAGAACGAGAGGTAGCGAAAAAGATGAGAGGGAAAATGAAAGACAGACAGGGAGAGAAATACAACAGTTAGAAAGTCGAAGAGACAAAGAGAAAGAAGATAGGAGAGAGAAAGACAGCAGAGAGAGAAAAAGAATGATAGAGAGACAAAGAAAGACGGAGAGACAAAGGCAACAGGAAGAGAAAGAAAAAGTCAGAGACAAACAAAGAGAGAGAATGTAACACAAACACAAATAAGAACAGATGGAAAAACAAACACAGACTGAGCGAGAGAAATGAGATAGATAGGAGAATTTTGTAACAGACGCTTTAAATATGGGAAAGTTATTAAAAGGAAATTGTAAAGGATATTCTAATATAGAATGCTCGGTCTACTTAACGGACATTTTAGATTCAGGATACTCTAGCCCCTTACACTCTCTCACAATCCACCCACTCATCCAAAAATAAAATTAAAAAATTGAAAAAGAATGACTATCAAAACAAAACACTAGTAACAAGGAAAAAATGAATAATTTACTACTCAAGCAGATTTCGTTTTCTATAAGTCTGGTTTTAGAAGAAAACTATTAGTCTTCCTAAATGCAGGATGCAGAGTTAAAAAGAAATAAAGTTCTATAGGATGTCCAATTAAAAATGCCGAGTTTAAAAGAAATAAAGTTCTACAGGATGTCCAATTAAAAATAAATAGCATGTACCGATAAACATTTTTAAATGACTTAATAACAAAAATGCAATGAAACTAGATTCATATTAAATAAAATGTCTGAAAATTTATAAAATAAACGAACTTTTTTACGGATACCTGATAAATAGTAGATGCTCTTTCGTGGCGAAAGATACGAATTTGATCAGGAACTTCTTCGACAGAAGATGTCTTTTATGAAAGGAAAGAAACGTGATAATGTAAATACACGGATGTTACAATGGACGCCTTAGGTACTAGATATTCTGTGTAAAGAAAATGTGAAGGTTATAATGGACACCTTAAGTACTAGATATTCTGTGTAAAGAAAATGTGAAGGTTATAATAGACACCTTAAGTACTAGATATTCTGTGTAAAGAAAATGTGAAGGTTATAATAGACACCTTAAGTACTAGATATTCTGTGTAAAGAAAACAATACGGATTTTACATTGGATGCCTTAAGTACTAGATATTCTGAGAGAAGAAAACAATACGCAATTTATAAAGAACCAAAGTGAGATGTGCTTAATGAAAAAAACCTAATCGAATTTGTAATGGACGCCTTAAGTACTAAACATGCTGGCAGCTGGCAAACATTATTCTTATTAATTACAGGTGTCTTTTATGACAGACGACAATGCTATAAATAGGTCCAGCATAAAACCTCAGAATTTATACAGGATTTTTATGAGAAGGGTATGGGTGGAGAAAATTTAAACACATTAGATTTGAAAAAAACAAAATATCAAAAGTTGATATGTGTTAAATACAAACTCTTCAGTGAAGATATAGAGAGAAAGTATTTGTGTAGTAGATCCTGTAAGAATTAATCTTAGATGGACTACTTTTAATGTAGGCCCGATATTAAAACCAACAGGCCTATTTCGATAGGAGAGATTAAGTGTTGACAGTGTTATATACCTACATTTATTTTTTTTAAAATAATCTTGAAAAGCACGCCAAGAGGCGTAAAACCCTTTAACTTTAAATATATATTCGAGAGCCCAGTAATCTTTAGTTAGATCTCCAACTGAGCTGTGTCATCAAGAAGCTCGACAGGGTCATGTCCTACATCGACAGAATGATATCGCAGTATGTTTTCGTATCATCATAATCAGGAGTTGCGACCAATAGGTCAGATAAAAACTGTCATGGCGGCAATGGTTCTAAGTTATTGCTTATACTAGTGATGGCGGTGACGTCATAGTTTTATTATTGTTGTTGACCTACTTTTCTCACATATATTTTAATTATTTGTCGGTTAGTTGACTGCGAATCTTGCTCTCTGAATTATGTCGGGATTCTTGGAGATCTAAAATTTTCAAGAGGGTGTGGGGCCTTCCGAACAGCGTTGCTTTTAGCCGTGGGGCTTCTCTGTGGTCTCTTGGCAGTTTATTTCAGATAACCTTTTAGCTGTTACGTTCCCCGATAGTCCTTGTATCAGTGGTATCGCTTTTTCTCTCACATTCGATAGTCTCCGGCTTTCTAGTCTTATACAGCGGTGGTAGTCTGTATACTAAAACATTATATTCTTCTAAGCTCGAAGTCCAGTATCGATGCATTATATATATATATGAAAAAAAATAAATTCTTTAGTTTTTGCGCACTGCTTGGCTGCATTTCTGAACCTAATCAATGCACGCGCTCTTAAACATCGTCCGGCTCGCTTTATGAATCCTCTTCAGGCAGGATTTTGAAAAGCCATGTCATCTTTGGTTCAATCATTCATTCTTTCTCTTCTTACTACCACATTCTCAACAAAGGATAGCCAGGTTCGCAGCTAAGGGAGGTAATTTTGCAGACGCGCTCGGCAACTCGTGTTCGGTAGGATCCGTAAAGGAAGTGTATTCTAATTTATCAATTTCTTTGTTCGTTCTAATGGAAATTACTAATCGTTTTCGAAATATGTATTTCTTTTTGTTGTTTTAGGGTTTATCCAGTGCCATGTATATACCTATATAAGCTTATAAAGTCAAATTTAAAATAATAAAAAAAAAATTATTTGGTTTTCACTCGTTGTCATTCTAAGGTTTTGTCTTCTTAATGTTTGGTTCTTGGTGCTCGTTAAATTAGTAGTGGAGTGTGAATGGTATCCACCAGGCTTGACATTACCAGTGTTGACATCAGAAGTTATCAATGGACGCGTCTCCGATGCTCAAAACAGTCTATTGAATTTTCTATTGACGACGTTCAGCGGGCGTAGCCATGATGGGTTTTGTGTTGAACTTCCGGGTTTCGATGTCAATAAAACTGTTTGTAATCATATATTTAGTTTGGATCGTCTTGATATTAGATAACACTATGTAACACAATTTTTGTTCCTGGCTTCTAAGTGTTATATTTCAATTGCTTATGTCTAAAGTACGTGAAAAAATGACTTCATTAAGCACAAACTTTGCTTACACGACAACAGCACGAAGAAAACTCGTTTTTTGTGAAAATAGAACGATTTATTTTTCATTTTCGTCATTATGATCAGGTAAAAACAAAAATTGCACAAGGAATAGACAAACACAGTCGGAAACCACTCAACAAGGTTCAGAAATGTGTAGATTTTCTAGATTTACGATTGTACTGTGAATCACTCTCTCGAAGTAGCCCCCAAATGTAGTCACCCGTCATGTTTTCGTTATACTGTCCTTGGTAACGACGTTCAAAGTTCAATATATCTTGATGAAAGCGCTCGCCTTGCTCCTCCGAGTAAGCGCCCATGTTCTCCTTGAATTTGTCGAGATGCGAATCAAGGATATGGACTTTCAGAGACATTCTGCATCCCATTGTGGCGTAATTCTTTATGAGAGTCTGCACCAACTCCACATAGTTTTCAGCTTTGTGATTATCTAGGAAGCCCTGAACAACTGCAACGAAACTGCTCCAAGCCGCTCTCTCCGTCCTGTTCAACAGCTTTGCGAAATCCTCACATTCTATGATCTTCTTGATCTGTAGTCCGACGAATATACCAGCCTTGACCTTAGCCTCGGACAGCTTTGGAAAAAGATCTTGGAGGTATTGAAATGCTGCTGACTCCTTGTCAAGAGCAGTGACAAATTGCTTAATGAGGCCTAACTTGATGTGCAGCGGTGGCATAAGCACTTTATGAGGTTCTATCAGCGGCGCCCACTTCACATTGCTCTTCCCAACAGAAAACTCGGTCCGTTGTGGCCAGTCCTTTGTGCGATAATGCGCCTTAGTGTCACGGCTGTCCCAGAGACAGAGGAAACAAGGAAATTTCGTGAAACCTCCTTGAAGACCCATGAGGAATGATACAATTTTGAAGTCACCGATGACCTCCCATCCGTAGTCGTCATACTTTAATGCACTCAGCAACATTTTGACACTGGTGTAGTCCTCTTTGAGATGCACAGAGTGGGCCATCGGGAGAGACGGGTAGTTGTTTCCATTATGAAGCTACACGGTTTTGAGGCTCCGGGATGAACTGTCTATGAATAGGCGCCATTCAATAGGATTACATGCGATACCTATAGCCTGGAATAGACCGGCAACATCGTTGCAGAAGCACAGCCCATCACGCTGACTGGGGAAGAAGTTGGAGAATCTTTGATGCCGCTTCCTCTGATCCGTGACTTGTACGCTATCATCAACCAAGTTCCACTGTTTGAGCCTGGATATCAGAAGCTCAGCATTCGATTTCGTAAGCCCGAGGTCCCTAATTAAATCGTTCACGTCTTTCTGGTTAGGGAATTACGGTTTTCTATCCCCAACTTCATCTGCGGAATCGTAGTCCATATCTCCAGTATCTGCCTCGCTATCTGACTTGTTGCTGTCTCCTGAAGATGGCTGATGAATGAATCAGCTGGATGCAAACAATCTCTTGATGTCATATCAAATAAATAACTTCTCTTCAACTACGAATCGTTATCCTTTCAGTCTGCAATAACACGAATTGGAATCTTGGTTCGAGACACCTGTGCTTTTATACTTGTATAGCTACTTTTGGAACGTTCAAGAACGTTCTAGAAAGTTCTGAGAGTTTCTCGAAAGTTCTGGAAGTTTCTTGAACGTTCTAGAGTGTTCAGGAGAATTGTAGAAACATGTGGACAACTCTAGCAGTTCAGGGAGGAAGTTCGGCATTGAAAGCAAATCGAGAATTTTCTCGAACACACGCGATTTTCCAAATTTCATTCCCGGTCACAGAAGCAAAGTTTTTCTGGAATAACAGCGATTTCCTTTCTGTTCTAGACCTAACGGATTAGGAAAACACACTTTCAACCCAGGAACAGAACAAAAGTGAAAATTTGTTACATAGTGTAATTCATGAATGTTTATACAGTAATTTCGTACTCTGTGACTTGTAAAATTACGCCTTTGAGAAAGCGAAGTAATAAAATCCCAAACAGTCACTACACAGCAAGAGACCCAACCGGTAGTCCAGGACAGGCAATATACTTGACAGGACTGACAAGTCGAAAAAGCCGTCACTAGGACGCCAGGCTATATTCTGGTAATAGAGTTAATAATTAACAAAAAGTACTTATTCAGTGTGAATCATTACTGTCTGTTAAAAATATTGACATCACGACTTGCTAATGAGTATTTTAAAACATCGACTTAATTGTATAATATTTATAGAAATAACATGCACAATATTACATATTACATTTATAAAACACAAAGAATATTCCGCTATATTCACATAAAACGTAGAAATATTAAATATTACAAATTATATTTACGTAATATAAAGAATATTAAATATGATATTATATTCACAAAGCACGTAAATGATTAAATATTACGTGATATTCATATAACACATAAAATATTAAATATTATACTATAATTACGTAACCACAGAATATTCAATATTCTATTCATACAACACATATATTATTAAATGTTGCATCATATTCATATAACACGTCATGGCAACATCATACATAATGCTGACTCAGGAAAAGTTTCCAAGACTTCTGGAATTATGCTTCAGCAAAATAAAAGTATTGCTGGAATAGGTAAGAAAGCTAAGACTGTTCTAGAAAATCTCTGGGTTTGCATTAGAACATTTAGATTGCAAATTACAATTTAAAAATCACTTGAACTGATATTTTGCGTAATTTACGAGAAAGGGTTCCAGTACACTGTGTGAACTTGGTATTCACATTGCGCGACATGTTGTCTTCACTGAGCATTTTGACGTAATTCACGAGAAAGGGTTCCAGTACACTGTGTGAACTTGGTATTCACATTGCGCGACATGTTGTCTTCACTGACCATTTTGACGTGACAATTTTTTCCCCGAGCATTAACGCCATAATTTCGCACTGCAGTAGTAAAATCCATACAAAGATAACGAATCATAGTGTTTACTGAAATTACCCCACCACCACCACCCAACCCCCCACACACTTGCCATTCTACATTCCGCAAACAACAAAACTAAAATGAACTTGTTGGGAAAGTTTGACATTCGACAGAACACTTTTCTGTTTAATCCACACTCTGTCTTTCTATCACACACATACATACGAGCACACATATACATACAAAATACAAGACGGCCATGCCAGTACTAATGAATGACAGTAATTTACCCATTTGTACGAATTGCACCACTGTCGCTATTTTTATAACACTTTTTGTACTCAATCAGTCATACAAATTAATTTTTGTAACACTTTTTGTACTCAATCAGTCATACAAATTAATTTTTATAACACTTTTTGTACTCAATCAGTCATACAAATTAATTTTTATAACACTTTTTGTACTCAATCAGTCATACAAATTAATTTTTATAACACTTTTTGTACTCAATCAGTCATACAAATTAATTTTTATAACACTTTTTTATTCTCAATCAGTCATACAAATTAATATCAAACCTGGCAAGTGCCGTCATTCAGGACGTGACGGAAAGAAATGACTAAAAGGAGAAAATTCCTAGGAATGTCAAACAGACATCTGTTTCCGGAGTATACAATAGCCTTCCAAGTATACAGTCCACATCACCAAGTGCGCTGTCGCATCACGAGAGACACGATCGGTTTTTCCATCTTGATTGTTCAAATGGGAATATAGTAGCACCAACGGAACGCTAGTAGTAATTACTGCCATGGTCAGCGAAAAGCTTGATAAACAAAACTCACAAAGTCGAAAAACAGAACCCTAAAAGCTCGAACAACAAACCTCACTTAGCTAGATAAACAAGCCTCACTAAGATCGATAAACAAACCTGACATAGCTCGATAAGCAAGCCTCACTAAGCTCGATAAACAAACCTGTCATAGCTGGATGAACAAACCTCACATGGCTCGATAAAGAAACCTCAGATCATTAGATAAACAAATATCACGTAGTTGATGAAAAAAAGACCTCAAATATTTCGATAAAAAGACTAAGTTCGATAAACAAGTCTGACCTAGCTGGATGAACAAAACTCATATAGCTCGATAAACACACCTCACATAGTTCACAAAACCTCAAATGAACAAACTTGACATTGTCCAGAGTACATTACAATTTCTTCAGAGAGAACTTGTACTCTTCTTTCAAGAAACAAAAACAAATGTTTCTAACAGTACTTCCGCACACTTCGTTGACGAAAACGCCAATGACCACATGCAATGTGAGATAAAAAGAGAATGATCACAGGTAACGTCGCAGCGACAAAAATCTCCCTACCTGGTCGTCGTAGTTGGGTTGAGAGTGCATAGAGAGTGGTGGAGGAACAATGAGACAAAAGATCTATAACATTTATATTAAAACGAAAATGAAAGCGAAAGGGGGCTAGATTACATAACCAACAGCTTCATTGTTTTGCTCTCAAAATATTTTGCGGAAATAGTTGCCATGTGCATTGACCTACAAGGATTCATCTAGAAAAACAATATCTGGTTTAGAAAGATCACTAGTAAGTGCTCAATGAATGATAAAACCAAACGACAGGAAGTAATTAATTAATTATGTATAGCGAAGAGACAGAAACTCAGTAACAATGTATAATTTTGTTGAATAAATAAGTACTTAAATTTTCTTGCACGCATTATTTCCTAAGTTTTCTTACACACAACTTCGAAAGTTTTCTTGCACACACTTCTTTTTTATATACACAACTACGAAAGTTTTCTTTCACACACTTATTTTTTATATACACTACTACGAAAGTTTTCTTTCACACACTTATTTTTTATATACACTACTACGAAAGTTTTCCTCCATTCACTGTCTTCTACTATGAATAATTATTTACTAAGCCACCATTTTAAGAAACTATTCTCTGAAACGTTGGAACTCGGGAACACAATTTCACTCATTATAAATTAGTAATTGTCTGACTGAGAGATATTTTCTCTTATTTCATATCTGTTTGTAACTCTGTATAACTACAAGCTACTTCGCTACAATTATGTTTTGTGTGTAACACTGCATAACTACAAACTACCATCCCTTCAATTACGTTTTGTGTTTTGTAACTCTATATAAATACAAGTTATCAAATAAACTGGAAACTTAGCATTTATTCCCTGGTTATTATTTTGCAGGGGAAAAAGCTGCCTCTCCTTTTTTTTTATGTGAATCTACTGGATTACTGATTATAAACTGCTATGACCAAGGTAGACGCAAGAAGTATCGACAGCATGGCATGTAAGTGTAAGGGATACACTGCAGTCCATTGATGTATGGTGGCAAGGTATGCTGACTATATCGAGCAGTTTCTGGTACAACGAAGTTACAGGAAATTGCTACAATTGTTGTTCTGCTTGAGGGGGCTATTATAACAGAGCACCAGATTAACCTCAAAGGAACAGCAGCGATTCAGTGTTCTACAATGTGAGGAGGGAAACACATGGAATTAATGTGAACAATAAACTTGTGACATTGTTATGAAAAGAGCATGAAAAGACTGTTGCAGCTTCATCTATACAAGGTTATATAGAAGCTAATATCCCTTATCTCTAATAACTCAATTTCTGTTCTCTGATAAGAACTATCCTGTGATTTTTATTGACACTAATCTATTGACTTGTGTGTTGGGATATAAGACTGCAGAGATATTAATTTATTCGAATGTGGTTTCATGGAAATATTGATGTCAAGTAATCTTTTTCATTGTATTTGTCATATGTATATTTGATTGTTGATTTAATAAATTTATTGTTAGATTTATTGACCTTTTTACACTTATTGATATCCGTATGTTGGAGAAAAAAGTGGGTGGTTGGGGGCTCGCTAAATATAAAAGACAAATTTGTCTTCTCCTTTAGTAAGAGGTTTTCCCACCCACACAAATATTGTGTGAAGGTAAATGTTTGTCTTTAATGTTGTGGAAGAGAGAAAACGTTTTCAGTGCCCACTAACAGTAGCATTTACGAAAATGTAGAGGGCTGTGAAATGCAAGAATATACTGTTGCATGCATCACTGTTACAGTAATGCCCCTTTAAAGGCCAAGGAAAGGGACTTTAGGTCTACCATGCAAATGAGTTCAACCATTAGTTTTAGGAATTTTGATGACGTGTATTAAATTTCTGAGTCATAGTCACAATGGGATAATGATTTATACTAGTAAATGAAGAAATATTCAAATGTTTGTCCAAATTGCTTTAGAGTCTTGTGGTGATAATCAAGTAATTATGAATAACAACAAGGTTCATATTCAAATTCTTTTCAAGGGAAGGTCCGTGTATGAGAGACATAATAAATAGTAAACATAGCCTTTGACTTTCTCGACGTTGTAGTGACGTCACTTGTGCATGTGACGCTTGTTGCAATTTAGCAGCAGGGAGACAGCCATATTAGGACTGGTTTTAATGTCTCCATAGGCACAGCAGAACCCAATCTGCTGCACAGGACTTTCAGTGTGGACTCATCAAGACCTGGAGGATAGACCGGATACCCTGCCTGACTCAGCATCTATCTTGGTCCTCTAGAGTCTAGACACACTGGTGCTTGACTGGGAAATTCACCACAGGAAATTATGGCAACCCCGCTGCAAAACGTTGTAACGAAGCACAGCAGAGCCAACAAACGAACGCAATAACAGGAGATAGTCTGCATTAGTAGTAAGAGTTGAAATTAAAGTTGAAGTTGGCAGTTAAACTGAAAACGCGTGTTTCAATGAAAAAAAACCCAATGTGACTGCATGTAAATTTCTTGTGTCTAAATTCTTACACTCATTTTTTTCTCTACTAGCATTCTCAACTTGCTTATTTGCAACAAATGTCATTAGCCCCCCATTATACTACATGAACAAAGAATACAATCAGAACCAAGTTTTTGTTCTAGACATCACAAAACAATTCCACTTGGAACCTGAAATACAATCAACAGTTCTTACTACACAAAATGCCTCTTAAGTCGAATTAACAGGCTATGCAGTCAATAGTTCTAAGTATATAGAACTTATTTCTAAGTCCAATTTCTCTCATCTTCTCTATTGGTTGAATAACTCACCAATAAAGCTCATGGTCAGCCTGAGACAAGACTTCGATAAGAAATATATCCTAGTGTGACACTGTTACGTTTCCAGTATTTATTTAAAGACCCTGCTTAGAATAATTAAAAGACTTTAAATATAATTAATTCTTCCTCTCATATTCTACGCAGACTGGTTGCTCAATTTATTATCTGACTAATTAAAAGGGCGTCTTGTAGTTCAGACGACAAATTTACAGACTAATAAACTGCGAACTTTTAGCTAGATTTGAAAACAGTTAAGTCCCTCTAAATTAATATGCACTCGTCATCAATCTTTCTGCTCATCCGCCCCCATTCAAATCTAAGAATTAATCTAATTGGTCTATTGTGCATAGAAATCAACTACTAAGAGGTATTAACAAAGAAAATAAGATTTAATGAAGTTTAACAAATTAACAATAAATCGAATGCAACGCGAATAGTCTTCACTCTGTCTTTACGCGCCTATGCCTGATTTTTGTCAATCTAAATTGCCAGAAAAGTGTTCCTTTGAGATCTGTACACTTGATCTTGCACTTAGCTCTATTCTTGTATCCTTGGTCTCAACACTCAATCATGCCGGTTCGTTCCCTCAGTCCCCCTTTAACGACACACGTGGTGCATAAGGAATGATGTCCCTTTGTTAGTGGCTAGGAACTGGAATTTTTTGCAGCATGGCCCT
This sequence comes from Sinotaia quadrata, assembly GCA_028829895.1. Classification (NCBI taxonomy): domain Eukaryota; kingdom Metazoa; phylum Mollusca; class Gastropoda; order Architaenioglossa; family Viviparidae; genus Sinotaia; species Sinotaia quadrata. Next base: position 59,964,492 of record CM054180.1, on the reverse strand, counting down.
CAGAGTGGATTTCGACACGCTTACACCAATAAGCTAATGCAGGTGAGGCATGGGTGAACATGAACCATGAGCCGACCTGTGGATGCAACGTGTTTGGATATAATTCTCAACCTAACAGGTCCTACCTAGGCATGGCTCAATTAAATGCGCTGAACAAAGAGTTTCGACCTCGCGTCGCTTACAATTAGATTTTAGAAAAAATATAATCGTCTCACATGTGTTCCATTTAACAGTCATGACGTATGAAGCAATAAAATAGATACAACGTTAAATTAATGTTCATACAAGAGGTAATTCAAACCGACAGAGCGCTTCACAATTTACAATTAAAATTACACGCAATAATTGAATTACATGAAGAATTCATATCGAGCGCAGCATTCTGGCTCTTAGTGAATTAAAACAATATAAATTAAAGTACAGAAATGGAAAAATGGTTACAATAAATTTATATTCCGTAACATATAGGTTTTCAGCTATTTCTCTGAACCATGCTCAAGTGTATATGGAAATCATATAATACATAGCACAAATACATACTTAAACAATACATAGGCAAATACTATTAAATAAAATGATACCTTTGAGAGAAGTCGAAGGGTACCTTGATTCTCTATGGCGCCGGCTGCCTCTCACGACCCGAGTAAGCTGATGGAATTAGCTAAAATGTGCTCGAAGTGAGGGAGCGGAAGCGTGTGGGTACATATATAGAAAGGTATATTGCGTATCACGTGACTGTTCGCAAAGCATGTGGTTGGTTCGAGAACTGGACAATGGTCCTAAAGTTACATAACATCTTGACCTGTTCTAGAAGCACCTAGAAAAAGGAAGCTTTGAACAAAGGGCCAAGGGTTTCAAATATTCGAATTTGAAGTAAACAAGGCAAGTGGGTCACGAAGTCGGACAATTTTATCAGACTGTGACACCCCCTTGCTTTTGAGGCGTTTATCTTGCCAAAGATAAAATGCCTCCTACAAATTATGTATGATAAAATGTAGAAGTCCACAATGAAGAAAAATTTACACAAAAAAAAATTTCGACATTCCTAGAAATAAAGTGTGCAACTATATTTCATATCTACAGGAAGGAATCCGTAGGGTTCAGTTAATTGATTAAACAACATTCTATCAGTACCGGCACTTGATGGCATCAAGCACGACTCATGTAATCTGCGCCAACATTCAAAGACCCTTTGATGTAATGAATATTTGCGTCATACTGTGTCAGAAACAAAGACCAACGCATTAAACGGCTGTTCGTAAATTGCGCCTGTCCGAGAAAGGCCAACGGCTGGTGATCGCACTCAATGACAAAGGTTTTTCCGTACAAATAGTTTTCGAACTTTTTTATGGCCCAAACTATTGCAAGACATTCCTTTTCACTGGTGGAATATTTCTGTTCAGTAGTTGTGAGTTTACGGCTTGCATATGCAACTGGGTGTTTGGTGTCATTGTGTTCTTGTAATAACACTGCTCCTAATCCTGTGTTGCTAGCATCAGTCCTTAACAAGAATGGTTTTGTCAGATCTGGCAGTTTAACAACTAAATCTGAAGTCAGTCTAGATTTCAGTGTGTCAAAAGCGTTTTGGCATGCATCAGTCCACACTACTTTTGTAGGCATATTCTTACGTGTCAAGTCAGTCAGAGGACATGCAATGGCACTAAAATCTGGTACGAATTTTCTGTAGTAGTTAGCAAGACCAAGAAAACTTCTAACTTGTGTTTTTGTTAGCGGTTGTGAAGTGTCCTTAAGTTGTGCTATCTTAGCTTCACTTGGCGACATAGTTCCATGACTCAACTTGTGTCCCAAGAAGTCTAAGGAGAATTGTGCTATTTCACACTTCGTAGGGCGGGCAGTGAGGTTGGCTTGTTTTAATCTGGCTAGCACATCTCGTAAGAGTGTTAAGTGCTCCTCCCATGTCTGGGTGCCTAGAATTAAATCATCCATGAAGTTCTCAACTCCACGTCCGTACAGTGGTTCTAACAATGACCGCATCATTTTAGAAAAAATGCTTGGAGCGTTTGAAACTCCGAAAGGCATAACTTTCCATGTGTAGTTTCCTACTGGTGTAGTGAAAGCTAGTATGTGTCGATCAGTGTCCTTGACCTTGATTTGCCAAAAACCGCGTGACAAATCTATTTTGGTATAGTAATGAGCGTTAGCTAGCTTAGTGAAGATGAGATCCGGATCAGGAAGAGGTTCGGCACAAAACTCTGTCACTTGATTGAGTTTGCGGTAGTCTACGCAAAAACGGAACGAGTTATCACGTTTTTTAATCAACACGATGGGTGATCCGTAGGCACTGTCAGTCTTCTCTATGACCCCTAGATCTAGCATAGTCTTAATCTCACGTCTAACGTCATCTATCTTAGCGTGTGGCAACGGATACGGCTTCAAACGTATCGGTTTGTTGTCAGTCAGCTTCAGTGAAAATTCTATTAAGTCTGTCAACCCTGGTTTGTCTGTCAGAGTAGATGAGAACTCATTAAGCAATTCATTCACTTCTTTTTTCTGTCTTTCTGTCAAGGCTTCATTTACCCTAACGTCTTTGACAGTTTCGTCCGTCTGTAGAGGACAGTTTGGTAAAGTACCAGTGACGCAATCAGTATCCCCCTCGTCTTCTGTAACTATCGTCGCTACGACAAAATCAGCTTGAGTGGTTTGATCCTCACGGCTTATGTACTTTTTGAGTAGGTTAACATGAAAGATTTTCTCTCTCTTTCCTGTCTGCACCTTATAGTTCAGTCCCCCTAGCTTGGCGGTAACTACAAAGGGCCCCTTCCATTTCATCTGAAGTTTGTTATGTGCTTCAGGAAGCAACAGTAACACTTTGTCATTAACTTCAAATTCTCTAGGTTTGGTGTGCTTATTGTAATATTCTGCCTGTCTAGACTGAGCTATCGTCAAGTTTTCCCGTGCTATCTTGCCTATAGTTTCAAGACGGTTTCTTAAGTCAGTGACGTATGTATAAGTTGTCTTAACTTCGTCATCTGTCTTTTCATCAGTCCAAAGTGCCTTCAAAATCATCATCGGTCCGCGTACAGTACGTCCGTAAAGTAGCTCGAATGGTGAAAATCCAGTGGAAGATTGTGGCACCTCCCTATATGCAAATAGTAGGGCAGGGATGTATCTGTCCCAGTCTTTCGGTTTATCTGTGGCGAGCTTTTTAAGTGCTGTTTTTAATGTCCCATTGTATTTTTCAATCAGACCATTTGCCTGGGGGTGGTATGGTGTGCAAGTAAGATGTTTGATGGAAAGTAAACGATTTACTTCCTTCATTACGTTGCCTATGAATTGACTCCCCTGATCCGTCAAAATTTCAGTAGGAATTCCAACACGACTCCAAAGACCGAAAAGGGCTTCGGCGACAGTTTCAGTATCAATATTTTTCAATGGTACTGCGTCGGCGAATCTTGTTGCGTAATCAATAGTGGTCAGCACGTATCGATTACCTCTCGTTGATGTGGGTATTATAGGCCCAATCAAATCCAATGCTACGCGCTTGTAGGGTTCACTGATCAGTTCAGGCTCTCCTAACGGTGCGGGTCTGATTGAATTTTTAGACTGTGTTCTCTGGCATGTGTCGCAACTTAACACGAATCTACGGATATCGGCAGTGATGTCCGGCCAATAAAACTCACTTGTAATACGACTAGTTGTTTTTTGTACACCCATGTGTGCACCAAAAAGACTCTCATGACCTAATCGTAATACGTCATTTCGTTTGGTTTGTGGAACGACTAATTGTTTCCGAAATTCGTCTCCCACTTTCGAATAGCGGTACAATAAACCCTTTTTCAGAATAATGCACGCTTTCTTATTCGAATCGTCAGTGTTGACGTCACTAACAAGTACAGCTTGTCTGCGTAACTTGTCTAGTGTTTCGTCCTCAGCTTGTAATATTTTAATCTCGCTAACTGTTGCTTTATCTACGGCTGGTGCGGCAGACATCGGTGCAGTTACAGATTTGTCTTTACTACTCGCTGCTCTGGTTACAGCGTTAACCAGTGGTGGTTCAGTTGAAGTTTGTTTTTTGCACGGCAAAACATACTTGCAACCAAGGATCACGTCATGCGGTGAGTTTTCCATAACTGCCGCTTTGACTGTTCCTTCTACAAAGTCTGAAACAATCGAGACTTCAGCTACTGGTAAAATGTCTTGTTCGCCGTTTGCAAAGGTGACAGAGATTGTCTCCCCTGTGTAGTCGGTACGGTTAACTAATGATGCATTTACAATAGCGTCTAGCTCACACCCTGTATCAAGCAAAGCGATTGTATCGTGACCGTTTGCCTGTACTGGTGTTCGATTCGACTTTTCTGTTTTAGGTGTATGACTTTCTACTGCGTAAACTTTAGCTGTTTTCTTTTCAGGACATGCTCGTGAAAAATGGCCACTATCACCACAAGTGTAACATGCAAGATTCTTTTTATCTTTCTGTTTGTCGGACTTGTTTTTAGTGTCGGGTTTAGATGTTTTATCATCACGCTCATTAGGTGCCTTCCCGTCATTTTTCTTATCCTTTCGAGTCTGCGGTTCGTTCGGTCGAGACTTGTTGTTCGCGTGTGCGTTCGAGAATTGAGAATGTGCGTCATCAAAGCGATCGGCGGCGTTGCCTATCTCCTCTAGCGTAGATTTTTCCCTTATTGCTAAGTGAATCAGTAGATCTGATTTGTATGACCCGAGAATATGGTCTTTTACCATTTCATCCCTAAGACCTGCGTACGTCTGTGGAGTTTCGGCTAGATCTATCCATCTTTGGAACAAGTCAGCTACGCGTCGTATGTACTGTGCGTGCGTCTCTGAACTGGCTTTAGTGGCCTGTTTAAACTTACGTCGGTATGTATCTGCTGTGAGTTTGTAACGTTTCAATAATGCGGCCTTGACTGTGTCGTAATTATCTGACTCAGAATCGCTAAGCTTATTGAACTCGTTTTTCGCACTGCCTTGCAATAATCCCGATAAATTTATCGCCCAATGTTCCGCTGGAATGTTTGTTGCTCTGGCTAACTTTTCAAACGTTTTTAAATACGCGTCTATTTGATCTTTGTTCTCATCAAATGGGACCATATTTATCTTTGGAATGATATTTTCAATTCTACTGTGATTATTTCCATCGCTAGAATGCGAATCACCACTGCTTCTGCGGTCACGGTTTGGATTAGTAACTTCTAGTTTCTTTACTTCCCATTCTAACCGTTTTATTTCCGCGTCTGCCGCGATGCGTTTGGCTTCTGTATCCGCTGCGATGCGTTTGGCTTCCGTGTCTGCTAACCTCTCGGCTTCTAACTTTTTAACTTCAGCTAGTTTTTCAGCTTCTAACTTTTTAAGTTCGCGCATAGCAACACGTTCTTCTCTTTCTATCTCTTGCCTTTCTTTGTCCGCTTTTTCTACTCTCTCCTTTTCTGCTTTTTCCGCTTCCTCTAGCTTAGTTCTAATGTAGCTAGTCAGTTCGTCACCCTGATATCCTAGCATGATACCGGTTTCTTTCAGGTCTTCGAGAACCTGTTTGCGATCCATTTTACTGTCTTAGCGCGCTGGCTATAATAAAAATGTATCTCGTGAATTGTGTGTTTTAACCGTCGGCGATAACTCCGCTTATCCCGAAAATAACTTTTAGGCTACAACCTTACAAAAATTATTTAATTTACTCAGAACACCTTCCGAAATAAATTGCGCGTTAACTCTTACACGTTTCACCTGCTTGTCACAGTGTCCGCTGTTCCAAGACTTTCGTAATGTCACGGCTCCTACCATACAACATTACACATTATATCTAGCACCCTAAATATAATAGTCCGAAGTCTGTTACTACCGATAACTCTCCTAGCTGGCGGTATAACCTTCGACTCCTCACAATGAAGTACTCAGTAACACAATACTAAATAAATCATTCAATAGCTAACATGACATATTTAACTACGCTTAAATATATCAACATTAACTAACATGCACGCTACTCTGCAAAAGAATACATGCACATGTCACAACAAAAGCAAAGAAAATCAGTGATACAAAAATCAAAAGAACAATTGGCAATTCTGTTCGTTCGTTCGTTTCTAGGTTATGATGCGCCCTATGTATAAAAATGTTACAATTTACAATTTAATACATATCAATCCCGCGACGACCCACACTTGTTACGTTTCCAGTATTTATTTAAAGACCCTGCTTAGAATAATTAAAAGACTTTAAATATAATTAATTCTTCCTCTCATATTCTACGCAGACTGGTTGCTCAATTTATTATCTGACTAATTAAAAGGGCGTCTTGTAGTTCAGACGACAAATTTACAGACTAATAAACTGCGAACTTTTAGCTAGATTTGAAAACAGTTAAGTCCCTCTAAATTAATATGCACTCGTCATCAATCTTTCTGCTCATCCGCCCCCATTCAAATCTAAGAATTAATCTAATTGGTCTATTGTGCATAGAAATCAACTACTAAGAGGTATTAACAAAGAAAATAAGATTTAATGAAGTTTAACAAATTAACAATAAATCGAATGCAACGCGAATAGTCTTCACTCTGTCTTTACGCGCCTATGCCTGATTTTTGTCAATCTAAATTGCCAGAAAAGTGTTCCTTTGAGATCTGTACACTTGATCTTGCACTTAGCTCTATTCTTGTATCCTTGGTCTCAACACTCAATCATGCCGGTTCGTTCCCTCAGTCCCCCTTTAACGACACACGTGGTGCATAAGGAATGATGTCCCTTTGTTAGTGGCTAGGAACTGGAATTTTTTGCAGCATGGCCCTCAGAGTGGATTTCGACACGCTTACACCAATAAGCTAATGCAGGTGAGGCATGGGTGAACATGAACCATGAGCCGACCTGTGGATGCAACGTGTTTGGATATAATTCTCAACCTAACAGGTCCTACCTAGGCATGGCTCAATTAAATGCGCTGAACAAAGAGTTTCGACCTCGCGTCGCTTACAATTAGATTTTAGAAAAAATATAATCGTCTCACATGTGTTCCATTTAACAGTCATGACGTATGAAGCAATAAAATAGATACAACGTTAAATTAATGTTCATACAAGAGGTAATTCAAACCGACAGAGCGCTTCACAATTTACAATTAAAATTACACGCAATAATTGAATTACATGAAGAATTCATATCGAGCGCAGCATTCTGGCTCTTAGTGAATTAAAACAATATAAATTAAAGTACAGAAATGGAAAAATGGTTACAATAAATTTATATTCCGTAACATATAGGTTTTCAGCTATTTCTCTGAACCATGCTCAAGTGTATATGGAAATCATATAATACATAGCACAAATACATACTTAAACAATACATAGGCAAATACTATTAAATAAAATGATACCTTTGAGAGAAGTCGAAGGGTACCTTGATTCTCTATGGCGCCGGCTGCCTCTCACGACCCGAGTAAGCTGATGGAATTAGCTAAAATGTGCTCGAAGTGAGGGAGCGGAAGCGTGTGGGTACATATATAGAAAGGTATATTGCGTATCACGTGACTGTTCGCAAAGCATGTGGTTGGTTCGAGAACTGGACAATGGTCCTAAAGTTACATAACATCTTGACCTGTTCTAGAAGCACCTAGAAAAAGGAAGCTTTGAACAAAGGGCCAAGGGTTTCAAATATTCGAATTTGAAGTAAACAAGGCAAGTGGGCCACGAAGTCGGACAATTTTATCAGACTGTGACAGACACCAAAGCCACTTGTTTAATGGATATTATTATTATTAATTAATTAACCATCTAAAACTAATTACAATTGATGAGAATCGTAATTTATTTTATTAATGATCTTCCAGCAGATCTTACACATCTCTCTCACTTGGTGGATATACAGGTGCTGTATACATTTCCTTTCTTCTACAACAACATTTAAGGTCACACAAACTTTCAATGAGTGGAAAACGTCTACAACAACATTTAAGGTCACACAATGTTTCCATGAGTGGAAAACGTCTTACTAAATGAGAAGACAAATCCGTCTTTAATTTATATTTAGTGAGCCCCCATCCACCCACTTTATTCTCCAACATAAAGTTATCAATATGCATAAGAAGGTCAATAAATTTATAAAATCAACAAACAAATATACATATGACAAATACAATGAAATAGATTGCTTTGCATCAATATTTCCATGAAACGATGTTCACATAATTCCTATGTTTAATTCGTCTATGTCTTAAAAATACAGTTCAACAATATGTCAATATAAATCACAGGATAGTCTTATCTCAGAACAGAAATGGAGTTATTAGAGATAAGCGATAATAGATTTTACATAACCTTGTTTAATTGCTGTCTCAATAGTCCTTCCGTGTGTTTGCAACAAAGACACAGGTTATTGTCAGCAGTTATTACCTCCGCTCCACATGCCTGACTCGCACCATGAAAAAAAATCACTGTCCTGCTACTTAGAGTTACCCTGGGCAATTCTTTTCGCTGTTTTAACTCCTTCAAACAGAACGATAAATGTAGTATGTCCAACAATTTCTCTACACTAGAAATTGTTCAGTAGCCAGCATATCTTGCCATCACACATCAGCAGAGTGTAATGTATTCTTATACTCATATGCCGTTCCCGCCTTTACCACAAACTGTCATAGCGGTTTACAACCAGTAAACCAGGAGGTTCAAATCAAACATTGTAATAAAGCTTGAAAAGGCGACTTGTCACTGCAAAATATAAACAGAGAACTAATGCTAAGCTTCCAGTTTATCACTTTATAACTCCATTCTTTCTTAAATTCCATTCTCAACTTACAGTTTCCTTAATTGGTATTTATTAGCCTGATATATGCATACAGTATAATAAATGCAGCCTATCAAAACAATGTCAAGTTTTGGCAAACTACATTGAACAGCCTAGTTCAAACACTTGTAGAAATAAAAGTTAACTCACATAGTACATCTCTAAAATAAAATAAAATAAAAAATAAAACACGAGTATATCATATCAATAGCGAAAATGCACGAAATATTTTTAAGTCCATTCTCTCACAACCAGTCTAATGTCCGCCTTTCAAAACCACAGTTTGCCACTTCAAATTCAAAGTGACTAAGCAGCATATTTCTCTACAAGCAAGTAAACTTTTTAATCTTAGCCCATTGGCTGGTCTCTTTCTCGTAAATCATAACCATTGGATAAATAAAAACTACTCACTGGTTTGTATTACATCAGCAATTCTAGAACATTCTCGACTCTAGTTATTTACTTCCAACTCTTCTTTCAAAATACTGTCATAAGGAATGACCAAGGTCGGGTTACTCTGACAATTTAACAATTTAAATTTAAAATTAGGGAGAGGCAAATTTATTCCTCCACACCTAGTGAAGAGAGAGAAGTTTAATTGGGTATATACACTAACTGTGGAATTTGGCTGTACTATTGAGAACCCTCTGGCAAGATGCGTTTCCATCCTATATCACATTTGAGTTTTTACTCTTAAGATATTCCCTAGGACCATCCCACCTGCAAATCTGTTCTGTCCACCAAGTATTGCTGGACATCCACACCCTCCACCAAGTGTCACTTTGTTAGGGAGGCAGTACCCTTGACCGCCTAATTATCACTAGGTTGCTATTTTGGGGGACCAATGAAGATGTGTGGATCGTGGATTATTTCCTTGTTTTTAGAGAATTAACAATGACTTCCTTGTGGTGCTTGACTAATACACCATAGTTTTTCACTGTGTTTCCATAATGTGCCCATTGACCCACGGGAGCATTAATATAGTATGCTCATTCAGTTTTATAAACGTGTCCACAAAATCAGTAATTGTTTTCGTTATTATTATTATCAGAAAATAGTATGACTTTCGTTAAATAAATGTGGCAGAAGCTTTTCTCTTTCTTTCGTATTCAGATAGTTTTAGTTTTATTTTTTAGAAAGGATTGCTTAGTCTGTCAGAAGTGAGATATCGAAAACAAAGCTTATAAGACGTCACTTTTCAAGCTCGGTTACGTAAACGTTCGTGTTAAAAAGAAAGGCTTATGCTAAATTCTTAGGAATTATTGGAAGAGAAGTGTTTGTGCCTAATACATGAAATGCTATGAAGTGAAGATTTAGAAAATGAAGCTAAATTCAATTAAATTCTAAATTCAAAAGCTGAATTATCTTGAAAAAAGAGCTAAAGTCTAGTGTTAAGGAATTTATGAATGAGAGAAGAGTTATTAATGAATGAAACGTAAAGTGTGAGCTAAAATCGTAGAAAGCTATGGAAGAGAGATTATCTAAAGCAAACACCGGGACCTTTTCAGAGAGCTTCAGAGCAACAGAAACCTCTTGTGTGTTGGGGGCAGGGTGGGGACCTAAAGCAATGGCACAAGAACCTTAACCTTCGAGAGGGAAGAACTTCAACCGATGTTCTAAGGATCTCTGCCTGATTAAACGTTACAAAGTTACAATATGAGACAGGAATCTAAAAAGGTACCTGTGGCAAGCACTAAGCCATTGAAACAGTATATTGCAACTCATATGAAACAATTATAACTGAGACATCTGTTGCTGTTTACCCTACACATCACACACACACACACACACACACACATACACACACACACAGACACACACACACACACACACACACACACACATTCACACAAGAACACACATCTATGCTCACAAGCACAGGTTTACTTCAACAGCATTTTCAGGCTCGAGCATCTGGTTCTTTGCTTCAGGCACTGAACATGTATATTGCAAGAAAGAATGCAAACCGTTTTATGACAGTTCTCATCTTTAGTTATCGTACTATTAGCTTGTGGAATTATCGGGGGGGGGGGGGGGGCGGCAGACAACCTCCCCACCTTATTACCCTGATTACTTCTAAACTGAAATCGAAACTGAAATTGACAAAATTAATCTGATAATTTATTCACAAACTGACTGGATGACATGTGACAGATTTAGTGCATCAGTACTGCATATGTTCAAAGCCGCTGTTTCTCAGTGGGGGTGGGTGGGTTAATACAGTTATAGGAGTTAATACCGTTTTAGAAAAAACAAAATCACTTTAAGTGAACAAATACCCAGGCCCAATCTAAAACAATGTTGATACAAAGATGAAACAACACCTACCACTGGCACAACAAACATGCACACTATATTAATAAATTTGCTACCACTGTAACAAATGTAACAGTCACAGTTCGCGCAAGTAACCCTCCGGCCGTGTTTTGTCTCTTTTCATGCCGAAAACTGCCCCTAAACTCCGAGCCCAGACAGCCGCCATTAATGCACTGCCAAGAAACCTCTCGCAGAACACCTCTGGTAAAAAGATCTTTTATTACCGAAGAAGGACAGTCAGGTGGAACTTGCAATTTAAAATGAGTAAGTAGACATCGTGATGATTTTTGCTTGTGTGCATTTACGCAGGTCTATATATTTGCTATTTAAATCATCCTTTCCCATTCTCATCTTTATTGTTCACTTATCATCTGTCGTTCCCTATATATATCAAGCCCCACTCTAGTGTCCAGAAGATACTATAGAAATGCCATTATATGTTGTAGAAATTAACACTTTATCTATTCTATCTACTCAGTCTTGCACCTCAACGAGCAACTGAGTAGGTCGGGCCGCAGTCGAGTACAGCTCTTCAACGCACGCAGTTAGACGGAAAAGCCCACAGCCTTCACTATACGACTGACTGACCAGTTGGACACGAGAATTGTCTCACCGCTAGTCTACAGTGGTCGCAGCTTGGCAAGTTCAAAAGATAAATATGCACAAACTCCGTTCTATCGAAAAGTGAACGCTGAACAAACTGCGGACACTCGCGCCTTCGTGATTAAATTTAATAAACTCCTTCTGCCACCATTACTACTTCCTGTAAGGGTTTTATTTCATCCCTAAGCTTACAAGTATTTCCGTTTTCTTTTAAACTTTTACTATCGTCTTTTGTCACGTCGGGACTAGGGATCTCGTTTTGTGATTGTAATGTTCAAAATATTATTTAAACTGTCAAATAAGTGTGATACCTGACACAATTGAAGTGTGGTTGGCCAAGTTAGGATTTTATATCTTTCTGTAACATCGTATGCCATAGTGTGTAAAACTGCTTGGAATATGTCTTTTATTTATCACAAAACACACACTCACACACACACAACACTGACGCGAATTATAAAAAGAAAACAGTCTAGTTACACCGAAGCTTAGTTGATGACTTTTATAAAAGTGATTGTGGCGTTTGCACTAAAAAAATTGTAGTGTCATTGTCTTCTAATGAAACTGCTGAAACTCGAATTTTCACCAGAGAAGCGTGTGAATTAAACTGTGAATTAAACTGTGAATTAAACTGTGAATTAAACTGCATCTACAAAACCAGTAAATAGCAATGTTTGATTTTCTAACAATGCCCTTCAGACATGAGAAGCGTGTGAATTAAACTGCATCTACAAAACCAGTAAATAGCAATGTTTGATTTTCTAACAATGCCCTTCAGACATGAGAAAGAAAGGAAAGCGTGACACACCTCTTGCAGTGTCCCCCACCCACCCACCCAGTGGCTACTGTAATAACGGTCCTAGAAAAAGCATGCTACTTGTCACTCGTGCACTTGGTACAGACTTGTCATTGGAGTGTGGTAAAGGGCTCCGCACACGGCCATACATTTGTTTTGCCGATACACTGAGAAAGATGAACCATGTGACAGTACGACAACGGAAGACGAATGCAATGATAATCTACATAATGAAAGCTTTGCAATCTAGAGAGGTCTTTGCTGCTTTCGAAAACACCTCTCAAAATGGATGATCAGAGATGGAAAAGTCATTGAAACGTTGACACTTGCCAGGAGTTGATTGTTTATTTTGTCTGGGACGATTCAGAGATAGTTACTAAGTTGATCATAAAAATGCTCCTTGCGCCATTTATGTATGGTGAACGGCCATTTTGTCCAGATACGAGTGCCGGCAGGTTGTGCAATAACGTCGGGAAGAAAGGAATTAAAGGGAAGTAAGCATTCTGGAAGATCTCAAATTTACAAAAGACGCTTCTTGTTAAACGAATCTGACCAGTAACTGAAAGAGAAACACGGGGGCCACTTGGCGATAAATTCAACACTTTTTTAACGTACTATTTATCCTAAGTATCTGTGTGCCCGAACTGTATGTATGTGTATGTGTGTGTGTGTGTGTGTGTGTGTGTGTGTGTGTGTGTGTGTGTGTGTGTGTGTGTGTGTGTGTGTGCACACATGCTCTAAAAGCATTCGAATGAACTTTTAAATATATGTAGTGTTTGAAGTATTTTACGTCATATATGTTCTTTACCTGTATTAACTTTTAAATATATGTAGTGTTTGAAGTATTTTACGTCATACATGTTCTTTACCTGTATTAACTTTTAAATATATGTAGTGTTTGAAGTATTTTACGTCATACATGTTCTTTACCTGTATTAACTTAATCACAGGATGATTGGTATCATTTCGTTCTTTCAGTCAAAGTTTTAACTTTTATTTATAGATAAAACTAGCAAAGGTGTGTGTGTGTGTGGAGGGGGGTAAAGTTGTTGTTACACTTTTCTTTAGCAAATATTGATCAAATCATATTAACAAAATACTAAATTTCCAGTCTAGTGCGCTAGAAATATAGCCTAAGTTTAATTTCTCTATTAAAGCTTAGAGTTATTTTCAGTTTATAGTTTTATACAATCTATTTATCAACCTCTGAACTCTACCTGTACTAATAAGTTATGAAGCCCAATACTTATTCCCAACATTGCAATCTCGAATCACCTACAAGCAAGCATACATGTGAAGCACTAAAGTTATTTTCAAAATTACGAATTTTCGTTCAGTTAGTTGTTACTGGCATTGCTTGTTAAGGTGATCGACTTATGAAGATTTAATGTTACTCCCAACTTATATGTCTTCACTCTTTATGTTAATTACAATCCCTGCGCATGCAAGCTTTCTTATGAAGGTCACAACTTTATACAATCTATTCTCACTCGATATGTTAATTACTCTCCTTCCGTATGCAAGCTTTCTTAGGAAGGTCACAAACTGTACGCAGATCAGACAACTCGTTCAAAATGTAGACATTACACTTTGACACACACGTCAGACTCTAGTGCGCATGCTCACGCACGTCGATTCTCTAGGTAGTTGTCTACCTTGCATGATAACGGTATCACAACTGCCTGAAACTCCAAAAGAACTTTGCAGAACTCGATGCGATGGCTACAAATGCCGTAAGTTTTTATTTTAACATGAATTTTCTCCCTTTAAATTCAAAATCAGTGTACACAGACTATTGTTGTCCGTGGTCAACAGCTGGTTTCAGAGAAATGAATAAATAGAGAAGTTCAACACATCGGTCGATGTAAATAATAAAAGCTATTTAACTGCTCGTATGTTCGACGCGTTCTTCATTGCATGGTGGGAAAAACAACAACAGTTGCATATGTCCTCTACTAGTCGGGTATCCGGTTCAAAATAAAAATAAAAATGCAAATAAATGAATACAGGAAAGCAGCGTCACTCAGGTGGATCATTTACATCCGTGAGTTGTAAGAAAACCAAATAATGTTTGTTTGCATGGATTATGGTATTCTCTTGCACATACACGCTTAAAATAAAACTAATAATAAAAATAACTTCGTATCAAGGAAATCAAAATATTCGAGCAAACAAATCATCAATATAGAACACAAATGCAATATGAAAGCATTTTGGAAACATGTCTTTTGTTTGTAAATATGAGCAGTAGGCTATAAGATTTACTATTTCAGTAATTCAAGAACTGTTGTGTGTGTGTGTGTGTGTGTGTGTGTGTGTGTGTGTGTGTGTGTGTGTGTGTGTGTGTGTGTGTCTTCCCTCACCCCTTTCTTAATCAATCGTAACTACTAATCTTAAATTAGTTTCTAATTATATTTCAGGATTATTTTGCAGATTTGGCGCTTAGGTATACAGAATATTTTAAATTTTCAAAAGAGTTTGTATCCAAGCGAGCTAGTTAGTTAAGACCTTCAGTTATTCTCTTTACTAGTTTCCTTGTAGACAAGCTTGCTAATTAGTTTGTTTAACTAAGCATAACTAATCACTTTAGTAGTACCCTTATATATATCGTAATTAGTAAGCTTAACTAACCATAACCTATTACTTTAGTAGTACCCTTATATATATCGTAATTAGTAAGCTTAACTAACCATAACCTATTACTTTAGTAGTACCCTTATATATATCGTAATTAGTAAGCTTAACTAACCATAACCTATCACTTTAGTAGTACCCGTATATATATCGTTACTAATTAGTAAGCTTACTAACCATAACCTATTACTTTAGTAGTACCCTTATATATATCGTAATTAGTAAGCTTAACTAACCATAACCTATTACTTTAGTAGTACCCTTATATATATCGTAATTAGTAAGCTTAACTAACCATAACCTATTACTTTAGTAGTACCCTTATATATATCGTAATTAGTAAGCTTAACTAACCATAACCTATCACTTTAGTAGTACCCGTATATATATCGTTACTAATTAGTAAGCTTACTAACCATAACCTATTACTTTACACCAAGCAGAAAAGTAGACACTCAAGTTGTCTTTTTTGTTTGCAAGAAATTATCTCTCACTAAATTAAAGTGCATTTATGAATTTCGTCCCAACAAGCAGGCTACGTGAAGTGTGTAACTTCTGGCCCTTGTGAATGTTAAAAATAGCTCGAACCTTCCAGAAAATAAAATCATTATTGCTCACTGAAAGTAAAGTTTTGCATTGGGCTGTCTCGTAAATATCGTTTTATTACAAACTTCCTCGCACA
The DNA here is from genome assembly GCA_028829895.1 of Sinotaia quadrata. NCBI lineage: Eukaryota > Metazoa > Mollusca > Gastropoda > Architaenioglossa > Viviparidae > Sinotaia > Sinotaia quadrata. The sequence continues at coordinate 59,948,716 of CM054180.1, read as the reverse complement.
AGTCAGTGAATGATCTTGAAAACGAAGTGTTTGTTTGAATTAAAGATAACTTTTTTCCAAGTCGGCGAGTTAACTGTTCCCAAAGTTTCGAAAGTTGTGTAATTCTCTCTCTTGCACCGAATTTAAAGCAAAATAAAAGCTGTTTAGACCAATTAAAATAGTCATTACTAGCACTACACTTCTCTTATTCAATAAACGACGGACGTGTTTCGATAGGTTAGATATTATTCATTTGGGAAAGAAAATAATTATCGAAATATTTAAAAATACTTCTTTTGAAAACTCTGAAAGGACAGAAAACTTGCTGAATATGTTAGCTGTTTCCTAACCCGTTATGGCACAGACCCCCCCTTTTTTTTTTTAGCGCAGATATCTCATTGCCCATTATAGCTCGGAACATTTTCATAGCTGTCTCATAACCCGCTATGACACGGGCCACTTCTTTTTTTAGTTAAGGGAAACCTAACATCACCAATATGACAGGCTACGTTCCTACCCTCTTTAACGCTTACAGAGCTGACAGCTAAAACATGCACTTAGGCCGACACGAGGAATATCCGTCTCATCAAATGAATGTTTTAACTATTTAGACGTAATAGCATTTTAGCAAGACGAAACAGAGACAGTGACTGAGCCTCATTACGTACTTAGACGTAATAGCATTTTAGCAAGACGAAACAGAGACAGTGACTGAGCCTCATTACGTACTTAGACGTAATAGCATTTTAGCAAGACGAAACAGAGTAAGGTTAGCCAAGACAGTGACTGAGCCTCATTACGTAATTAGACGTTTGTGCTACTATGTGACGTAAAACATGTAAATATAGAAAGAAGAATATTCTGAATAAATAATACATATTTACTGCTATCAAACTTAAAGTTTCTAGAGTAAATATGTAAAGCCCCCTTCCCAAGATACAACCAACAAATAATAATAATAAAAATAAAATGTAAAAGGACATTGTTCTTTATAAAATGAAATTTCCTGTGAATCAGCTTTACGATCTATCCCTACACTGGAAGGGAACATAAAGGAAAAAGTGTCGCAACTCTGAGTTTGCTAAGTATCACTTAGCGGTTATGGACGACTCATAACACTGTGAACAGTGACTTAAGCGAATTGTAGTACGTAAAGAGAGGTATAAGATCTGCTAGGAGAGATAAGTAAAACTGCCACTCCCTCTCACCCACCCATCCACTTCTATGATAGGCATATTTTCACTCACTAACATAGCTCCCAAGTAAGCAATGTTTCAAAGACTCAGATAGCAAGGAAAATACAGATTGCATGAAACCATATTCGTCAGTTGTTTATCAGCGGGTTTGTCTCCCCTTTTCAGCCCAGTATTTAGTGAGGCCCTACATGGGACATATAACAACAAGAAGGATGCTTAAGTATCAAATCAGGCAGGTGAAGTCTCGGAAAATGACAAAAATAGCAAAGTAAAAATATTAGATGTTACTTCTTTGCTTCACTCACTTTACGGTAAAAGAGTAATCGACCTAAAGCATTAGCTACGATTTGAGGAAGTACGCATAAATGACGTGGAATTGGCTTAGTTAAGTATAACATGTAAAAGCAAAGTTCACACATCTTACTATGAGGGAATTATAAATCGGAGAAAAAGACTAGAAGAATTCTGAATAAGTAAGATGTAAAATCTTTTGAGAGGTCACATATCCTGCTAAGGTGAATATAATTCTGAAAATTTACAATTGCGATCGTCTTGAATATCAAATCACACAACAGAAGAATACTTTTTCAATATCGCATGATGCTTTTTAAATGAAAACTTTATCTTCATAACGGCCTAGAAGCCCTAGAGGTTAAAATTGAGTTTACCCTAGCCTGTCTTTTGAACAGTGCCTCGGGATGAGGTGTCTTTTGAAATCATACAACGTTATCAATGGGGGACCACTCCATCAGTAAAGAATAAAACCCACTTATAAATCCCTTTTATTTGATTGACTTGCTTGTTACAGTTAATTTCCTTTCTTTGGGTGATGGCGTGTTTTGTGCTCTTATACCATGGGACAAACGGTGCTACTATGTGCGCATGTGCAACTTCAAACCTCCACATCCGGTCAGGTGCAGGCACTTCGTACTCTGTAGTCATCCTCCTGTACACCGGCCATTGTTTGCCGCACGACGGGAAACAATTAACAGACGGCGCGTACACCTGGCTGCACCTCGATTTCAACGGCCAGGTAATAGGATAAACTACCGGGTTAAAATCTTATTCATCCTGAAAGCCATTTGAAATGATACCGTCTAGGTTTTGCTTTTGGTGAATGTATACTTATTACGTACATGCAAATAAAAATGAAATAGACAATTGAACAAACACAAAAACAGGAGAATAACTACGACATGAATAGTACACCATCACAGAGCCATTCAGTATTGTACATACAAACAGGTGCATTTACACACACACACACACACACACACACACACACACACACACACACACTCACACACACACTCACATACAAACACACACTCACATACACACATTCATACAAACACACACACACATATACACACACACAATCAACAATAACTGCACGACTTTTAATTAAGTTTTATCCAAAATCTATGAACAATTTTTTTCGACGGGTCACTGACACTGTTCAGAAACTCATCTCGTCATCAGCAGAAACAAACCTGAATGCAAAGTTGACTATACGAGTATACGGTGTTAGTTGTTTCTTGGGAGGGGTGAGAAGTCAAAGTTCATGCAAACGGGCAGACAAATTAAGTCTACTTAAAAAAAGAGAGGGGGACCTATTACCTGAAATAAAATATTAAGTTTAATCAAACATTTTTTATGATGTCAGATGCTTTAGCAAGAAATAGAAACCTACTGTTTATTGATGCGGTGATAGTGTTTTCTGATGCACAAAATTCTGTAAATAGTTTCTTTGATCTTAATTAGAGCGTGGAACTGCAGACCTCTGAAATGACCTTTGTAAAAATAATTGCTCATTAACAGCTTTCGAGATGACCTACATAGTAGGAATGATTTCAGTTTCATCTTCACGACATTTAATAACATGGCAGGAAGGACTTGAGAAAACCCAACAAAATATTATGTTTTGCAGATATTTGAAATATTTGATGAAATGCTGTTATGAACACACATCAGAGAAGTAACATGTGTGGAGTACTGTAATAGACTTACAAAAACAATACTTTTATTAACTGTACACTTCAACAGTGATGAAACATTTAGATGAATACTAGAATGTAGATTAATTATTTTGCTGATTACAAATGTAGAGTGATAAAGATGATCTAACTGCGATACGATAATTTTATTAATAATTTCTAACATATTAATGTAATAACCGATACTAAAATCCGCCAGAAGTCTTGCTTCACATAATTTATGAAAATTCGCAATAAATGTGGAAATCAATTTCGCATGGTCTCTGACAGTAATGGAACTTTTAGAGCCCTCAGATAATTGACAACAAGAATTAAGACAAGACTAATAAAACAAAATATGCAAGGATTCTAATCGGACATTACCGATACATTTATCAAAACTACTTTAAACGAACGTTAAAGAAAATCACAGTAGTTACCAGAGGGCTTTGACAACACTGTTTCAGCCTATCAGGATATTACTCTACACAAAATATACATTAATTACATAATACACTAAATAACAGAAAAGTTGCTTTATGGGAAGCCACACCCTATGGCTTACAGTTATAGAATTATTATGTGGCTTGAAGTCTTATGGCACAGTCACGAGCTAGGTTATCTTCCCTGAGATTATAAATATAATCAAAATGTCAGGATTGTTCCAAGTGTATCGGAGAACATGTGATTGAACTGATATAGTTATCTCCCTGTACATGTGATTGAATTGATCTAGTTATCTCCCTGCACGTGGTTTCCTTGCTCCTTTTAAAATATTGCAACTCGCAAAGTGCCAACAGCTTTCAGATGTATCTCTCTAAAGTCGCTAAACAAATGGGAGATAATCCCTTCTTGAGTGTAATATTTCAATCTACCCTGGATGTGGCTGTCTTTCCTCATACTCTGGAGTTTACTACCTTCCCTCTTTGGCATTGTGAATTGGACTCTTTCCACAGACCCTTACGCTCTCTCCAACACTGGGAATTGAACTCTTTCCACAGACCCTTACGCTCTCTCCAACACTAGGAACTGAACTCTTTCCACAAACCCTTACGCTCTCTCCAACACTGGGAACTAAACTCTTTCCACAGACCTTTACGCTCTCTCCAACACTGGGAACTAAACTCTTTCCACAGACCCTTACGCTCTCTCCAACACTGGGAACTAAACTCTTTCCACAGACCCTTACGCTCTCTTCAACACTGGGAAATTACAATCTTTTCTCAGAGAATAGATTTGAGTACCATCTCTCTCTGGTACTAGACTTTTCCCCTCTTCCCCAGACATAGATTTTAGTATTTTTTCTGTGTTCCACTGAAAAATGGGCCTTTCTTCAGGGCCAAGAAGTCCCTGAAATAGATTCGTATATTTTAAATATCTATTAATAATGCTTGAAAAACGTCAGCATAAATACTTGTCTCCAGTTTCCTCATTGGCCTGTATGTTATCTCTTAGCACTGTCACCAGCCTAATCCAATCATGTATGTTATCTCTTAGAATTATCATCATTATAATCCAATCATGCATTCTATTTTTCTTTTAGAATTGTCATCAGCTTTATCCAATCATGTATTTTATTTAGCTCTTATCATTGTCATCAGCCTAATCCAATCATGTATTTTATTTAGCTCTTATCATTGTCATCAGCCTAATCCAATTATGTATTTTATTTAACTCTTATCATTGTCATCAGCCTAATCCAATTATGTATTTTATTTAGCTCTTATCATTGTCATCAGCCTAATCCAATCATGTATTTTATTTAGCTCTTATCATTGTCATCAACCTATTCCAATCATGTATTTTATTTAGTTCTTATCATTGTCATCAACCTATTCCAATCATGTATTTTATTTAGCTCTTATCATTGTCAGGTTCGTGCAGCTCACGTCACAAGACCTCTAATACTATTTCCCTCCCTTGTCTACCCCTTGTTACACATACAAACATATATACACACAGGCACAAACACCATGATATAGAAATGTACAATCCAAAGGCCCATATTTCATACTTGTACATCCATAGGCATACAACCAAAATTATATTATAGGACACAAACACATTCACTCACTACATACATATACGCCACACATTACACAAACATACACATCATACATACACAACACACATTACACACACATGCACACCATACATACACAGCACACATTACACAAACATACACACCATACATACACAACACACATTACACAAACATGCACATCATACATACACAACACACATTACACAAACATGCACACCATACATACACAACACACATTACACAAATATGCACACCATACATACACAACACACATTACACAAACATGCACACCATACATACACAACACACATTACACAAACATGCACACCATACATACACAACACACATTACACAAACATGCACACCATACATACACAACACACATTACACAAACATGCACACCATACATACACAACACACATTACACAAACACGCACACAATATATACACCACACATTACACACACAAATACACAATACGTACACACATCGCATATACACAACATATATACACACACGCGCGTGCACACATCCCACATGTCACATACCACACATACTCCCCACAAACAATATATTTGTCAATTACAATATCGGAAAACTCATGTTAATGAATAAAGTGGAGTCAGCGCGAAGAAAACTGCATACGACACTTTATTAATCAGCGATTCCTGAAACCTTCATCAGCCATCGTCAGAAAAAAAAAACTTTTTCGCTCGGTATCCTGTAAAAAGTGTAAATGTTCTAACATGATATTTCAGAAGAGATATTTAGTGAACACGTAGTGTCTGTGTTGATACCATATGGTCTTGATGACAAAGATAGGCTACACACTAGCATGCATAGACAAGCACACCAAGACAAAAACACACTTCGTAAACACGCACACTCTGACATATGTCTTAAGTTAGTTTTCTTTTATTTCTTCTTTTTCTATTTAAAAAAAAATCGCTTTGGTTATTTTGGCAATAACTCATCGCTTTTTTATCGCCGCGACGGACATCGCTCATGCTGAGTGCCGCTATGCGGAAGTGGAAAGATTTATAGAATCTCGACAGCTATCCTTTCTCCTATCTGTCGCATACATACACGTCTTCCAAGGTCGACATGTTCATTGTTTTTCCTTCAATTCTTCCCACGTAATCCTAATTTCCAGTGACAGTGGTGAGCAGACAGTTATTGTCAAAACTGCTGACAGAGAGCGATCAGAATCGTTTTGATTTTGACCACTGGCCAACCACGCCCCACCGGCCTCTCTAACACGAGAATATCTGTATTCGCAGACCACATCAGATTTAAATTGCCTCATCTAAATGATATTAATTGCCTCATCTAAATGACAATAATTAGTTGAGGAGTGGGCAACAAGTTATATCATATTTATTAACTGTGCTTTTTCACATTTTATTCCCACAGACATGAACTAAAACTCATTCTTGTCATTCTCAGAGAATACAGGCTAAAACATAAATGAAGAGAGAAAATTGTGTACTCATGTGTTCAGATCAATAGCTGATACGCTAAAGTTAGTCAGTCACTTAAAAAATCTGGACGTCATGTTTGATAGCTCTCTCTCATTTCTTACAGCAATACGTCTTCGACACTGGCAATTCTCTCATTTCTTAAAAATCACGTCTTCACAACTGGCAATTTTCTCACTTCTTAAAGCAACACGTCCTCTACACTGGCAAATCTCTTACTTCTTAAAGCAACACGTCATCAACACTGGCAACTTCCTCACTTCTTACAGCAACACGTCATCAACACTGGCAACTCTCTCACTTCTTACAGCAACACGTCAGCAACACTGGCAACTCCCTCACTTATTACAGCAACACGTCATCAACACTGGCAACTCCCTCACTTATTACAGCAACACATCATCAACACTGGCAATTCTGGAATTGCGACCTACGAGGCACCATTCGCAAGAGTTGATACTACACAGCTCTTGTGTGTTGACAAACTCTGTCAAGTTACGCTCTTCTTTTTCATGTATTCAGAACTTGATGTGCATGTGTGTGTGTGTGTGTTCATGTGTGAGAGAAGAAACTCCAAAAGATTCTAACCGCTGTTGATATGATTATTATACATAACACTAATATAACACACACACACACACACACACACACACACACACACACACACACACACACACGCACGCACGCACGCACGCACGCACGCACGCACGCACGCACGCACGCACGCACGCACGCACGCACGCACGCAATTTTCTATAACCTCTTTACCCTGTTCAGGGTTCACTAAAATGAAACAAATAATTAAATTTCTTTCGTTCATCTTTCATTGAATTAAAAATTATTTCAAAACACATTTCAACAGCTTACACAAAGAGAACAAGTATACGTCCTTTCACTCACGAATTTAGTCAAAAATATTTTTACCTCACTGAATCTGGTTCCGCACTATCAAACGGTTCTTGTCTTCCTTTCAAAATAAAATCTGTAAATTAATGTTATTTTCTCTGATAGACTGAGTCTCATAATACTCTTTAGGTATACAGGTCAGTTCTATTATAATAGCTTTGTTGGTGCACAGGTCATTCCTTCTGCTTGATCCTGTATGAATCTCAGAGAGATTATTCGAAATTCAAAATATTTTCTAAATTAGATTTGACACAAGGTTTTTGGCAAATTCCAATCTTTGAGGCAGACAGGCCAAAATTGGCATTCAGTACACTTTGAATTTGAACATAACGATCCAGTCATAAAGGTGATCGTTAGTTTATAAGTCAACTGACTGATGTAGAAAGAATGGACTTAGAAATATTTTGTGAAAGAGACGAGTGCTGTCTTTGGGAGAATTATTAATAAAATATATTAAGATTCTCATCACTTGTAATTAGTTATGGATGATTAATAATAATAGTAATAATAACCAATAACTATAAGGGTGTAGGTGTCACAATATCAAAATAACATCAGCATTTACTCAAACATCTGAAATAAAGTAATATCAATACAAAATATACACAAGTGCATATAATGCAAATTAGAGTAAGAAAAGAATATTTCCAAATGTTCAGATTTCATATACTTGAGTTGGCTCCCTTTGCTTTCTGTACCAATTGACGTGTGATGCATTTTTCATGGAGTCCAGCAGTAGATAACTAGTGAACTTAATATTCCCTCCTCTGTACCATCATGTGACCTGCAACTACTTTTTTCCGAATATATGTTAACTATAAATGGCATGTGTTGCCTATTACATCATTAAGTATTATTACATTCATCAGCTGAATGACCTTTACCTCCTCCGACTAACAGTATTCGATTAACCTGATCAGTGGCAAGCTTATGATGCAATTATCCATTCAATCCCTAGTCTTAATCCTTACCAATTACTCTTACTAATATGTACTGACTTGTTAACATTTCTAATGCTCTCTCTCTCTCTCTCTCATTCACACATGTATATATATATTTAGAGAAATACCTTTGTTAATGCATTAATAAATATGTCTCATAACATCTGCAGTTAGTTTACTTTTCAAATGCTTGCCGAATGGTACTCAAACAATCAGTCTTGTTAACATCTTGAATGGTAGTAAAACATTCAGTCTTGTTGACATCTTAAATGGTAGTAAAACATTCAGTCTTGTTGACATCTTGAATGGTAGTAAAACATTCAGTCTTGTTGACATCTTAAATGGTAGTCTAGCATTCAGTCTTGTTGACATCTTTAATGTGTATTTTTTGTGTGTGCAGGGTATTGAGCGATCTGTTCGTTTTTTGAAGCCCCATATTTTTCATTTTTTCACTTCTCTGCCTCAGTGACTGCTTTTGACTTGACACCACCAATCCTCTGTGGGCGTTTTCATTCCTTAGTTCTCACGCACATTTCTATGGAGATCTTTTGTCTCTTCATTCTACCTTCATGGGCATTTCTATTGTGGCTGTTAACCTTGTGATCTCTCAGCCGGCTATGTTGTCTGTCGTTTGATATTTCATCAGCTTTTCATACATACCAACCAGGAACAGTGTGACCGAATTAAGTTTTCATGGATATTTTTTTTTGTTTTCTAATGCATATTTCGGAGTTTTACCCTACGTGTCTCTTAGTTTGTTGAATTCAGTATTATCCACTTATTATTACTGCTTCTATTAACCAGTGATTCATCTTGGCAGTTTTATTTTGCAGGGATTATGTCCCTTATTTTAATAACGTCCTTGATTAACATTGTCCCTGGTCTCTCATTTCTTGAGATACTTAGTCTGTCTTCATCTGCTTTTCAGTGTAGAGATTTATGGTTTGTGAACACTTGTCGTGTTCAGTTCATTTATCTTGTTTGCAATTCAAATTATGACACCCCTCGAATAGCACAACTATTTTGTTTAGACTTGAGAACTGTTCAGCCGGTTTTTCAAATTCCTTTTTTAACCTTAGTGTTTACTTCACCTAGGTGTTGAAGTGTCTCTAGATATTTCTTGCATTTCGCCACTGACACAGTTCACTGTTCCGATTTAAATTGCCTTTTTAAGCTTTCACTTCTGAATGATGTCTTTCTCAGTTTTCCAATTCCGAATTTCATTGGAATGTCTTCACTGAAAATATTGACGACACTGCTAAGAGACTTGATGTGATGTTATATTTTTCTAATACAACTTGAATTAATCCATGTGCAATAGATGGCGGTGTAATTGTATCCCAGTTTATATAATTTTGCGTCCTAATCCAGTCTTTTCTTTATGACTGACAGGATTAATTCAATATTTACAAATCATTGATGACTGACAGGATTAATTCAATATTTACAAACCATTGATGGCTGACAGGATTAATTCAATATTTACAAAACATTGATGACTGACAGGATTAATTCAATATTTACAAACCATTGATGACTGACAGGATTAATTCAATATTTAAAAGACATTGATGACTGACAGGATTAATTTAAAAAACATTGGTGACTATGCTTCACACTAAAAAGTGTCGCATTAATATATCAGCAATTATTGAATTTTCGTAACAAGTAAAGATGATTGTCCACTTTTGTCATTCACACGTGAATTTGAGTTTACAGTCTTGGTACGATCTGATACAGTTTCATTGTCTGAAGTATCCATAAATGTAGAACTGAGGTACAGGCCTTTTGGCAGTGATTCAACACCATTTCTTGACTTATTGTATATCTCTTGCTGTCAGTAGTGGTCTTAACAAATGCAGGCTGGTGTTCGGATCCTCTGTTTCCAGTCTTAACTTGCACTCTTTTGTTAATTGGTCAGATGTCGATTTATTATTATTATTATTCTGCCTCTTTCCACGACTTCTGTTTGAATGTCGGTTGTGAAGCAAGGTCTCGGAATCTTACCAAGATTCTAGGAGATCAAAGGGTGGGCACTTCCTAGGAGCGCTGCTTTGAGTAGTGGGGCGAGTCTGTGGTTTCCAGGGAGTTTATTCAGATAGCCTTCCAGTTCAGATGTTATGTTCCCCAAGGCTCCTATCACTATAGGTATCACTTCTGCTTTTACATTCCAAAGTCTCTGGATTTCTAATCTAAGGTTTTGATATTTTTCATTTTTTCTTTCTTTTGTTTTTATGTTTCTATCACTTGGAACAGAGAACTACAATGTCTGGTCTTCGTACAGGAATCACTGGATCTTATCTTATCTTATTATCATCATTATTATTATTATTATTATTACTGTTGTTATTATTAATCATTTGACTTCTGATATATATTTTCTACTATATTTTTTATAATGAGATTTGAAAACTCACGGCTTTGAGAAATTTTGTCGCAGAGTGTATGGGGGGCATCTAATTGGTTAAACGTCCAAGAATGTCCCAAAAGTAAGTAACAGAAATTATGTTTACTTTCTCTGCAAGTTTGTGTGTTTGCATGCGTGCGTGAGTTGTATGATGTGTACAAATCTGCATATAATGTATAATTACGACTTTATGCGGAAAACTCATCAAACAGAAGAACAGCAAGGTAGTGTCACTTAAAAGAAGAAACAAAATATTTAAAAGCAAAATTATCTTATACAGACAATTCTTGGGTGATGCACCAGTAAGTGTAGAAATAACTCCATTTTTTTAAAGTGAGAGTTTCAGAAGACAAATGCAATTTGTATGAAAAGAAAAATAGCGACATAAAATGTTAAAAATTTATAATGTGTGTGTGTGTGTGTGTGTGTGTGTGTGTACTGCCTTCATTTTCTCGTTTTGTAATTTTATATTATATAATCGAAACAAACGAGCAGACAATCACTTACAGTTTAAAAACAACACGAATGTATAAAGCTATTTTAGGAATAAAGCTGTGCATATACCTTTGCAGTAAGCGACGGAATTTTAGTACAGATCTATATTTAACATTTAAACATACTTAATTTAATAATATTTCAATACCCGATGTAAACTTTTTCTGTGGGCAGCATTTCGATGGCCTGATGATTTCCTATAGTGTAATCATACTTGTAAATTAATATAATTTTGTTCTTGGTGGAATCTTTCTCCTTCTAATAACAAAATATTAAAATACAACCTAAATTAAGATTCACATCAGCTTTGTTGCTCCAGCCCCAGCCCCTCCAATACTTGATCAAGGCCAAAAGAAGCGACAACAAGGAAACAACGTTCAGCTGCCTGGGTGCCCGCGGATCATAACCCGTGCTGAATGGCATGCCCGTCCCGCTGTCGAGTACTCGGGTGACATGCCTGATCTACCCATCTATGTGTTCATCCACCACGGTGCAGGCAGCGAATGCTTTGACAGAGAGGGGTGCATCCTTAAGGTGCAGGAATACCAGAACCTGCACATCGATGATAGGGGTAGGTGTTAGTCTTTTGGGGGAGGTTTTTTTTTTTTTTTTTAAAATGATCGTGGTAAGATTTTATCTTTCTCCTGGTGATGTTTGACTTTTATCGCAGTCAGTTATAAATTTTCTCATGGTTGGACTTGCCTATCCACTGGAGTGTTTTGACATTTCCAGTGATAAAATTTATTCTATTTGTTGAGATAAACGTTACTCTTTTTTTTAAATATAGATTTGAAATTCTCATGACAGGCTTTAGCCTTTCTCACGGTACGTTTTGCCCTTTCTCGCGGTACGTTTTGGTCTTACTTATAATTTTGACGTGTCATATTAAAAATTTTCTTTCTTAAAGATCTTGTTAAGTTTTTCTTGTTATTCATTTTTTGGCTTTTCTCCTATTATGCGTATCTTGTGATATGTGCCTTTCTTGCTCAATTCTTGCATTTCCTCCCATGGAAAATTTTATATTTCCTGTGGAAAATTTGCCGTTATAGGATGGTATGATTTGCATTTCTAATAATAATTTTTCTCTTTTCATATGGAAAGCTGTAGCATTTCATTCAAAGCCTTGTCTTCTTGTGGCGAGTTTGGGTATTATAATGACTTTTTGTCCTTTTCGAGGTAAATTCTGGTCTCTCACCTGTTAAATTTGGGTCTGTATATAGTGACTTCTATTTTTTTTTAATGGCAGTTATCTTATCCGATTTTTTGAACTAGCGCGGCTTCACATTAATCGGATAAGATAACTGTTTGTAGAAATCGGATAAGATAACTGTTTGCAGAAATCGGATTAGATAACTGTAGAAATTGGATAAGATAACTGTTTGCAAAAATCGGATTAGATAAGTGTAGAAATCAGATAAGATAACTGTTTGCAGAAATCGGATAAGATAACTGTTTGTAGAAATCGGACTCAATAACCATCTGTAGAAATACTGTTAGACCCCCGTCTGTAAAAATCGTACACGATAACCGTCCGTGGGTCTTTCGACTCATACCCGACAAGCATCAACCAAAACCGTTCGTTACGTCATTCGGAGGGGGGAGGCAAAACCAGTTACTAGTGATTGGAATCTTGTTTTAATGTTTAAAGTTAGTGATCCGAGATGTATTATATAAGGACACAACCTCGATTTGTTCACACGTCGTCACTAGGTATGTCGGTTTCGTTATAAAGACGTGCAAACACGACGTGGATTGAAGTTCAAGGACACCGATTTTAGAAAAGCAACGTTCCGTGTCGGTTTCAAGTGTTGGTGCTCTGATTCGCGGCCAAAATCATGAAAGGTGTGTGGACAAAGGGCTCTCTTCACCACCTTGAGGGTACGTGCTTATTGGCATGTGAGCACGCACCATAAATAGCAATCCCCACTTACTTCCGGTTTGGTGAACTTTCTGTCACTCACAAAATCACGTAGCGTGTTGGTCAGGGCGTCACGTAGCAACAAGGGTAGGCTGTACTCAGAGGCAGTACACATATCCTGTCCGTCCATATCCCTGGGTTTGAGTGGAAGACACTTTTCGGTGACTCCAAGTCGTACTTAGTAGATTAAGGGGTGGCGGGCTTAGTGTCTAGTTTAATCGTCGGGTGGGGACGATAAAAAGATGGACCTCTAAACTCCATCCATGCGCTTGTTATTTTTATTTCACAGCTTAGAATTAAAAAGAGAAGGCCGTTGGCTTACGACTGGGCAAAATTCTTTGGAAAATCATACACTTTTCTTTATCACCTTTTCTTTGCATAGTACTGTATGTCTTTCCTTTCCAGAACTTACATCCTCCGTGCTCGTCTGAGAAATCAGCAAATTAACTCGGAGAGCTGGAGACGCAAGTTCCTACTTTAAACTAGACTTCTTTTTCATTTTGTGTACGTTAGTCCATTTCGCTGCATTTCAAACCTTTCTACACGTTATGGTACTGAAATGCATTGCGGCGATTTATTGCTCTGATGACATGTGTATGTGGATGACAAGCTATTATGATCAAATGGCACTGTGACGACAATTTAGTGGATGACAACTAATTATGAAGAAACGTGATGGTGGATACCTGGTGGCATGTTATTGTGGGTGATAGTTTAATATGAAGAAATCGGCATTGTGGTACATTAATATGGATGACAAGTAATTATGATGACAGTACTGAGACGACTCATTGCTGTGGGTGACACTTTACTGGAGATGCAGAATACGTAATTATGATGAAATGGTATTGTGAACCCATATTACTGTGGATAAGAAGTTACTTTAATGATTCAGCACTCTGGCCACAATTCACTATGGATGGTATGTTGCTGAAGATGGAGGATGACAAGTTACTATGGACTATAGTGAAACAACATTGCGACAACAAAGTACTATTGGAGACAAGTTATGTGATGACACGCACGTTAAACACACGAATCAGCTTCATTCGTGCGAGCAATCCTTACTGAGAAATAAACACACACATGCACCCTGAAATTCGTATTTGCTTTGCCCCTATTTTTTTCGTTAAATGCCTTCACTTCTGACCTAGTAAGGCAGATGGGGCCATGTATATTGACCTCGAAGAGGAAGGGTTAATGGGAGGCGATGACGCATTGTGGTAGAGAACTAATCCCTCTCGTTCACGAGGTTCTTGGTTCGAAACCCAGCTTCGACGAAGAAATTTGCCGGTTGCCCGCCTCTAACCCTTCCCTATCTTAAGTGGAGGGCCTAGCGTTGGAAGTTCATTGGATAGGGAGACGAATTAGGTCCAAATAAGGAAGAATAAGGCCAAAAATACCTTGGGGGAGGTGGGGGTAACAAATCGAAAAGACAAACAAGTAATAAACGAATTCACGTTTAAATCCTCACGATTCACTCTCATAACCCGTATAAGAACCTCTTATCTCCCTTTCTGAATTTAAATCTAGGCTCTTGCGCTTGTCTACGAAATCAACAATGCCTGGTCGTCAAACTAAATGGAACGGAGGCATTCAGTATCCTACAATGGATTTGGATTGTAGTAAAGAGGAAGTTCTCAGACATCTGTATGATTTCTCGCTCTGTCGGCTCCTGAGTGGAGTATCCAGAATGCTTCATAGCTAGTTTTCAGGGTGACATATATCTTATATCTTCCTTCGGTGATCTGGAAGAAGGGTGTGGGGCAGAGACCACTTGTTATTTTCCAGAAGAAAAAAAAATCGGAACTGCCACTGGAAGTAGGATGTGGAGGAGACAAGAACGTATTCGACAAGTGATGTTCTATACTTCACACATAACTCGAGAAAATTGTGTGTATGTCGTTGATAACGAATATGACTTCATTGCAAAATCATTTTAAAATGAATGTTTTGGGATTTAGGTGGGTGGCTTAGGTGGGGTACGGGAAAGGTGAGGCATAAGAGACACACACCTACCTAAAGTGAAAACGGTTATTTGCTCTGTTTTCACTTTTGTCACTCGAACAGTGCAGTGGGAGGGCCACATTAACTACAAACGTTAGAATGATACATGGGACAGAAATGTAAACCGGAACCGATATAATGTTGCGGCTGTATTTTTTATTTTGATTTGTAAGGAAACTAGATAATGAGGAAGAAAGTAAACAATGCGTTTATTAAAACCAGGTTTGAAATATTGACTGGAGTTACTTCAAATCATAAGTGAAATATAGTTTGACAGTCAGTTAAGGTTTTGTCAACAAGAAAAAAACGACAAAGGAAGAAAGAGTCTTTAAAGAAAAAAATGGGCAACACGCTATAGTAAAAACCATAAGAAACTAGATATGACATTTATCATCTTTTTAGCGTTTTTGTTATCCCTTTCTTCCTTGTTTCCTTCCTTCCTATCTCTCCTTCGTCTCCACTTTCTTCTATTTTTATTTATTTTTGATCTTTTTCTTTTTAGTCGCTTCGCTTTAGTTTTCACTGAAATTATTTGTCTTTTCCCTGGGGATCCCCGGTTAACCCAGAAGGCCCCAAGACTCAGTATTTTGTGCACACATCCTAGAAGTCCTGCAGTTCTAGAGGTCCATTACGCCTTAAAATTAAAATACTCAGTACTTATATTGACCCCGCCTCCTCCACAAAGTAGGAGGACTTTTAATATACCTATAAAGAATATTAATATCCATTGCAAGAAATCGTATCCGATATTGTTCACGTATTATGTTTCATCTTAATCTCCTACCATTCTTTGCTTGGAACACTAGCCATTTCTCCCCTGGGAGGGATTTTCAACTAGTTCAATAAATCAAGATACAACATTTTGTTTAGCACCCTGGAAGTACTGCGATGCTCAGCTAGGTCGATAAGACAAAAGAGCAGTCTTTTGTAGATCGGATCTTGAAGTAAAGCATTAACAGTCCGTCTTCGACAAAGAGATATTCTGTGCCGGTTTTCAAAAAGCAATCGACTGTCGAATCCGTCACTAAAAGAACGTATCAGACATGGTAATCGTAATACCGAGGTCCATCCCGATTCCCTGCAAGGACGAGTACGTATCAGATATCTGACAAGTTTTGACTGCTTTGTTGTGATGCTCTTTCTTTCTTTACTTGGCAGAATTCGTTCCGTTAGCCTCCTTACCCACCCAAAGCTTGCCTGGGGCCTTTTTTCTTCTCCTTCCGTGTCGAATAAAAATTTTGCGAAACAAAGTTCGTGAGCCACCACACAAATTATTCTCAAGCACGTGAGTCTGACGCACTTACCACCGACTTTCACCAATCAGTCAGATTGAGTGACAAGTTTTGCTTGAAGAGCGAGATGACATTCCAATTGTTCGGATTCTTTCCTTCTAGGGGGCATAACTACTGCCAGCACGCAAC
This sequence comes from Sinotaia quadrata, assembly GCA_028829895.1. NCBI lineage: Eukaryota > Metazoa > Mollusca > Gastropoda > Architaenioglossa > Viviparidae > Sinotaia > Sinotaia quadrata. The sequence continues at coordinate 59,931,949 of CM054180.1, read as the reverse complement.
AAAAGTTAAGTAGGTCCTTGGAACAAAACATCTGACACTGATACTAGTGATAGCGCTTCATGTGTTATTTAGTTCTGCCTTCATTGCATCACTTCCGGTTTCATTTTTGGTTTGAAAAGCACCGAGTTTACTGTCAACAGTCTTAGCTCAAGTGCGCACGAGGTGACTGACGTCACTCCGTTGCTGACTTTGGGCGAGCTTGTTGCTGTGTTTATAATCAGTCCTCCCCGGAACGATAATTAAACCAGTACTGTTAGGTTGTGTCAAGTGGATTTTTTTTTTTTTACTATGTGCGTTTTAATGTCCCCCCCCCCTTACATACGCACGGTTGACTGAAATTACCAAAGCCTTAAAAAATTATAAAAGCCTTCTTTAAGCTCGACCTCAATAGATAAATTAAACCTAGTGGCTGCACCACGAAAGTATGGCTTTTAAAAGTTATATTTAGACTTCTGAACTTCCATTTTTTTTTGCTTTAAATTTTTTTTTTTTTAAAGTCATTAATCCTACGCAAGTTTGCAGTCTTCTGCCTTGTAAATTTTAACTCAGCTTAGGATGGTTTGAATTATATAACAGTTTCTTGAAATCATACGATAAACAGAAAGAGTTACTTTTTTCCCCTCTTAATCTAAAATAACTATTGTGGTGGTGTTCGAAACACTTTTCTATCGTGTCAGATTCATTGGTATTGCCAAGCCTAGCGTGCTGGCCACTCATATTGGTATCTAGGTCTTTGTTTAATTAAAAAATTGTAAAATTAATTATGTTTTGGCAGATATGTTGGTTGCATTTTAATGTTTACTTTAAAGAAAATCTAATTTACGCTTTTGTTTTAAACTAACAATATATTAGACTGGCAAAGTAAGCTATTAATAGCACACGTAAGTACACACACGCACGCACACATACACAAAGTGACAAAGCTATAGAAATATGTTAGGAGAAGCCTATCATAATAACCTTGAAAAATCTATCTATCTATCTATCTATCTATCTATCTATATATCTATAAGTCAGTAGCAGTATTAAATACATGAAGATTAGATCAATAGTCAAGCAAATATCTAATAATTTTTTAGATAATGTTGCAGTTGGAAAACATTACATGGAGATCTAAAAAGAGTGCTTTCACTAACGCACGTGACGGTTTTAACTTTGAAAACAACACGTGATTGATATAAAAACTGAAAACAACACCTGACTGAAATAAATATTGGAAACAACGCCTGATCAAAATAGTCATTGAAAGCTCCAGACAATGACAAACATTGAAATTTAATCGCAACAATAATAAAACGCCAGATAATATTAAAAACAACATGTGATAATAATAAATTTTGACCACAATTCCTGGTAATACTGAAAACAACACCTGACAGAAATAAGTTATGGAACGACACCTGACAGTAGGATTACGATGTGACCTGATTACGCTGCGATATTTTCAAGCGATAAGGTTCACGGGATACATTGAAAGACAAGGAAGGAAAAAACTAGTTCACGTACGCGTTCACTTGAACGCAGCAATACTAAATATACAAAGCGCACGGCTTGCGACAAGTCGGCAACTTTTTACGAAGAAATTTATCTTAGGAATTTTGGAAGCGTACTCACTAACAATATCTTCTTTCGGTCTATGGTTACAGAACTCATGGTTCACATTAAACGTTGATCGAGCAAAAAACATTGAAAATTCATACAAGCTCTCTCTCTCTCTCATACGCACTAAATCAATACCCTCTTACACTGACACATACACGCATGTATGCATAAAACCCCCCCAAACATACATATAAACAGACTTACACAGAGACTCTCACATACGCCATCAGTGATAACAAGACATGTTTTATTTCCACAGTGCACAATCTATATCTCGGTAATAAATCATGAAATGAAATAAATATAAACGTGTCCTGTCATTGGAAGCGTTATTTTTTTTTAAAAAAACCACACTATCGCACACAGGCTTCTTCGGCCTGCAGAGATTTCAAGGACAACCTACCGTAAACATAACTATTTATAGCCTCTGGGCTTTCTAAAAACTGGGTAGTTGTTTGTGCATGACTTATCGCGTCATCACTGACGTCACACTGTAATTCGTCTAGCTCGCGTACTCTTAGCTGAATTGTTTGCCCTGCATTTAACTATAATTATATGTCTGCTAACCCGTTTTAAACAATAAATCTGGGTTCACGAATCCTTTCCTGTGGGTTGTTTTAGAGTGCGTATTATTATCTTTAATTCACAAACATGTGCATTTACCGTTTGGGTGTCTGTGCAGTCGAAACAAACTGTATAGGAACGCTGAACCTAGTTTTGTGTGATCATCTATACTCTATACTATAGAGTGGTTAGGGCGTGGGCCGTTAAACACGTGAATGATGCTGAAGTGTGACGCATCCACATATTTAATGAAGGTGTGAGCGCTAGTCATAGCATGATTAAGTTTGCTCTAGTAATTAGTTAATAAAGTCGTTTGTTTGCTCTAGTAATTAGTTAATAAAGTCGTTTGTTTGCTCTAGTAATTAGTTAATAAAGTCGTTTGTTTGCTCTAGTAATTAGTTAATAAAGTCGTTTGTTTGCTCTAGTAATTAGTTAATTAAGACGCTTGTTTGCTCTAGTAATTAGTTGATAAAGTCGTTTCAGAAGCAGTTATTATGCTATTGCCACTGCGATGAGTTTCCATTTCTCAGTGTATTCATCTTTAACTCCATTTTCTCTTAAATTCAAGTCTCATCTTACCGTTTCCTGCAACAGTATTTATTAATCTGATACATGCACACATCATAATAAATACAGCGTATCCATTCATTAGAAACAATGTCAAGTGTTTAGCATACTATATAGGAACAACTTAGTTAAAAAAAATTGTAGAAATAATAGCCTACGTGTCGCCGCTATACTCTGGGGTGACTTTGTAATAATGACTTATACCAACTCTGTATAATTAGCTATGATACAAGACATCTACAAGTGCCGGTGCAGAGTATGGGTCACTGGTTAAATATGTATATCTGCAACTGTTACGCTGATATACTGGTACGTCGCCAATTTGGCTCCGCCCCCAACTCAGATTTAGCTGAGATTTAATGTTTATGAATAATATATATATATAATGATTACAATTAACGAACAGAGGACAAGACGTACTCATTACATTATCACTTGAACTACGAAAATAACGATAGAACTAACAAACACGCGTTTTAAAATAACAACAAGAAATTTAATAAAAGAAAAAGTTAACAAGATTTAGAAAATTCAGTTCATCCTAAGCCAGTTCATTTGTACTGAAGTCACTGTCCGAATAGGCACTTAGCTTAAGCACGGAAATGACGTCAGTCTTGTAGACTTGAATTTTCCAGTCAATAGATCGGCACGTCCCAATTCAGCCGGGACAAGTAGAACGGCCACACAGGCACAGCCACACAGGCAAACAACAGGCAGCTATAAACGAGCAGCCGAGAATACACAATAAAAGAAAAAACCCTGCAACACAAACAATTGCAAAGCCTAAGTGTCCAGTCCAGTGCTCGATTAATAATTACTAAGTTTGGCATAGGCCTCTGAAAGGAAGAATATTAATATATTCATAAATAAAACATAGTATATAACATCCTAATAAAACTTAACCATTCACACAAATACAAAGACGCTTTTACCTATATAGCCAGGGTTTTCTTCTCTCATATATGACCCAGTGTTGTTTTGGGCGGACTACCCTTTCAGTCGTCACCCTCAGACGATTTTCAGGAAGTAGTGAAGATAACATTTTCACTGTGGTTTTTATTACCCTGCTTAGACCAGCTTCTGACCTGTTCAATTCATTAGCTCTAAGATGATTATGTCCCTCTAACAACTCTAACCACCCGCTAAGCGTACACACTGACCACACGCTGACCGCCGCGCTCGCAGACATCAAACACCGCTGACATCAAACGCCAGTCCCTAAATCTTCCACACATGTCTCTCATTCATTTCAGGGCTTCCCTTCTCTGTAAACAGGACGCAATACGCACTCATTCCACAAATGAAAATTTATATAAAATATATATGTGGGAATATTTTCCCATCATACAACACTACGCACTTAATATATCTCTACATAAAACGCAAGTATAACATGTCAATAGTAAAATGCATGAAATATTTCTAAGTCCATTTTCTCTCAATCAGTTATTAACTCACCATGAAGCTAATGGCCACCTTTCATGACCAGATTTCTTGCCACTCCAAATTCAAGTGATTAAACAATAGAATTCTCTACACCATGTAAACATTTTATCTCAGCCCATTAGTTGATCTTGTTCCCATAAATCTTAACCATTGGATAATAAAAACTACTTATCCAGTTGGAACTGGTTTGGATAGCATCATCATTCTCTAGCATATTCTCAACTCGAGTTGTTTACTCCAACTCTGACACATACAAAAGTACCATCATAAGGAGTGCCCATGGTCGGGTTACTTCGACAATTTAACAGTAAAGTCTAGAAAAGTGGATGGGCAAATTTACTCTACTAAAGATAGATAGATAGATAGATAGATTCAGAGAGATGGAGAAAGAAAGAAAGTGGAAAAGATTTTACGTTTGAAACCGGACAGAAGTGATCAGCTCTGTGGCGATAATAATCGCTGGACATCAGTAAAATAATCTGCTATGTTCACAATCATGAAAGTTTTGACTGCAAGTTTTATTTTATAAAACATTTTTAAAACTCTGGCTACATAATGTGATGTTTCGACATTTTGCCTGGGATAATGTATATTCTCTGAGTCTCCGTTAGTCTGGAATGACATATTGTATGCTGGGATAATGTATATTCTCTGAGTCTCCGTTAGTCTGGAATGACATATTGTATGCTGGGATAATGTATATTCTCTGAGTCTCCGTTAGTCTGGAATGACATACTGTATGCTGGGAATATATGCTGACAGTCATTCAAATGCTTCATAACACTTTTAAATTTTACTCTGTGCGTGTTGGTGTCTTTATTTTTTCTCAGCAGAAATGAAATGGACTGTCTCATGCTAAATCATCCAATCTGAAATGTTGACGACACAAATCCTCTACGACGCTGATAACATTCTGGGACGACTCAGAGCTGACCTTTGTTACATTTTCCCCAAAGTATTTCGAAATACTGGCAAACCACATTACCTCCCACTGTTCTCCCTCCCCTTCCCCATCCCATACTCTCTATAACTTTTCACCGAATACGGTATAAATACTATTCTAGACATCACATTCAAAAAGAATATTGATGAATGGTATAAAGAAAAGGAAAAATGGTCATTATGAAATTAATAATTAAATAATTAATTTTGTTATACATTTTTATTAGTTCTAAATTCCTGTAGAAATGAGTAACGTTTCTTCTTTATTTGTTATTTTTTATTAGTTCTAAATTCCTGTAGAAATGAGTAACGTTTCTTCTTTATTTGTTATTTTTTATTAGTTCTAAATTCCTGTAGAAATGAGTAACGTTTCTTCTTTATTTGTTATTTTTTATTAGTTCTAAATTCCTGTAGAAATGAGTAACGTTTCTTCTTTATTTGTTATTTTTTATTAGTTCTAAATTCCTGTAGAAATGAGTAACGTTTCTTATTTATTTGTTATTTTTTATTAGTTCTAAATTCCTGTAGAAATGAGTAACGTTTCTTCTTTATTTGTTATTTTTTATTAGTTCTAAATTCCTGTAGAAATGAGTAACGTTTCTTCTTTATTTGTTATTTTTTATTAGTTCTAAATTCCTGTAGAAATGAGTAACGTTTATTTATTTGTTATTTTTTATTAGTTCTAAATTCCTGTAGAAATGAGTAACGTTTCTTATTTATTTGCAGGCTGGAACGATATCGGTTATAACTTCATTGTAGGAGAAGACGGCAACGCCTATGAAGGGAGAGGCTGGACACAGATTGGAGCGCACACTTTAGGCTACAACACTAACGGAATTGGTAAGGCTACAACACTAACGAAATTGGTAAGGCCTCAACATTAACGAAATTAGTAAAACTACAACTCTAGCGGAATTGGTAAGACTGCAACTATTATGGAATTGGTACGGCTAAGCTTCAACAGGATTTGTAAGGCTATAGCATTAACGGAATTGGTAAGGCTACAATACTAACGGGTATGTGTCGTTGAGGGCATGGAAGTGATATGACATTTGACGTGTCGTTGTGGGCATGGAAGTGACGTGTCGTTGTGGTGACGATATAGCTCCATTGATACTTTTCGTTTGACTCGAAAGTTTAGACTAAAAAAAAATTAAAGAAATAAATGCAATATTAGTTTTTTTAGTTATACGAGTGTACAATGTCATAAAAATTCGCTCACTTAAAAGAAATATTCTGTTTTAGGTTTTGGAATGTTTTGGCGTCTTGTGTGTTGTTAAATGATTTATCGTACAATTTAACGAGGACCGAACGATTCAATGCATTACTTCAGGTGAACATTAATTTATAAAGCAGTTTTATTAAAATATTTAAATTTATCTGGCATAACGTCTCCTGGACCAGAAACTCAAGTCGTTCAGACCAGTGCAGAACTGATTTTTTCCAAAAGACGATCCATTATTCCAAAGCTTTTAGCTCCCAGCCCACTCCTTTAAGCTTCCGCCTTTCACACCTTCCTTATTGCCTCTTCTAACAGCCCACTCCTCTAAGCTTCCGCCTTTCACACCTGCCTTATTGCCTATCCTAACAGCCCACTCATATAAGCTTCCGCCTTTCACACCTGCCTTATTGCCTCTCCTAACAGCCCACTCATATAAGCTTCCGCCTTTCACACCTGCCTTATTGCCTCTCCTAACAGCCCACTCATATAAGCTTCCGCCTTTCAAACTGCTTTATTTGCCGTTCAAACTGCTTTATTGCCTTTCAGACCTGCTTTATTGCCTTTCGAAACAGACGAGACAGTCTATACTCTATAGCATCCAAATTTTTATTTAGCAGCCATACTATATGATATTTTTCTCTACCATCCATCAAAACGTAAGTTGTCTGTATAGAATCTACATTGATATAGGCTCAAACTAAATGAGCTAAAGTATCAAAAACGTAAGTTGTCTGTATAGAATCTACATTGATATAGGCTCAAACTAAATGAGCTAAACTGCTAAAGTATCAAAAACGTGAGTTGTCTGTATAGAATCTACAATGAGTATAGGCTCAAACTAAGTATCAAAAACGAAATGCCCAAGCGTTTGGTAGTGTCATTTGTCAAATTACATATTTTTAATTGTAAAAGTACAAATATCGAGTTCGTTTCAACTATAAACACTTATCAAAGTACCGTATTTATATGCTTAGCCGCGCATTCACGTACTTATAAGTGCATTTACAACTGCATATACATTGCATTTATAAATGCCTAAGCAGTGCATTTATTATTTTCTATAAACGGCATTTAGTTGTCAAATTTTGCATATGTATTATTCTCTAGTTTTGAATATTCAATTGTCAAATTATGTATTTACAATTATCGAGTTACTTGTATCCATTGCAAAGCTGCATATTTACAAATTTCCAATAATATTTCCTTGCCTAATTACATATATACAAATTAAAATTTTTAAATAACATTTCCTTGCGTAACTACATATTTATAATTTCAAATATTTCCTTCTAATGTTGTCCTGTATTTCTGCCCCTCTCTCAAAAGAGTTTGTTTCACTTGTCTTTCTCACTACACACACTCACACACACACACGCGCGCGCGCGCGCGCACGGACACACATGCATGCACAAACGCGTACACATAATTGTGTATCCTAATTATCGTTTGAAATCTGTGGTTGCATATTGAAAATTAATTGCAGATTAATGTTACACAAAATTTACTGCATGTAGTTTGTAAGGTACAATAGTGTGACGCCAACGCCACCTAGTTAATGGTAATGATTTTTAATTATTATTAATCATCCATAATTATTTACACGTGATGAGAATCTTAATTTATGTTATTAATAATTCTCCAGAATATACCACTCGTCTCTCTCACTCGGCGGATATGTGGGAACAATAAACGTTTTCTCTTTACCACAGCATTAAAGACAAATATTCACTGTCATAAACTATTTACATAGGTAGAAAAACTTCTTACTTAAGGAGAAGATAAATCCATCTGTATTTAGCGAGCCGCCCATCAAGCACTTTCTTCTCCAGCATAAGGTTATCAAAGTGTGTATAAATTTAATGATAAATGTATTAAATCAACAATCAAATATACATATAACAAATACAATGAAAAAGATTACTTGACATCAATATTTACATGAAACCAATTTCAAATAATTTTAATATCTATACAATCTTTTATCCTAACACACAATTCAATAGATTAGTGTCTATACAAATCACAGGATAGTTCTTATCAGAGAACAGAAATGAGTTATTAGAGATAAGCGATAATAGTTTCTACGTAACCTTATGTAGGCAGTAGCGGTAGTCTTTCTGCCCCCCCCCTTTTTTTTTTATAACAAAGCCAAAAATTTTATTGTTTACGTTGTTACTGTCAATTCCACTACAATTTAACAATTTATCTAATAATTAAGTCTAGAAAGAGGGATTGGCAAATTTACTCTGCCACAAATAGTCTTTTTTCCTTGATCAACTTGATAACCTTTCTGTACTGATTTCCTCTTGTCTGGAGTTTAGGTTGGAAATTTATAATGTTATAAATGTGTGTCAGTAAACTATTCTATTGATAGTCACTAAGTGGAAATCTTCCAGTAGACTGATATCTTCGCACAAAAGGTATGTTGCTGTTGGTGTTTGAAAGCTGATTACTCGTCGAGGAGCAAGCTGACCTACATTCCAGATTGTTTTAAAATTGAGATTTACACCTTATCTATTTAGTCCGAGATTTGGTAAACGATTGTGCAACTGCTAATAGGTTATCCATAAAAAAGTTAGGTGAAGTCTTTGATTTTACATAAATGGTTGCTATACAATCTAGTGCAGAACCACGATAAAGATACAACCAAACAACCAGCCAACCAATCAACAAACTCAACCGACAATCAACCAACCTACAAACCAACTCAACCAACCAGACAACCTACCAGACAACTAGTTAACTGTTTACATTTCTAGCCAGTGTCAGTCAGACTGCATTCTCATTTTGTTTTCTAGAGGCTAGTCGACCTCAAGGTTAGTAACTTGGTTTAGTCATTAGGGAAACTTAAGAAACTAAATCAGGACTCAGGGAAAAAAGAAGGAGTGCCTCAGTAAAATCTTTAATTAGAGCAATATGGGGTGTAGATTAATTTTCAGGGCCCACCTCAGCCCTCAATAAACACAACACCCACGGACTATTTTCCTTTTCAGTATTTTAGACGCATTACGCTTGAAACAAAAAGTGACATGCATTAATAAATATTGTATTTCATTTAAATGAGAGTTCACAACCTAGAGAGAGACATAAAGTCTTTCTAACAAATACACGTAATCTCACAAGGAATTTTTGAAGGGTATAGATTGCCGTGCATATGAATGCGTTTCTTTGTGTGTTGTGTGACATGTAGGCTATATACCCGCTTCCAACTTTCACTGATTTCACAGGTGAGTGAGAGTAGATAAGGGTGTTGTTGAAGTCTAAATTCTGGAATAAAGAGATCTTGTACGAAGGGTAGGGAAAGAAGAGGTTAAAGGTTTTTTTTTTTTAAAAGATTTCTATCTGTGCTCTTAACGGACATAGTGTCAAAGGGTCGTGGAGTGGTATAGCAGAGGTAACAGTTTTTGAGGTTTTCTAACTGTCCTCTTAAGGGACAATGTCCAAGCGATAGAAAGCAGAGGTAACAAATTTTAAAGATTTCTATCTGTGCTCTTAAGGGACAATGTCCAAGCGATAGAGAGCAGAGGTAACAGATTTTAAAGATTTCTAACTGTGCTCTTAAGGGACAATGTCCAAACGATAGAAAGCAGAGGTAACAGAATTTAAAGATTTCTATCTGTGCTCTTAAGGGACAATGTCCAAACGATAGAAAGCAGAGGTAACAGATTTTGCGGATTTCTAACTGTGCTCTTAAGGGACAATGTCCAAACGATAGAAAGCAGAGGTAACAGATTTTGCGGATTTCTAACTGTGCTCGTTAGCCTGCACAATCTGTAACACAATGGGGTCGATCTGAAACAAATGGGGTTAAATCTGTAAAACGTGGGGTTAAATCTGTAACACATGGTGTCAAACTGTAACATATGGGGTCGATCGTTTCTAACATTCTACATTCGGCCAGTGTCACGTACCCGAAACGCGTACCCTTTTCAATATAGCGGCTGTGAATAGTACTGAACAAAAAGATTATGTTAACCTCTGACTCACAAAGTAATCCTGCCTCGTGCGTTCAGCAGAGTGTCGCCCCGTTCAGCAAACACTGAGCGATGACTGGAAAGTTACATATTGAATTGAAAGCCACATCACTGCACCGTGAATGCCTCAAGAAAATATCTGCGAAAAGTCCATAAAATTACTTGAGAAAGGCATTACTTTTTTTTTAATCCCATAAAGAACATTTCTTCTCTTTTCTTTACAGTATATACCATATATAAGCGTTTGCCGTTACATTTTGACCAAACGTATTTTGGTACAAAACTGATCGACGGTCTGGTGGACATGTCATTATGCACCGTCTGCATTAGACATCATCTGCCGGAATTCACTCACCCGTCAAAATGATCATCACTAGATATCTGGAATATTGATATATCGGCTCTCTCCAGTGACGTCTAAGAGTAATACTTATTGTTTAGCGATGTCGTGTAATTGCTGTATTAAACATGACTTTATTGTAATTAATGTCTGGGACATACATAAGGTCCCTTGCTCTATGAAAGTCTAACCTTTCGTTCAATTAATGTCTCAAATCGCAAATATTCATGAGTTTACTCTATTTCACTTAATGTCTAAATAAAGATTATGTGGCTTCAGATATCTCATTTTATCATTTCAAATGTATGGAATGTATATTGTTTCAACCTGCTTATTTCAATGCTTAAAATCTATATAGTTTTAGACGTCCTATCTAATCAATTTAATATTTACAAAGTAAAATGGCGTCAATGTTCTCCAATAGACAATAATTCTGAAAGTTATTTATTTCCCTTACTTTGCTTTGGAAGCTAAATCAAACATACTCACTCATGTTTTTCCCTTTGTGACTAAAGGTCATCAGCATTAGAATTTTATCATAGACAACACGAACGAAAACAAAAATCATCAGATTTTTTTTCATTCCATCAAAATGAATATTAAAACTGCAACATATCGATAAGCATGAACGAGAGTTGCGTCCTCTGATCTAAAATACTCCTAGTTGTAAGATTAATATTTAAGATAGAAATGATGTTTCAATGTCGCAGAACGGGTTACTGGGTATTATGGGCGCAAAAAGCAAACAATTTTGAATCAGTGATTACCGACAGTTTGACGCTTGAATATTGCAAAAAATAAAAAATAAAAGGTAACAATTATCACAACTTGTGCAATCTTTTCAAAAACAAATGCTGCATTTGCACGTTGTATTCTATGCTTCAGAGCTTTAAGTGAAATCATACCTCACAATAGTGTAAACGGATATAAACTGTAAAGAAGACAAGGTAGATAACTGAAATACAATATAGTCCTATATACAAAATGATTGGTCAGTTATAATTGTCTTAGCGTATCGACAATCTATAACATTGTTTCAGCTATCTGCGTTATCGGTGACTTCACCAACCACGTGCCAAACGACGCCGCGTTGGCTATCGTCAAGCAGTTAATCCAGTGTGGACTCGACAACAACAAGATCAACGGCAACTACACGTTGAAAGGTCATCGCGACGTGGGGAACACAGAATGTCCAGGACAGATGTACTATGATCTCATTCACTCCTGGCCACATTTCGTGGCTGGCACAGGACTGTACCAGCCTGCGGAATAGGTTGTCACGCAGTTGTAGCAGTCGCATATTTATGTTGTTACTCAGATGTAAGAGTCGTAGTATTAGGTTGTCATACATAGTTGTGTCAACCTTAGAATGACGTTTTCAACCACAGTTGTATCAGTCTTAGCATTATGATTCTAATAATTTTTTTCATATTATGCAGTCGGATGTAGTTGCTACAAATTATGAATTGGGTTTTCAAGTACAAATGCATGAGTTGTGGATTCCTTAGAATTATGTTCCATACATACTTGTATGAGCATTAATATTATATTCTATTATCATAATTTTACAAGGAAGCTTTTCCTCGCAAGTATGCTGTTAACACAGTTGAGTCAGTCTTACAATTGTTTTGTTAAATACAGTAGCATCAGTCTTGACAATTATTTTGTCAAATACAGTAGTATCAGTCTGACAATTGTTTTATCAAAAACAGTAGTATAAGTCTTACAATTGTTTCCTTATATTGTTATAACCATTTGAGAATAAACATTGTTTGTCATCTTCAAAATTGTTAAGTTAGAAATTGTTAAAATATACTATATTTAAAAGTTCCTATGTGTGTTATTATCCAAATGTAATGACACATTTAAGAACTGTACACAAAATCTACTCCAATTTGCAGCAGCCTATTTCTCTTCAAACGCCATATCGCTACCTACTCACCCTCCTCTCTCTCACCCCCCCCCCCGTATATATATATACATACACATACATACATACATACATACAAACAACACCATACTAAATAGTTTTTAAATAATCTTCCTATTATATTGCTTGATTGTCTGTTTTGGATTTAACGCCCACTCCCAAATCCCGATATAATAATAATTATGCCTAATAAGCATTGGCTTCAGTATAAAGACTGTTGTATTGCCATTCTTTGTACGCCCACGTAATGTCTGAACCTTAATATTAAACTGAAAGGTCAAATACTGTTTTTGTCAGATAACCGATATGGACTTCGCTGACATTTCCATACACGGAACCATCCACCCACTGATTCAGATCCCCGCTAACAGCATGTCTGGCATATATTTAATACCTCTGAGCAGACCTAACGAGACAAAAGCAATCACTTTGTATTCTGTATTTGTTGTAATTTTAAACCATTATTTATAAAAATTGAGATTGTACTTCTTTTGTATTAATTGTCTGTAAATTACTTTTCTCACCATGGACATAATTATTTAGAACTTGTCACCTGTGAAAAAATAAAATAAAAATTTCTGTCTATACCCTTTCACACGTATCAATGAGCAAAAGATTAAACATATTGCTGAACACCATAACAGAGAAAAGGCATTTTGATCTCACCATTTGTGAGATCTAGTGTTAAATGAACTCTGAAACAGATTAAATGTTGTACTGAACATAACTGATGAGATACAATATTGCTCTGAATGCTGTGACAAACATGAAACACTATGTTTTATCACTGAAACAATGAAAACTGTTCTAACAAATAAACTTAAAATTGTTTTTAAAAGCAAATTTATATATTTGTATATTTTGCGACTTAACTCAAGTCTCGTTTTAACGTTTATATTCCGATTGTGTTTGAACAAATTTGCTAAAAGGACCTTCTTGCACATATTGATAACCATATGTTGGAGAGATAGTGGGTGGATGGTGGACAGCTAAAGTGAAATGAAATTTCTAGGCGAACTATAAATTATTTTCACAAGTTTCTAAAACAGAAAACATTAATCTCATCATGCTTTCCTATTATATGACTATTAACTTTCTTTTAATTTTGTTTTCTATCTACCCATCCATCTATCTATCTAAGGCATGATGCCACCCTGGTTATTGGTTATGAATATTATTATTATTAATCATCCATAACTATTACATGTGATGAGAATCTTATGTTATTAATAATTCTCCTGAAGACACCACTCGTCTCTCTCGCTTGGCGGATATGTGGGCGTTGTAAACGTTTTTCTCTCTTCCACAACATTAAAGACAAACATTTACTGTCACTATCAATAAACCAGGAGATTCTAGCAATTCAAGAGAGTCTAGAATTAAAAAAGGCTGCTTCTTCCCTGTAAAATATAATCAGGGAACAAACATTACATTTTCCAGTTTATTCATCTCTAACTCCATTCTTTCTTACATTCATATATCAACTTAAAGTTTCATGCAACAGTATTTATTAGCTTGATAGACACATACAACATAATAAATACAACATAATAGTTCATGAATGTGTTCACTAGAAACAACATACAAGCATCATAATTCACAATTGTAGAAGGAATAGTCTCTTCACATAATACATCTCTGTATGAAATGCAAATATGACATATCAATAGCAAAATGCACGAACTATTTCTGAGTCCATTCTCTCTCAATCAATCAGTTAACTCACCATTAAGTGAATGGCCGGTTTCATAGCTGGACTTCTGCCACACCACATTCAGAGTGACTAGAGAATAGAATTAATTTAGAAGATACATTTTTATCTCAGTCCTTTGGCTGGTCTATTTTGAAAATCTTAACCATTGGATAAAAGCTACTCATCCAAAAAGACTGGTTTAGATTACATCAGAAGTTCTAGCACAATCATTACCTGATTTGTTTACTCCAACTCTGGCACTTACAAAAAAAGAATACCATCATAAGCAGTGCCCATTTCGGGTCACGTTGACATTTAACAATTTATGTAACAATTAAATTTAGAAATAGGGTTAGGCAAATTTACTATGCCATGCTATCTATCTATCTATCTATCTATCTATCTATCTATCTATCTATCTATCTATCTATCTATCTATCTATCTATCTATCTATCTATCTATCTATCTATCTATCTATCTATCTATCTATCTATCTATCTATCTATCTATCTATCTATCTATCTATCTATCTATCTATCTATCTATCCCTCCCTTAGTCTTGTCGAATTAATGGGTATTCGTGACATTTCATTAACTTTCATCAATCACTTAGTAATCTTGGTGTCACATTTCCACAGATCTTTTTCATTACACCCTCAAGAAATACTAGTAGAATCCATGAAACTGAATTATCTCTCTATTTCAATTTTTCTTGAAGAGGACACTAAAAATATTTGTGTACATAATGGAACTCTGAACTTTGAACCCTGTTGTACAAATACAGATTAAGAGTAATAAATTACAAAACGAATGTTGGTAAAACTAAACTCATGCTTGCTGTTCCCAAACGTGTTGCCAAATCTTTCATGAGAACTTTGAAATTTCTTAAGTTTTATATTTCTTGGTATGTTTTCGCCTTTTGCAGAGTGAGCAATTGTATTTCTCGTGATAAATTTTATTTTTCATGGTGAGTGTCGCCTTTCTCTGAGAAAGTATAGAAATGTCTCGCGCAATTGTGATATTTTTAATTATGTTTTCATCTATCTCATTTTAACATTTGATAACATTTGATATCATTTGATAACATTTGATATATATAATGTTTGACATTTCTTGCAGAAAGTTTAAACATTTTAAAAATTGTATTAGACTTTTTTTTCTAGTAGATGTAGATCTTTCTAGTAGTGAAAATGGGCGTTCTTGTAGTAAATATAGAGATCTAATTTGTAATAAATATCAAACACTTCTCGTGGTAAATAGAGATTTTCTTGTAGTAAATTTAGATCTTTCATGCTTTAAATATGGTCATATCTTGCAATATATATATAGACCTTTCTTGTAGTAAATATAGACGTCTTGTAGTAAATATAGACCTATTGTAGTAAAGACAGACCTTTCTTGTAGTAAATATAGATATTTCCTATAGTAAACATAGATCTTTCTTTTATAGATCTTTCTTTTAGTAAATATAGATATTTCTTGTAAATATAGATTTTCTTGTTGTAATGTAGCTCTTTCTTGTAGTAAATATGGATTTTTCTTGTAGTAAATATAGACCTCTTGTGGTAAATATAGATCTTTCTTGTAGTAAATACAGATACTTCTTGTAGTAAATACAGATACTTCTTGTAGTAAATGTTGATCTTTCTTGTAGTAAGTTTGATCTTTCTTGTAGTAAATATAGATCTTTCTTGTAGTAAATGTTGATCTTTCTTGTAGTAAGTTTGATCTTTCTTGTAGTAAATATAGATCTTTCTTGTAGTAAATGTTGATCTTTCTTGTAGTAAGTTTGATCTTTCTTGTAGTAAATATAGATCTTTCTTGTAGTAGATGTAGATGTTTCTTGTAATATATATAGACCCTCTTGTTATAATTATTGATCTGTCTTGTGGTGTACATATATATTAGAGAGAGAGATGGGGGAGGTAGAGAGAGAGAACTCTTGTAGTATATATCGACCTTCCGTGTGATATATATTGATCTTTCTTATAGTAACTACACACCTCTCTTGTGATAATGATGACTTTCGGTGTGAAGAGATTAGAGGTATTTATTCTATAGCTTACTCAACGGTTTGTAGTTATAGGGGTGAATAGTTGTATATTTATGTATATTTATGTATATTTATATAGTTGTATATTTATGTATATTTATATAGTTGTATATTTATGTGTAGTTAATAACTCAAAACGACTTTAAATTGAATGTCAAATTTAGTTTTGGGGATAAATAGTTGTATATGTATGTGTAGGTAACAACATAAAGCGACTTTACTTTGAATTCTACTCTCAGTTTGCTGTTCCACCATACTTTTGATTTCGCGTTCTACCCTATTTTTGACTTGGAATCTAATCAACACTTTATTTTTAGTAATGGTTTATTCTGAGGCACTGAATTCTTAGTCAGACGACTCTTTATTTATAATGCTATCACAGTTTTATTTTTTTTTTCCCCGCCAAGCATTCTACTCATTTTTAATTTGGTTATTCTACCTGTTCCTGCTTTATCTCACACCTTACTCTTACCTTGACCTCCATAAGCTCTCCTTTTGCTTGTTTCATAATCGACCAATTTATTTTTTTTTGGATTGTTTCTTACTTCAGTATTCGGCATTGTGACCTATTTCTAATTTGTTTGCTAACGCTTTTAAAAAAAATCTCTCTGTAGGCTTGCGCGTTGACACAAATTATTTTTTATTTATATTTAATGTAGGGGCAGTTTTAGAGTGCAAATTTTCAATATTATTTCACAACGTATATTGAGTTCGAAAACCAGGTTGAAAGGAGTGTTGTATATGAATGGCTACTCTCTTGACACTATGCCCTTGGGATATTATGCGTGAGGCGTTCCTTATGAGCCTGCTGATGTGACGCATCGACACACTACACTCGCGCTCTCTCTCATACACGCGCGCGCGTGCGCAACATTACACATTATACCACACCACACCCCACCCAGTGAAGATAAACAGAAGTGGATTGAATACTAGTCATAGAATGCATTCGTTTGCTCAAGCCCTAGGTCAAACCATTTCCTCTGTATAATACACACGCACACAACATTACACATTATACTACACCACACCCAGTGAAGATAGAAGTGGATTGAATACTAGTCATAGAATGCATTCGTTTGCTCAAACCTTAGGTCATTTTAAAAACCGTTTCCTCTCTATAATACACACGCACACAACATTACACATTATACTACACCACACCCAGTGAAGATAGAAGTGGATTGAATACTAGTCATAGAATGCATTCGTTTGCTCAAACCTTAGGTCATTTTAAAAACCGTTTCCTCTGTATAATACACACGCACACAACATTACACATTATACTACACTACACACTCTACTACAACTACTACTACTACTACTACTACACACACACACACACACACACTTACAAACACAGTGCCAGAAAGACAGAGAAACAGAAAAGGGGGAAATTTCTGAGGCTTGGTAGAAATGGTCTTTTAGAATTCTATTCTGCGTTATTTTAATTACTGCAGAACAACAGCAAATGAACATATGCTAGGACCGCAAACACGAAGATTTACTGGGCTTTGGGAATAGTTTTACTCTGAACAGATTTTGTGAGGTAAATATGTTTTATCTTTCCTCCCACTTTGGCATCTTTCAGGATTTTTAGTTGAATCTCTTTTTGCATGAATAAGATGCTGGTAATTGGTGGAAAGTTTTCAATCTATATATTTTTGCATTTTTATTTTGTTTTTGTTGTTTGCTCTGGAAGTGACTGGAAAAGTCACTGAACTATCTAAATAATAAAATGACGACTAGAAGTCTGCCGTGACGCTGAAAAAATTCTGAACATCAATGTTTTCACAGATTTGACTTTTCTGACGGATAATTTTGTCCGAATATATACACACAAACCAAAATAAATCAATACATGTTCATAAAACCATTCCCACACCTTTCCCCTTCCTCAACATCTGTTCGGCGAAAATGGCATCAATCATGCTCTAAGCAGCAGAATTGTCCGAGTGACTATCTTTCAAGTAAACGCGTTTTTTCACGAAGCTCACTTTCCCTGCTTCTATTAAATTTATTTAATTTTGTGTTTAATATTTATTTATTTAATTTAATTAATTTAATTTAATTAATTCACAGACTTGAACCATGTTGTACAATATTAGCTACCATTTCGAGGTGGGTGTGAAAGGAAAGAACACAGACTGAGACACACCGAAGGCACATCATTTCCGGAAGTGACAAAATTGTACTCATGGATACCAGTTCTAACAACACGTCTTATCTTCACTTCTGTCTGAGTAGAGATTGGGGAGTGTGGGTAGGGAGGGTATGCATTGTGATATGGATGTCTCATCTCTCTGGGACTGTTAATTTCAGCACGTATTGATGTTCCCAGAAGATAGTTTTTTTTTAATGGGAAAAGTCTTTGACCCGTGATAATTTCAACTTTTTTCTCTACCGTTTTGTTTGTTTGTTAATCTTGTTTTACTTTCGCTCTGTTCTGGTAATGAAAAGGACTTCTTTAAAGTAGGCATAGTCCATTGTCTCCTATAGTCCAGTTTATTTCAGTCCAGTTAGGGTACTCAGCAGTGCCAACAGCACTTCTCCTGTAAGTCAGAGCTAGAATTTCTGTGGTTTTTCAGCCAGGTGCAAGAGCGAGTATATGTGTGAGCTCTACTCAGTACCAGTGTAGACAGACATCACTCTTACTCAGTACCAGTGTAGACAGACATCACTCTTACTCAGTACCCGTGTAGACAGACATCACTCTTACTCAGTACCAGTGTAGACAGACATCACTCTTACTCAGTACCAGTGTAGACAGACATCACTCTTACTCAGTACCCGTGTAGACAGACATCACTCTTACTCAGTACCAGTGTAGACAGACATCACTCTTACTCAGTACCAGTGTAGACAGACATCACTCTTACTCAGTACGTGTAGACAGACATCACTCTTAGTACAGTGTAGACAGACATCACTCTTACTCAGTACCAGTGTAGACAGACAGCACTCTTGGCTCGCCAGTATCTTAACAGCATGTACTGTGCGCTCTCAAATGATGTTGCTACTGGAAAAATAAACCAGTGGACCGACTCTAACGGCACTAGATATTTTTTACTGAGCAGGGGCCAGATATAAGAGCGTCCTAAGGACATCCATTCAATACAGAATTTTCCAAAATTTAGAAGCGACTTCTGTTGTTCACCTTTATTGAATCTTGTAGAAATCTAGAGAAAAACGATCTCTTACTTATCATTAATCTTCTGAGGGCAGTACACGCAAGAACACGTGCATACACCTAGGCAGACATAACCAGGATGAATACTGGCTGGTGTCCTACTGATCGGCTAAGGTGTTTAAAGTTTTCACGATAAATTAAAGAGGAAGCAAATAACAAATAAATAATATCATACTCACTTTCTACGTTGGCTGTAAAGAAACAACTTATTTGAAAGGGGAAATATACGGTGTCAAACACAGTAAAATGGGAAGTTGTTCTGTTAGAACTTATGACTAGTCACATTTAACTTAGTTCTAAATTATTTAGATTTTAAATGGGTCTAAGTATGATTTTAATTTTTAAAAATTTGCTTCTGCATATGTTCAGAGTTTAACTTTATTCTTCATACATTAGGGTTTAACTTAAGCTTTGATCTATTTAGGGGATTAAGTAAGTTTTGACTTATATAACATAATTATTAATTTCCTACTTCCTTTAAATTAATTATTTCTTATTTGCATAATTTCATTTAGTTCTGTCTTGGCACTTCTTACGTTCACTGAAATTATCGAGTCTGATGTAATTAATGTTATCGTTCGTTGGTGTTGAATACAGTCCATCAAACACACAAACACAAGCACACAAAAATAATATCTCACAGGAAAGCGATGGCATTTCAGAAAAAATAAAATACACACAAAACCAACAAAGAACTTAACTTTTGAATTTGTCTGCTGCTTAATCACATATTCTTCATCTTTTTGAAACTAAACCGCCTGAGGATCTTGAGCACGCCCGATAAAATCAGAACTATTTATCGAAAGCAAACCTCGGCAATTCAAACAGTGATATTGTCTTTATGTTCAAAGTTTGATTGTTTCATTTAATATTTAACGTTCCCTCCCATCTTTATAACTCTGTCTAAGTAATGGTTGAAATATAATTACGTTGGCGTTTATCTCCCTTTGTGCTTGATCATGGGATGTGAACCCTAACAATAACGTACAAGGTCCGTTACTTTGATATTTATTTTGACGAGTAATACAGACCTACAAATATACACTTCCAATCACCGAACCATTCAGTATTATGGATTTATGCTAACAGCGAATCAGACAGAAGTTGTTATCCAGCTGTTCAGTGCTCCATTTTGATAAAATAGTTATTATCCAGCTGTTCAGTGCTCCATTTTGATAAATAGTTACATGAATTAAAACACCTTCGCACAGTATCACACACATTTATGTTACTCTAAATTCACACCCAGCAATCTGAATCATTATATTTAGTAAACACCCACCACACGTAGGCCTACAACATTTTCTTCGTTTTACGGTTAAAAAAAAAAGTGTTCATTGAATGAATGGGAGTGCTTCTAGCCGCAACCGACCTTACTCGTCAACGAGGCGGTGGGTGAAAAGGGCGAATAGGCTCTCTATTTTTCCAAGTAAATTGTAAGCTTGTCTTCTCTTTCTTTGCCAACTGCGTGTATTCGCAGTCAGTCATCCGGAAACCAGGGGTTAATGATCTGGAGAGTAGAGAAGGAATCTTACAAAACCCAGGGTAGTAGCACTCCAAGCTTATACTTGCAGAAACTCACGTCCAGGATGAGGAGCAACCTCTTGTCAATATTATTTTGTGATGATCGATTTGTAATGGTAATTTTATATCTGGACTGCTTTGTCGTCTTGTTTCCGCTTGAGTGCTTGGATGGCTTTAGGTTTGTTTCCGGTAGGGCCAGCTTCATTGGTTGCGCCTACAAAATGGTAGAAGAGGAGGCATGTGAAATAGCTGAAGCATGTCCTCCAAGATAGAACCGAAGTAACTCCATGGATCCCTTGGTGTTTCGGCCACTGGTGTTTTTGAAAAGTTTCACTCACTCTTTCTCTCTTTCGAAGGAGAGCTGCTGCTATATTAAAAAAAGAAAAAAAAGAAACTGCCGTTGTTGTTGCTTCCTACCGGGCAGAGGAGGTTTATTTCTTTGATGTTTATCAGGCTGTTTGCTGCCTCTTGTTGCTACCCCTTCTGTTGCTTTTCGGAGCGTTTCCGAAATCTGAAGAGAGGAACTGAGGGACAAGGGGAATAAACGTGATTCCAAGACCATTAGGCTGTCTCAGAATTCTTCCTTGTTGGAAAACTACTTGTCTGTTTGGAATTCGGTTTGGGAGTCAATTTTCATTGTTTCAGTAGATTTTTGTTTGAACTCTCTGGTCCGCTATGGTCGATTTGGAGGCAAGCATTAACATGCATAATAGTGCATTTTACTTTTAATATTGCACCACTTGATAATGCAATCGTTTAGATATCATCACCTGCTGCACGAAGGGTAATTTGGCACATAGTTTGAATTTGATTCGTCTAACTTAACAAAATTTGACAACTAGTATATAGACCATATCGTTCACTGAGACCGTTCAGTAAAATAAGTACAGAACTAGATAGCGGGTCCAAAGATTAAGTAAATACACTAATACAGTAACGTCAATGGCCACCTCCAAACTTAGCTCAAAGTGCTGCGATTGATCCTGGATCCGTCCACCTCGCTATAAAGCCCATCAACATAGCATTAGCGTTGATCGCTTCGCACGCACTTGCTCTGAAAGAATTGTCTATGGATATAACTAAGAAGGAGAATAAAGTAAAATTTATATATATATATATTTTAAATGTGTTTGTGGCTTCCAAGGCTGTGCTTGTTCTATTACATGCAAATATGTATTGTATTATGTGTTATGTTTGACTCATAGTGTGTGTGTGTGTGTGTGTGTGTGTGTGTGAGTGTGTGTGTGTGTGTGCATGTATTCGTTAGTGTGGACGTGTTTGTGTGGGATTTGTATGTGCGTATGTAGGTGGATGTGTTTGTGTGGGGTTTGTATGTGTGTATGTAGGTGGATGTGTTTGTGTGGGGTTTGTATGTGTGTATGTAGGTGGATGTGTTTGTGTGGAGTTTGTATGTGTGTATGTAGGTGGATGTGTTTGTGTGGGGTTTGTATGTGTGTATGTAGGTGGATGTGTTTGTGTGGGGTTTGTATGTGTGTATGTAGGTGGATGTGTTTGTGTGGGGTTTGTATGTGTGTATGTAGGTGGATGTATTTGTGTGGGGTTTGTATGTGTGTATGTAGGTGGATGTGTGTGTGTGGGGTGTGTGCGTGACGACCGCATTTAACTAGATTCTTATTTGTCAAATGCCTATTAACACTGCTAGATACGACATCCCACTTATGCGTCGGTACGGCTGTGACGTAACAACCACGTGCGTGACTAATTACAGAAACCAGGTGTGTTGTATATTACGTAACTACTTGTAAGTTATTTACTAAGAAGCGACCTGTTCTAACTTAGCGAATACGAATTAAGGCTACGTAGTGATTTGCAGTATTTTTTTTCAAAAGAGATCTGTGTTAAGTACGTCATTTATTACGTAGTGATTTGTACGTAATTTTCTAAGAAAATATCTGTGTTAAGAACGAACTAATGCGGGCGTCATTTATTACGAGGCGATTTGTACGAATATTTCTAGGTGACGGTCTGTGCTAAGTATGTGCTAGTACGTTCGAGGCAATCTGTACGGAATAGATATGAGCAATAATTATGAAGTGACGGGATTTGTGCGTCAGAGAGCTTGTTATTAGGATGTGATAATCAATTCGAGGATGTGTAGCCCTGTTATTTTCTACACGATTCACTTTTTGACAAGTGCTTAAACCGTGCATATTTGCTCCCATTTCCAGAACTCTTTTGTCTCATGTTTCAACAAGGAAGTGTTTGATCTTTGGGTGATTTTAGTTATCTTTTCCTAATGCGCACGAGACAGGAAGAGGGAGATGAAATGTGGGGAGAGAGAGAGAGAGAGAGAGAGAGAGAGAGAGAGAGAGAGAGAGAGAGAGAGAGAGAGAGAGAGAGAGAGAGAGAGAGAGAGAGAAAGAGAGATGAGAACGAGGAAGAGAACGAGAGAGAGGAGTAAGTTTAATGTCTACAAATTTCTTGCACATATCGGCAAAACCCAGGCAGATTCGCGAACTGAATCTTAAATATCCGGCTTTCAATATTTTCACATTCGACGTGATACATTGTCTGCAAATGCAAGCTATTTATTTGGCTTCAGTTCAGAGTAAGAAGAAACAAAAAGATAGTTAATTGTCGGAACAGAAATTGCAGCGCAACATAAAACACAAGAAAACTATATTTTAAACTCCTCAACCATGGTCCAGAGATAAAATAGAAATTTCCATGGCTGCCTAACGCTGTGAAACATCACTGAAATGAATTAGGATTTTGTTTTGTCATTAATGAAGAATATTTATTAAGAATACATTACTAAGCATATTACAGATTATTGTATATAATTACTACATTTCCTATTGATTTTGAGAATAGCGCATTTATTGACTATTTCAATTGGAGACGTTGACCACAAGAAATGGTTGCTGTTTGATTTGGAAATCCCACGTACTGTTGATTTGTCATTCTAAATAGCTCGAAGTGATACGAAATGTTAACATATCAGTATATGACAGCATTATAAACAAACAAGCGACAACAACCACTTAGCAACAGGAAATACATCTTCAGAGAGCTAAGAAGTCAGACTAAATTCTACTGACGTTTGAAAAGTCTATTTACCAGAACACATCATATAACAAATATTCGAGATAAATTTTCAATAGCCCATGAAAATAGGTCTGCTCCAATTTGGTGTGAGCAACGATGACTAAACAATGCTAAGCAACCAGTCTTTCTTAATCGAAGTATATGAGAGAATACGTGTGTTGATAAAGATATATGACATAATACGTGTGTTGATAAAGATAAATGAACAGAATACGTGTGTTGATCTAGATATATGACAGAATACGTGTGTTGATCTAGATATATGACAGAATACGTGTGTTGATCTACATATATGACAGAATACGTGTGTTGATCAATATATATGACAGAATACGTGTGTTGATCTAGATATATGACAGAATACGTTTGTTGATCTAGATATATGACAGAATACGTTTGTTGATCTAGATATATGACAGAATACGTTTGTTGATCTAGATATATGACAGAATACGTTTGTTGATCTAGATATATGACAGAATACGTTTGTTGATCTAGATATATGACAGAATACGTTTGTTGATCGAGATTTATGACAGAATAAGTTTGTTGATCTAGATACATGAAAAAAACCATTTCTTGTTCAAAATATATTAAACAGCACATTTGACGAATTTGTAATGCACAGTAGTAATAAATTTGAACATAGATATCTTCACCTCCATGAAACAACTTTTCTAAGATATAAAACATTTTAGTTTTGGAATTAATTCTGAGATAAAAAGTGAGTAAGCAGTGTTTGAGAACCTGATTATCTTAAAATACACTTTTTCATATTGCTATATTATTAATATTGCAGTGTTTCAAAACATGATTATCTTAAAATACACTTTTTCATATTGCTATATTATTAATATTGCAGTGTTTCAAAACCTGATTATCTTAAAATACACTTCATATTGCTATATTATTAATATTGCAGTGTTTCAAAACATGATTATCTTAAAATACACCTTTTCATATTGCTATATTATTAATATTGCAGTGTTTCAAAACATGATTATCTTAAAATACACCTTTTCATATTGCTATATTATTAATATTGCAGTGTTTCAAAACATGATTATCTTAAAATACACCTTTTCATATTGCTATATTATTAATATTGCAGTGTTTCAAAACATGATTATCTTAAAATACACCTTTTCATATTGCTATATTATTAATATTGCAGTGTTTCAAAACATGATTATCTTAAAATACACCTTTTCATATTGCTATATTATTAATATTGCAGTGTTTCAAAACATGATTATCTTAAAATACACTTCATATTGCTATATTATTAATATTGCAGTGTTTCAAAACATGATTATCTTAAAATACACTTCATATTGCTATATTATTAATATTGCAGTGTTTCAAAACATGATTATCTTAAAATACACCTTTTCATATTGCTATATTATTAATATTGCAGTGTTCCAAAACATGATTATCTTAAAATACACCTTTTCATATTGCTATATTATTAATATTGTGCCTGATGGAGCAAACATAAATAGAACAAAAAATTTCTAAGTTTGATAAATTACTGGTGGCTTTCTATGATACACGTGTATAAATCTCCGCTCTTGAAAAATAAATAGAAAATCTTTCCATTAAACACGTGTATAAATCTCCGCTCTTGAAAAATAAATAGAAAATCTTTCTATGATACATATGTATAAATGTTCGCTGGAGAAAATTAAATAGAAAATATTTTTGCAAACTGCCAAATAAATGCTTCAGACCGGGAGAGTAATTTGTTCATTTCGTTTCACTCTAAGGGGAACTTCATTTGTTGCTGAATATTCACATTCACTATGAGGGGAACTTCATTAGGTTGCTGAATATTCACATTCACAAAGAGGGGAACTTCATTAGGTTGCTGAATATTCACATTCACTACGAGGGGAACTTCATTAGGTTGCTGAATATTCACATTCACTATGAGGGGAACTTCATTAGGTTGCTGAATATTCACATTCACAAAGAGGGGAACTTCATTAGGTTGCTGAATATTCACATTCACTACGAGGAGAACTTCCTTTGTTGCTGAATAGTCACTTTCACTATGAGAGGAACCACCTTTGGTGGCTGAAGATTCACATTTACTATGAGGGAACTTCTTTTGGTGGCTGAAGATTCACTTTCCCTGTGAGAGGAACTTTCTTTAGTAACTAAAGATTCACTTTTATTGTCGAAAGAATTTCCTTTGGGGGTTAAAGATTCATTTAAAGTGTAAGGGGTACTTCCTTTGGCAGCTAAAGATTCACTTTCATTGTATAATACATCACGTTTTCTGTGCGTATCATCTGTTTTTAGGTGCTATTCTTATAATTCTTTTAGAGTGCATTCAGGGGCTATTCTTATAATTCTTTTAGAGTGCATTCAGAGTAAGATAAAACTGTTTAAGGAAAAACTTCTTTCTTTCTTTCTTTCTTTCTTTCTTTCTTTCTTTCTTTCTTTCTTTCTTTCTTTCTTTCTTCCTGTGTTTCTCTCCCCCATCCGTTGCTGCCTCGGATATCCTTCACTTCTTTCCACCCCATCTCTTTGCAATCCCTCCCCCCTTTCGATCCTAACAAACACTCCGAACTGCTGTAAATGTTCACCGACCATAAATTAATCGGATGTTCTTCATCGATTCTAACTATTAAGTGGTTGAGTGTTTCGCGGGAAACTTACCGGAAGTTGAGGCGTGATCTATCCAATCCGTTCCGTAACTTTAATTAGAAAGCCAGACACTACCATTCCTCAAATGCCGTTTTATAGCAAAAGCTTGAATAGCTATTGGAAATATTTCAACATTAAGGTTTAATTTCCAGCAAAACCGCACAAAGAGGGTTGCGACACTATTAACTGTTCAGAGACCTAGGTCTTTAATTAGCTTGAGTGTGTGTGTGTGTGTGTGTGTGTGTGTGTGTGTGTGTGTGCGCGCGCGTGTGTGCGTGTGTGTGTGTGCGTGCGTGCGTGTGTGTGTGTGTGTGTGTGTGTGTGTGTGTGTGTGTGTGATTTTAATATATGTTATTTGGACCTGTTTTGTAACCCTTTGGAGATATTCACGATAAAAAAAATTATAAGTGACTGATTAAATAACCAGTAAACTGTTTTAACAATGAAGTGAACCTAAAAGGCATACAGCAATGTTGAACTTAAGAGCAGGTGCAGACTGTGGCCTATCAAGAATCAGTATAGCTTTAATGCCATCGGGCCTGGTCATCCTTACAGAGAATGCAACTTTGCAGTACTCACGTTCAACCAAACCCATATCTATACTGTTCATTGCTTTTGTTCTATTATTTTAAAAAACTAAAACGTAATATTTAATTTCTAGATTCAGAAAACGCCAGTAATGTTGAAGGCCACAAACTTACAAAAACACAAGGGGTGGACTTGAGTGTATTTCTCTGAGTCTGCATTACGTCATTTCACGTGTCCACAAACCTCAACTGTCCTTTAAAAGCCGATCGACGGAGTCAGCATTTGAAAGAACCAATGGGCTCTGGGATTTTGACGAGCGATGTACAGGTCTGGGCTCCATACAGGAAATAAGGGATCGTGGGCTTCACATCCAAATTGGTCGACTGGAATTTTCCAAACGTGCAACATAGTACGATAAATAAAAAATGAAATTATTTTCTCTGCGATCGCCTCTCGAAATTAACAATAACATCAAACACTTCAAACTTATGTCTGAAACATAAAAAAAGAAAAAGTGTATTAATAAAAGGAAGTGTACATTCTTCAAATCACGAGTTCACCTCAAGGGCGACAACTCCAAAGGAGGCGAACGGAATCGTTCAAGAGGAAATGCCGTGAGGCGCACAGCTTGTAGAAACTGTTTCAGTTTGGTTCATGTGACGAAAACTATTCCATTGAACTGCATAACAAATGAACTCTTGTTGTCTGTTGACCCGTCCGTTTATCTTGCTAATGGAAACGCCTTGTTCCCTCATGCGGGGCTCCTCGAGGTGGCCCCTTGCGTCTGATGCACATTCATTTGAGTCCAAAGGATTTTGAATGGGCACTCATTATACATTTAAAAATGTCCCAGTTCTCCCCTAAAAGTGAGTTCGAGTTGTTTGTAAGCTTTCACTGGGCATATATGGTTGCAATAATCAACCTGTTAGATGCTTAATGGACAAAACCAAGTTGAAACATTATTGTTTTCCATGTGCAACCCATAAAATAAACGGAAAATCACAGAGCAGCCCTTGTAATATTCAGTATGTATATGTATTTAAGTGGGCAGTACTTACAATATAGTCTATGTATGAAGTGGTGGCTCTACAATCAATCAATCAATCAATCAATCAATCTATCTATCTATCTATCTATCTATCTATCTATCTATCTATCTATCTATCTATCTATCTATCTATCCATCCATCCATCCATCCATCCATCTATCTATGTGTGTCTATCTATCTATCTATCTATCTATCTATCCATCCATCCATCCATCCATCTATCTATCTATCTATCTATCTATCTATCTATCTATCTATCTATCTATCTATCTATCTATCTATCTATCTATCTATCTATCTATCTATCTATCTATCTATCTGTCAATCTGTCTGTATGTCTGTCCATCCATCCATCCACCCATCCTTTCGTCCATTCATCAGACTGTCCGTAAGCAAGCCTGTCTATATTTCTATCTTCATAGGATAAACCTTAAAATAATTTGTATATACATGTTTTCAGTGTGTGACCCTACAAATATAATGTACATAAATGTTTCCAATGAGGAAAAAATGTAATGCGATATGTAAATATCCGGCAATTGATAAGATATTTTTGTCAGCAAAAGTAAGAAGTGGGATATACCCCCTCCCTTCCCGTTAATCTCTTTTGTACCCGGAGATGATTGTGCTTTAACATACTAGTGCTTATCATAAACTGTTTTCTCTAGAATAAAAGCGGTTATATTTAAACATAATATAGCGACCAAACTTTCTTCGTAATGGTATTTTATCTTTCTTCCTGTTTCTCTTTAAAGTGGCTTCATGTAGTCGTAGAATGTGGAGGGATACTTCCTGGGTAATAATTAATCGACGGCAGACATGTAGGTTCCCTGGCGGAGTAAATTTGCCTATCACGATTTCTAAACTTAATTCTTATATAAATTGTTAAATGTTAAAATGACGCGACCATGCACTGCTTATTATGATATTTTTTGTTAGTGTCAGAGTTGGAGTAAACAACTCGAGTTGAGAATATGCTAGAAATTGCTGATGCAATCCAAACCAGTTCCAATTGGATGAGTAGTTTTTAATATCCAATGGTTAAGATTTATGAGAACGAGACCAGCCAAATGACTGAGATCAAAAGTTAACCTGCTGTAGAGAATTCTATTGTCTAATCACTTTGAATTTAAACGTAACTTGAGTCCGGTCATAAACGAGATCGTTGTCTTATGGCAACTAAACTGTCTGATTGAGAGAGAATGGACTTAAAAAATATTTCATGTATTATGCTATTGATATGTTATACTTGTGTTTTATGTAGAGATTTATATTATGTGAGTAGACTATTATTTCTATTGTTTTTTTTGAACTAATATGCTCGGATATAGTATGCTAAACACTTGACCTTGTTTCTAGTGAATTCACTCAACATTGATATGTTGTATTATTATACTGTTAGATTGTACTGGGCTAACAAATACTTTTGCAGGAAACTGAAGTTGAGACTTGAATGTAAGAGAGAATGGAGTTAAAGATGAATAAACTGGAAACTTCGTGTTTGTTCCCTGATCCTATTTTACAGGGAAAAAACAGTCTTTCCTTGTTTACCTGAATCTCCAGGTTTTCTGATTATAAACCACAATGACTATGGTAGACACGAGAAAACGTTTAAGGCGCCAGCATATCTGCCAAGTGAGAGAGACGAGTGGTGTCTGCTGGAGAATTATTAATAACATAAATTAAGATTTTCATCACTTGTAATTAGTTATGGATGATTAATTAATTAATTATTATTAATAATAATTAACTAGGTGGTTTTGGCGTCACAGTATCTATGTATTTTAAAACAACTGCTCTTCACGTTAACTCGTTATAAAAAAGCCTCCGACAAAGGTCTGACAAAACAAAAAAAACAAAAAAATGAAAGAAACTCGGAATAGAGTAAAGCACGATGGTCTTTATTTATAGTGTTAAAAGTGATGTATCTCACTAGAATGCAAGCTTGAAATATTAAAAATAAAATCACGTCACCATTCTATTAACACAAGGTCACACATGACGACAACGATGATGAACCGTAAAATCTCTAACTGACTAAACTTTCCTCAGCAGCTTTAAATTTGGGTAAATCAGTACATTATTTTAATGTTCACATGGCCACTTCTGGCCACTTCCTGGCTGGAAACCAACTCTCAACTCTATCGCTTGCCTGCTGACACAGTGCTCCTTGCTTTGAACAGGATTTTGGCACAGTGTAATATAAATGTGTGAATGCGACATTGTGAATGTGTATGTGTGCATTTGTGTTAGTGAGTGAGTGTATGTATTTTATATGTAGTATATACTTGTGTGTGAATATGTCTGTGTTAATGTACAAGTAATTAACATTTGCGTATGTGTGAGTGTTTTTATATATATATATATATTATAGTGTATATGTTTGTGTTAGTATATATGTAAGCAAAAATTATGTATCTATGCGTGTTTATATATATATATATAAGCAAAAATTACGTATCTATGCGTGTTTATATATATATATATATATATATAGTATTTGGGTGTATTAGTATATATGTATATAATAATTATATGTGTTTTGTATATGTGATTGCAACGTATATTCTCTAATTAAAACATTGTAGACTTTGATTTAAAAATTCCTGAACAGTTTTTGCATTGAGCATTAATACAGTTACTTCGTCCTGAGGTATTTCTCTAAGAGGAATTATCACATCCCTGCTGACACCACCATCCCACCCCCTTCAACTGACTATGTCTTATGATGCCTGGGATGTTCAATACTTATGAAATTAGCTCAGATGTATTTAGTCTTGGCCCACTAATCTCCCCAAATGAAGCCAATTCAAGTAATAGACTCTGGTTATTACTATGGCGATGGTGTGGTAGTACTTGAGATTATTACTGACCCATCGTGTCTCGTACACAATAATTACTGTGACATTCATTACCAATTGGGACCTTTCCGTTACAATTATGCCGGATGTTACAAAATGATGCTACACTGTAGTTACATTAAACAATGCACTAAGAATAAAGTGTAGAAAAAAGACTGTTATTATTATTAAGAAATTAAAATTGTATATAAAAGAAGCATCAAATTGTAAATAAAACAAGCATCAAATTACACGGATTTCCCTTTACAAAGTCAACGTGACCTAACAAATCAATTTCTTACTAATAATGTCTGAATGCTAGTCGTACTCAAAATTTCAAAAGTCCACAAAGTTAGAATGCGTAACAGTAAAGTTTCATCTAATTTGTTTGACACTTCACTGTTGTCGCTATTGTAGGTCATGATGTACTTTTCCCTAATGATCAATGTCCAGTCATCTCACATTGATTCACTACTGGCACTATGTCCATGCATCAGCGATAGCATCTTCAGTTAATCACTGGTTAACTTCATCTCAAGCATACAACTTTGGCAAAACCCACTGTAGCAACAGTCGAAATATAAGCTGGAAACTCAGCCAAAGCAGGAAATCTCAGTCTCAGTAGGAAATTAGAACCCAATAATATACAATGATACTTTCTTCTTCATTTTCTCTTGACATTTGTCTATTTAGCTTTTAATTATTCCTTTGCAAATATCAAAGCGCTTAGCTATATTCTCTATCCTTGTAGGCATGTGTGAATATTTCTTGCATCTTGGTGGTGGATCTTTTTCATGAATATAGTGTCCAAACGTAAAGTTCCTGGACACAATGCTTCGGTCGTTTCAGTATGGTGGACATTTGGCGCCAGCGAATTTGCCCTTGTGTCCTCTCCATATAGAGCTCATTGCATTAGACTAAGTTTAAATTACTTGTATTACCCAATTGCTGACGACATCATGCTCACATTAAGTTCTCAAACGAACCAACCAATAACTCAGCGTTTCAGTATTTTGTTAGTCCCATTTTTGATTACCTATATTTAGAAAAATATTACTGCGTTGAGGGCAATGACTTAATGGTTTTCAAATTAACTTACTTTACTTGATATCACTTTCATTAGACTAATGCAGTTGTCGAATTTAAGGATACCCGTAGTGAAAACAGTAGAGAGGAAGTATTGATCACAGATGAAATTTTATTGTTTTACACTTTTATTTTATTTAAGTTTAAATTTTTTAGAATTATTTATTTATTTATTTATTTATTTATTTTTTTTTTGGGGGGGGGGAATCTTTATAATGGATGCAGTTATGATTTGTTATGTTTGGATGTGTTAAATACCTGCAATACATTTCAAACCAAACCAGAACATTAGCTTATAGCAATATAAAACAATTTTAGACATTTATTTTTCATTTACAAATAGATTTATTTTTATATCTATAGAACACAAAACAATGCAAATATCGCCGTGAAATAACTAGCCTAAATAGTCAGCAAAGGTGTATGTGGTGGAGTAAATTTGCCTATCCCTAGCCTTAATTGTTATATAAATTGTTAAATTGTCAAAGTAACCCGACCTTGGACACTCCTATGATGGTACTTTTGTAAGTGTCAGAGTTGGAGTAAACACTCGAGTTGAGAATATGCTAGAAATTGTTGATGTAATGCAAATTAATTCCAACTGGGTGAGTAGTTTTTATTATCCAAAGGTTATGATTTACAAGAATGAGACCAGCCAATGGGCTGAGATTAAAAAGTATACCTGCTTTAGAGAATTCTATTGTCTGATCACTTGAATTTGTTGTGGCAAGAAGACGAGTCATGAAAGGCATCCACCGTACATCAATGGAGTGTAGTGTATTATCTATTCTATACACTGCTCCTTGACTCTACCACGGTAAGTCATAGCTGTTTATAATCAGACAACACATTCACACAACAAAAGAAAACGCATTCATACAACACAGATAACGCACTCACACAGCAGCGACAATGTATACACACAGTAGCGACAATGCATACACACAAGACAGACAACGCATTCGCACAACACAGACAACGTTTTCGCACAACACAGACAACGCATTCACACAAAACAGACAACACATTCACATAGCAGAGACAAAGCATGTACACAACACAGCACAACGCTTTCACAAAATACAGACAAAGCATTCACACAGCAGAGACAAAAGCATGTACACAACACAGACAACGTATTCACACAACACAAATAATGCTTTCACTAAACACAAATAATGCTTTCACAAAACACAGACAACACATTAACAAAACAAAGACAATGAATTCACAAAACACAGACAACACATTTACAAAACACAGACAACATATTCACAGAACACAGACAACACATTTACAAAACACAAGACAACACGTTCTGACAACAATAGAGCATGTCATTCGTCTATGAAAAGAACACAAAACCCTAGAACAATTAAATTCGATATAACTTCAAACATTTACCTAAGATAAACAGAGTGCGCAAATGCCAAATTAATACAACAAACATATAGTCACCAATGATAATTGTAGAATTAATCTAGCAATTCCTTTTAATCTATTTTCAAAAAGGAAGTGCGCAGGGTTTGTGGTGGTGATGACGGCGGGGAGGAATTAACATACCTAATAATCCAATGACGATACCACAAGTTGGAACGTCACACGAATTTTTGGCTCAAGAGGTCCGGGCCTCCGGTTTAGTTCGAAATTTATTCTTAT
Organism: Sinotaia quadrata; assembly: GCA_028829895.1. NCBI lineage: Eukaryota > Metazoa > Mollusca > Gastropoda > Architaenioglossa > Viviparidae > Sinotaia > Sinotaia quadrata. The sequence continues at coordinate 59,898,015 of CM054180.1, read as the reverse complement.
AGGCTTCGCTTCTTAACCACCACCCCACCTTTATTTCATAATGGTAAGCTTCGTGTTAATCAGGCATTTGAGAGGATAGAATGAGTCCCGTGCACACTAAACAACCCTTCTGCTCTTAAAAAATGTGGCAGTAGTGACACAGAAAATAAAGGAAATTCCACCCAAAAATAATATCCACTCTTTCATCTGACTCACCGCACCGTTGTATTTTCTTTCAGATACTGAAATCCTCTCCTGAAAGAATTTGCGCCCGAAGCATACTTGAAACCCTCAAAACAAACAAACTAACAAACAACAAACACGAATTTCCCTTTCTACAAGAAGAACTGTGATGAGTAAGACTATTATAAATTAAACTCGTAGCCACGTGTGTACAGTACATAATAGATACATTGGTTCAACATGTTACACTTAACTTTAGAAGTCCCTCCCCACCAATAAGTCCGACTTCACTGTTCATCCTCTACACCCTTCCCAACCTCTGAAAAGGATCAAATCAAAAAGAAAACACATTTAAAATTAAGTTAACTAAGCGTAGACTCGAAGCAATTACAAAATGGTGATGAATATTTATTTATTTGAAATTTGGTAAGAGATTCTCTGACTCGACGCATTAAAGGGAACTCGGTAGTAAAGAGGCGGGTGACGATACAGTAAAGGTAGCTCGGTAGTAAAGATGCAGATGACTATATATTAAAGGTAACTCGGCAATAAAGACGCATAAGACCATACAGTAAAGGTAGCTAGATAGTAAAGACGCAGATGACATTACAGTAAAGGTAGTTCGGTAGTAAAGACGCAGATGACATTACAGTAAAGGTAGTTCGGTAGTAAAGACGCAGATGACATTACAATAAAGGTAGTTCGGTAGTAAAGACGCAGATGACGATACATAAAAGGTAGCTCGCTAGTAAAGACACTACAGTAAAGTAGTTCGGTAATAAAGACACTACAGTAAAGTAGTTCGGTAATAAAGACACTACAGTAAAGTAGTTCGGTAATAAAGACACTACAGTAAAGGTAGTTCGGTAATAAAGACGAGGCATGGAATTTCATTGTCAATCGGTGATGGTTATCCCACGAGAGGAACGATTTAATTATATTTAATTATATTTAATTATATTTAATTATATTTAATTATCGCTAAGAACAACATACAAAATGATCGTAGGTGTTTCCCTAAATCGGGAGCGACACATATTGTATTTGCATTTCTTTTAACAATAGTAAATTGCAAAATTGAAGAATTAGTTTTGATAATTATTATTACTAATTTTAATTTTTCTGTTTGACTGTACATTATAATTTTCCGTGTATTTACATTACCGTCTATGTAAATCCGAATTACATATATGTACAACTGAAGTGACATGACTTGTCAATTCTAATTAATTCTTCGAAATCGTGACTTGTAGAATTTTAGAGAAAGAAACAAACCTAGTCCTTTTAGTTCAAATATCCCTTTATGGTGCAATGATACATACGAGCGTGTTCAAGTGTGTGTGTGACAGAGTACATTCGGGTCTGCGCGTGTATGTGTGTGTATTCGAGTGAGTGCGTGTGTGGAATACTTATAGGAAACAAATGTTAATAGCTGTTAACAGTTTTTCCTGTGAACTTTGCCCTTCAGAGAAATTTATTGACGGATGTCTTCATTGTAATCTGTCCGGATTATTTGAACGAAATGAATGGACAGAAATTTTTTTAAGGAGTTGCTCTTCCGTGACTTTTATCGTGTGTGTGGTGATTGTGTACGTGTCTAAGTTTAAGTTCCCGGGTCAAATGTCACAGCGCAACCTTCAAAGAAAACAATCCTAATCGCGAGTCTGCCCTCTTATATTTATTTTTGTATTATCGACCCATAAGGGGATGAAGAGAGTTCGTTATTATTATAATTAATTAATATTTAGATATTTTTACAAAGACTTTAAATTTTCATTTCTGTAATATTGTGCTCATTGTATTCAATAAATAAACTTTTCCATACATTAATAGCTCACAATAATAATAATAATAATAATAGTTTGGTTTAGTTTTTGATTAGATGAACATCAGTTTACGTTTATGAAAGAGGCTCCATGGACAGTGTGTTGTTTAAGAGATTATTAGTAGGTCTTGAGACTGTTTTGCTTTGTCTGCTTTCCCTACTCTTAGTTAAATTATATTTAATTTACTGTTGTACATTGTCTCTACTCAGTGAAATTAAATTAAATTTATATATACTCTATTGCTTTGCCTGCTTTCCTTATTCTTAGTTAAATAAAATTTTTAATAGCGCAAGATTACTATAGCATGACTAAGGATGATGGTTAATAATAATGTCGCATGCATACTCTATAATGAGGTAGAATTAGTGACCAGTAATAATAGCTGAGGATCACTGTAGATTCTACAGTGAAGTAGGGTGTTGGACAATAATAATGCCGCGGAAATACTCTTGACTTTATAATGAGGTAAGATAGTGGAGAATAATACTAGTGCAGGATTACTCTAGAAAGTGATAGGATGACGGCAAATAATTATATACAGTTCTAATCTAGAATGACGTAGAAAGATTACCAATTATAGCTCAGGACTACTCTAGAATGACGTAGAAAGATTACCAATAATAATAGCTCAGGAATACTTTATAATGACGTAAAAAGATTACTACTAATAATAGCTCGGAATACTTTTTAATGACGTAAAAGGATTACCAATAATAATAGCTCAGGAGTACTTTATAATGAAGTAAAAGGATTACCAATAATAATAGCTCAGGACTACTCTAGAATGACGTAGAACTATTTCTAAATAATAATAGCTTTAAACTTCTCTAGAGTAGGATAGAGATGGCCAATAATATTACCGCAGTACTACTCTAGAATCAGGTTGAATGGTGGCCAGTAATAATAGCTCAGGACTCCTCTAGAGTGAAATAATATGGTAGCCAATAATAATATCTCAGTAGTCCTCTAGAATGAGGCAGAATTGTGGCCAATAATAATATCTTAGTACTACTGTAGAATGAGGTAGAATTGTGGCCAATAATAATAGCTCAGGACTACTCTAGAATGAGGTAGAATTGTGGCCAATAATAATAGCTCAGGACTACTCTAGAATGAGGCAGAATTGTGGCCAATAATAATACCTCAGGACTACTCTAGAATGAGGCAGAATTGTGGCCAATAATAATAGCTCAGGACTACTCTGGATTGAGGTAGTGTATAATCCAATAATAATAGCGCGTGTCTAGGACGTTTGCACGTAACCTTGTTACTAAACCATGCCTCATTCACTAAGTTATAAATAAATAAATATGAGAGAGTGAAAGAGAGAGAAGAAAGCTTTTGGCGCCACTGAATTGACCTTTTAAGTTAAGAATTGGGAGTTACGCCACTTGATACGTTGTAAAAGTATATGATTGTTGCCTTTTATTAAATACTATGTAAAGGTATAGAAGTTGTATATCACAGAACATATTTACAGATAATGGGGTTATAGGATGTCATTGGAGGCTGTATTCATGTTCTTGTTTTCGCCAGCATTAATAATTTCTTCAAACAGTTTTGTTGCAGAGTTTATTATTTTATTTCTCTGTTTATTACTTGACCACCAGTTTGACATTTAATCATTATTATATTATACTTATTGGAACTCTACCTACTGTACGATAAATCATTCCTTGAACTCTAATATGTAAGTGGAATAATCTCTGTAGGATCAATATATGCAATGTGAACCATATCAGTCTCAGCAAAATCAGACAAACCCGTTAGGTATCAGTAATATTCTCGCTGTCGGGTCAGGTAATTTTTTTTTTACAATCTGCCAATCAGCGCTGCGCCTCGTGTGTGACTGACCTCGGTAGAATGTACTTTTTTTTTTAAATTGCAAACTGAGTTTAAAAGGTCACGTCTAAAATAAGTCTAAATGTCTAAATGATTATCCAGCTGACTTCCGGTTTCGTTCGCCATTACCATTATTATCAGTAGGTTTACTTTATTATTCTGCACTACACTGTTCGCCATTACCATTATTATCAGTAGGTTTACTTTATTATTCTGCAGTACACTGTTCCTGTTCGCATAGGCATACGGCATGAACACACCCGTCACAAAATGTTTGTACGCAGTGAACCGGAAAACTGTAAGAAACGACAGCGTAGACTGAAACTAAACTGTTGTTTCACGAAATATTTAATTGATTTTCTTTATCCTGACCTTCGTAGTGATAATCCTAATAATGTCGGTGATTAGCCTGAGTGACCCACTAAGAAGAAATCTCCGAAACCAAAGGTCACTCCTAATACATAGAAATATTATTGTACAACTTAAATATTCAGTTTACTGCGCAGTACGATAATCCATTCTGCAGTCATGCATAGTTTTCAGCACCGGAGAATGGGGATAGTGTTAGGCGCTATGGAACATTGGACGTAACACTCTCATAAACTGTTTTTTTGGCACTGGACAGTGTGGATAAATATTACCATTACTAAACATTGGAGTAATACTCTCACAAAATGATTTTGACATTGGACAATGCAGATCAATATTACCATTACTAAACACTGGACGTAATACTCTCACAATATTTTTGACATTGGACAATGCAGATCAATATTACCATTACTAAACACTGGACGTAATACTCTCACAGTGTTTTTGACATTGGACAATTTAGATCAATATTACCATTACTAAACACTGGACGTAATACTCTCACAATGTTTTTGACATTGGACAATGCAGATCAATATTACCATTACTAAACACTGGACGTAATACTCTCACAGTGTTTTTGACATTGGACAATTTAGATCAATATTACCATTACTAAACACTGGACGTAATACTCTCACAGTGTTTTTGACATTGGACAATTTAGATAAATATTACCATTACTAAACACTGGACGTAATACTCTCACAGTGTTTTTGACATTGGACAATTTAGATAACTATTACTACTATTAGACATCAGACGCAATAATCTCATTGTTTTAAATTGGAGACGGTTTTGCAATTGCTGCTGACCTATAAAACACGCGGTAAAATGATATAAAAATAAATCGTTGGAACTGCCATCTGCTGATTTGATAGAACCTACACGCGCTGCATTATAATTTTCTACAATTATTTTGTTATTTTTTTAGCAAGTAGGCGTTAAGTTTCAAAGTATTTTTTACAATATATTTAATGAATTTTTATTTTATACTGCTACTTTTAGCCTCAGGATAAATCTTATAAACGTTCGAATTAATATAACTTATAACTTTAACCATTTCACTAAATCGTGTGCTGATGCATTGAACGAATGTGTGTGTATGCTTGTGTGCGTGCGAATGTAGGCATGTTTATTTTTCTCAGTCCTGCATCTTTCAGAAGAGTGCCTATTGCATTTTGGTATGCCAATATCCTAATAAATTATGGCTTTCTTGATTATTTTATTTTTCCTCTATTTTCCTCCATCTATTATTCAGTTTCGTTACTCAGCCCCTCTCTGCCAGCGAGTGATTTTGCCGGGGGTAGGGTTGGGGTGTGAGGGAGACGAGGAATGTCGTGATCTAAGGTAGTATTTACACCTGACTAGTTTGGACTCAATCGTGTCTGGCCCGCAATGGATTGCCCATCCCGACACAATAAACACACACCTCTGTCAGACACGCGTAAATAGTTAGTTACGTGCGAGACGTATCACGTGACAAGTTTGTATTTTATATTATTGATTTCTTTTTGTTTGGCGAAAGACTGGCGCCAGTAAGCCCTACTTTTGCGTATCGCCTCGGTTACATTAAAGTGTCACTATTACTGTCTAATGATTACATTTGGGGTTTAATGTCGTCCAGCTTTTACCCAGTTTCCACATACCTTCACACAGTAACAAAGCCAATTAACCCTAGGGGTGGACGCAAAATCAGAATTGCGATATTTTAACTTTAGAGGGTCAGTTAGCAGCATATATTAAAACAAATAATTGGGCTATTTTTTTTTTTACAACAAAAATAAAATAATATAGCTAGGAAAACTCTTTGATAATTTGGTTAATAAATAAACACCGTCATACCTTCCACATCCAATTTGGGCACTTGTGGTTGAAATGTACAAGGGTTGTGTGGCAAAGTAAATTTGCCTATCCCTATTTTAAAATTTAATTGCCATATAAATTGTTAAATTGTCAGAGTGACCCTACCTCGGGCGCTCCTTACAACGGTATTTTTGAAAGTGTCAGAGTTGGAAGTACACAACTAGAGTGGAGAATGTGCTAGAAATAGCTGATATAATGCAAACCAATGGGTAGTTCTTATTATCCAATGATAATGATTTATGAGAACGAGACCAGCCAATGGGCTGAGATACAAAAGTTTACCTGCTGTAGAGAAATCTACTGTCTAATCACTTTGAATCTGAAGTGGCAAGAAGTCCAGTCTTGAAAGGCGGATGTTAGCTTAATGGTGAGTTAGCTGACTGGTTGAGAGAGAATGGACTGAGAAATATTTCGTACACTTTTGCTACTGATATGTTATACTTGGGTTTTAGGCAGCGATATATTATGTGAGTAGAGTATTATTTCTACAGCTGACCACAAGAAATAACTGCTGACAACTAGAAAGAAAACAACTGCCAACTAGAAGTAAGACAACTTGAAATAAAACAACGTCAAAAGAGAAATACAACAATACATATTGAAATAATTCACCTTACTGCTCATTAATTATATATAATCTTGACTGAAGCATGCGTTTGATTGCTTGCGTTTGTGTGTGTGTGTGTGTGTGTGTGTGTGTGTGTGTGTGTGTGTGTGTGTGTGTGTGTGTGTGTGTGTGTGTTTGTGTGTGCCTGCGCGCATGAGAATGTGGGCTTGTGTACCCGCCTTAATAAAATTAGTTTATCAAAAGGAAACGTACAAAAACTAAAGTTAACATATTAACCTCAAAGTCGGCAAACCAAAGGCCTCTGTGCGTGGGTTCTTTCATGATTTGTGTAACTGAGGATAAGAATTACCGCTACTGCTTAGCGACTCGATGTCTTTGTTAATCGGTATTTTTGTGATACGTCATCATTCCATGCTGTGTACAACGCAGTTTTCTTGAATTCGTCGTACTAGTGTATTTTAATATTCAATAACATTTTGAAGAAAAATGTTTTGTGCTGAAGACAGAATTTCGGGAAATTGAACAGGTCATAGAGATAATGCAAGTCAGGACAAAGCGAAATATCTTTCGCTAACGGGATTGTCGAGTACAGTAGGCCAAAGATCATTTTTATGAATCTCCTCCAGTTTTTTTTCAATATATTTTACTCGTGTTTAATGATTGTGAGGTTGGAGGCTCCAGTTTTTTTTCCCTATATTTTACTCGTGTTTAATGATTGTGAGGTTGGAGGCTCCAGTTTTTTTCCCTATATTTTACTCGTGTTTAATGATTGTGGGGTTGGAGGCTCCAGTTTTTTCCCTATATTTTACTCGTGTTTACTGATTGTGGGGTTGGAGGCTCCAGTTCGTTTTGTCAATGAAAATTAAATGAAAGTTTTAATCAAAATGAGTCGGTTTTCGCTGAGTAGTGTTTTCATACAAACAGCTATGTATGGAATTCTTGAGATAGATCTGTCCCTTCGGTAAAGCAAACACATATTTTAAAGTTTTAAATAATAAAGTCATTCTATCAAACAGCTTTGTATGGAATTCTTGAGATAGATCTGTACCTTCGGTAAAGCAAACACATATTTTAAAGTTTTAAATAATAAAGTCATTCTATCAAACAGGAATCACCTTTCGGTAAGATTTTTAGAATAATTATGAAAACATGCTAGGTTGTATTATTGTTTATATTTTTTAAATATAAAAATGTATTTGTATTTCATTTCAACCCTAAATGAAAACCAATTTCCAGATTGGTCTAGCATATTTAAGCTTACTTCTATGAACTCTACATACCAAGATTCTAACATATTTTAACTTACTTCCAAGAACTCTACATAGCAGGATTATAACATTTAAACTTACTTTCAGATACTTAAGACTTGAATATACACGTTTCAGATCAACGGGTACTTAAGACAGGAGCGTATACATGTGTATGAGATCAAACGGGTACTTAAGACAGGAGCGTATACATGTGTATGAGATCAAACGGGTACTTAAGACAGGAGCGTATACACGTGTATGAGATCAAACGGGTACTTAAGACAGGAGCGTACACACGTGTATGAGATCAAACTTGTACTTAAGACAGGAGCGTACACACGTGTATGAGATCAAACTTGTACTTAAGACAGTAGCGTACACACGTGTATGAGATCAAACGGGTACTTTGGACTGCGACCAGACAGAGAAAACTGTGGAGGTTTGGAGTAATATGATCAGTTCTAGGTCATCCCAGAATAGTCGTAGCTGCAAGGTTTTGAACCATTGAAGAAAGTTAACATTAGTCCAATCAAGAGAGTGAATAGCACGAGCGTTTCCGTGGCAACAAGTGTGAGAAACTTGCGATTACTGCTATTTGTCTCATCTCCGGACATGCTATTGTGCACTTACATCATTGGACCCCCAAATTTTCAACTTTCAGAAAGCAGTGTATCAGTTGTATGATCAACGTCTATTTGCTTGTCAAGAGCATTTTTACCTGGAATATTCTGCCTTTCTGAAATGAGACCTAAAGAGGAAGCGGTCGTTTTTAAAATATGTTAAGACGTTTCTTTACCATCACCACTACGAGCAGCGCAGTTTGTTTGCGTAACTGTTTGTTCATACTGTACATGTGTACATTCTATTTAATGATGTGTTTCTTTATTTATTATATTGTGCCACTATGTATGCACATTTATAATTTTGTTTTATTATATTATCTTTAGTTTTCTCATAAATCTTTAGCAGCTTGCATGCAGACTTTGCAGTGTATTGTACACAAACTTGCCCCACTACTAAAAGCAGCGCTCCTCGGAAGTTTCACATCCTTCGTAAAACCATGGAATCTCCCAGACTTTTTGTAAGATTCCGAGACCTTGGTTCACAACTGACAATCAACAGAAGTGAATAAAAGGCAGAATAATAATTATGTAACACTGTGCCTATTATTATATTTCCTTCTTATTATTATTAAGAATTGCGCAAATTTTTATCACATGATTTTACAGATTTTTCATCTATAACTAATGGTAGATTCCTTGTCATAATTACGGTCTTTTCATAGACATACGAGAATTAAAACCTGCACTCGTATTCTCAACCGTAGGACATTGAGTTAAACAGATATAATTTATTATTGGTGATATTTTTGTTATTTTATGTAGCTTTGCGAGTGAGACAAACACTGCTTTGAAGGCCCACATGAGCACTGGGTAGGACGAAGAGCTGTTATTAAAAAGAGTTGCTTTTATTTTAACCTCCTACTCTTGGGTGTTGATTGATGGGTTTGCTAGCCAACCTAGCTATCACGCAGTCGAGCTGTCGTCACCGCATGTGCTGAATCGATTCCAGAAGATAAACGGTGCACAGAAAGATGTCGGTTTATCTGCAAATTTTCATCCGTCACCTGCCCAAATCTCGTGGAATGATCGCTCATCTCTTAGTGCTATCTTACCATTACGGAACATAAAGCCCATATTCGTATTTCCATTAAGTCATTTCAGTATTCAATCATTCAAACTAGTATGTCAGTCTCTTTAGCAGCAGCAAGTCCGGAGTTAGCATAACAGTTGTGTTGTGACTTTATCCGCAGGCGACCTCCGTTCGAAAGTGGCAAGCTTCTACATTGTGCTACGTCACATATCTTATTTCACCATCACTTTATTATTTATTACTAAATTTCAATGTGTTGAACACTGAAATGGCTTAAGATGATTACAAACAATTAGGCTTATTATTTTTATTTTGGCTTTACATTGAAACTTATATCGCCAATATATGCAAGTCAGGCGTAGGAATGAAATTAATTAGTATAAAAATGCTAACGCATCAACAAATACTTTCTCAAGCTGGTGGCAACTGTACGTCTAAGGGGCCGTACTAGATAACGAACGGCATATCTTTTGTTCACGCAGAGGCGTGTCATGTCACATGAGTTGTTAACTAAAACGAAAACTGGAATATTTTTTTTTCCCCCCTGCTGTGGTGATTCCCCTCCGAATTCCCAGCGTTGCTTTTATTGGATGACCTATTTATTTTTCCTGGTTAGCAAATACGCATGCGCTAAAGATGTCCGCTGTTTCATTGTGTCCGGACGTTTGGGTATCTTTTGTTCATTTCTTACTAGGACTCGGAGGCAGTGGTAATTTGCGCCAAAGACATTTAAATATTGTGTGAAGTTTTACTGGTAAGTGTCGTTTTAAACGTAAGACAGTAATATTCGTGTACATTAATTTATTATAGGTAAATTTATCATTTGTCTGCTTTGTCGATGCTGACGTAAAACTAAATAGGACTCGTGCGTATGACATGGAGAACTTTACGCTGTACTAAAAATAGTTGTGCACAGGAATATAATTTGTACGGCGTAGTATCGAGATGTGATCTTCGTGTATTACTACCTCCCTTCACTTACCCCCTTCCCTCACCTGCATTGAGACTTTCCTTAGACACCGCATTGTCATCATCATTCCGTGATCTAGTGGGAAACCCTTCGGATGGTCTTATAAAAGACAAGAAAAGTATTGCGTGATTCTTATTCTAAGGAAATCCTACATTATATGAATGAGTAGACAATTTAAAAATTGATTTGAAAGTTTTAGTTTCGCCAGTGTTCTCCATAATTAAGCCATTTCATAGCGTTTGATTCATGTTTGGAATTGTAAAAGATATCCGATTGAAAAAAAGAAACTAAATCTTAGCGTCAAATTATATAGGCCTATAGGCCCTATATATGAATTTGGTAACACAAATTTATTGGACATCTGTGCTTCTTCATAGAAGATTAGGGTAAGCACTTTTTAGAACTTCTTGATTCTAGTAGTCCGTTATAATATGCAATATAGAATATGTATATTACCATAACACATTATCAGTTTGCAAGTATGTAACTAGTGGGGGCTTTGTCAATGGTGATCAGGAACTTTGTTATGTTTAGTCAAATGATATACAAATTATAATAATATTTAAAAAGAAATAGCCATTTGTTCCAATTTGCGATATATATTATTTGCATAAAAATTAAAATGTTTAAATGTATATATATTTTTTAATGTGAATTATGTTATAAGTATATTTTATACAGATCTTGTTTCTATGTTACTGTTAGCCTATAAGTATAAAGAAAATGTCAGTGCTCTTTTTAATTTTATTAAATCATATAGTTCCTCACTGAATTAGCCAAAAAAGTTCTTGCTTTCCATAGTTTGAGACATAGCAAGAGTACATCACATAAACTTAAGTTAATGTAAAGTAACTGTAATAATGTTTACTGTTATTAAGTTACACTATAAAATTGATTAATTTTCATATTTGTTCACCTCAGATATCTGTTTCATTAAATTATAATATGCAGCAAATATGTCATTGTCATTAGTATTTATAGTTAAAAGTTATACAAGTTATGTACTAATTACTATGAATGTATATTTAACTCTGTATATGTTACAATTGGTCATTTTTATATAATGATTAAAACTAATAAAAGGGTTGTTTGAGATTTCTTTTCTTTACTGTAGAGTGGCTATGAATAGTATGATGATGATTGATAAGTCTGTATGATGAAATTTTTATGGGTAACCGTAATCTTAAAATTTTAAAAGTTATAACTTTCAAAATAGTTAATATGAAAATGTTTTACATATTACTTTTTTATTATTACTATATTAGTATTACAATTTAGAATTGCAAAATGTAATGAAAATCTCTTTAAACATTTTTAAATATAGCTATCCATGGCTAAACAGATAATTAATTTAATCTCTGTTATATCTTTGGATACTACTGATTGGCAAGTTTTAGAAATATGTAGGTCTTCGGTGGTTTATTGTTCAGTTGTTTTAAAAATGAGTATACTTTCCTTAAAAAATTTGGAAACAAAATTATTATTAAAGAAAAAAAATCAAATCAGTAATCTCTCATTTTGGGTGATTTCTAGATACATATTATAAATCATTACTTTTGGTAAATCATGTATTTTGTATTAATTACAGATTAGGGATTATCGAAAATAAAAGTAATCACTATATAAGTTAGTTGTAGCAATTATCCTTTAAAGAAAATAGAGAGGCACAGTAAATAATCTCTCTTCCTCTATGTCTCTCTCTTCCTTATTCTTATCACTTGTATCTTTATCAGTAGGCATTTTATTACAGTTGTAAAATAATTTGTTGCAGTAAAATCTTTTAGTAGCTTTTCTGGTAGGACAAAATCTTTAAATAATTAAACTTAAAGTTGACAAAAATATCAGAGTGAAAATCCAGCATCAGGCTTTTCTTAAAAATCACTATATTAGTAATGCCATTTAAAAAAAAATATTTTAAATTGTAAATTTCTGATTATTTTAGTACAATTCATTACTAACACAATTTCATTTCTCAGAATTGTTCCTAGTCCTACTGAAGCTTGTACAACACTCTAATCAGTATACTTGAGAAGAACATGATATTGAACTTGAAGTAGATAATGAGTGAACAATTGAATTGCAATCAGGAAAAAATTATGAACTGGAACTGCTCTATTTGTTCATTGCTGTTCCTTGTCTGGCACATGGTCCCAACGTTGTCATGCTTCCCAGAATTGTATTGCTTTAGTGCAGCAGGGTATTATTATTAAGGTCTTAGAGTATTTGGCAAACTGTAATAATGTATTTTTTTAAAATTTCCCTTTGTAATAGTATAAACTATAAGAGTGTAAAAGGTATAAAAGCATAAAGTTTACTTATATGCAGGAGGTATTTAGACTTGAATTGTTTACATGATTGTAGAGAACTCTGTATATTAACTAATTTATATGATTATGAACATAATAAATTAAATAATTTAGATTATGAATATGATTTTTATTGTGAAAAATATACAAATCATACTCATAGAGAAATATGTAAAAATATATGTTGTAGGTTTGTATGTATTTTAAGTAAGTTACTTATAACAGTTCAATATATATTTATTTTAGAAAAATAAGCTGAAAAAAAGTGCATTCTCTTGAGGAAAACAGCCATTCACTGATTCAGTCAGTTGTAACTGGATGACAATTAGAAGCAAATCAGTGAATTATGTAAAAGATTACCAGTATCATTTGAATTTCAAAAACTTAAAACCTTTCTACACTTATTCAGAATTGCAATAAAATGAAAATGCAAAAAAAATAAAAAAATCACAAAACAACTACTTATGATTTATGATAGTAAAAAAAAAAAGATGAGATTGTTTTAATTATGAATTATGATACCATAAAAGAAAAATAGTATTATTTATTTATGAAACAAAAGAACTGGATAGTTTTGTTCTTTATACATTTAACAAATTGCAATTTCCTGTATGTGTAATTTAAAGGTATGATTTATTAAATTTCAGGATTTTTTAAAGTTTAAATATATAATGATGATATATATCATTATATGTGTCTGTGTGTTTGTCGATAAAAAATACACACATACACATTAAGTATATTGATGTCATTTGTTGCAGAGTTGCAGTCCTTGGTGGAGGACAGTTATCTGTGAAACGTGTCTGTAAAATTGACCAGCAACAATGGATGAAGAAATCAAAGGCTACAAAGATAAGGTTGAGAATATGAAACTCCTGCTGAAGCACTACCATTCTCAGCTGGAGTCTCAGAAGATTCGCAGAGATGGTGTTGAAACAGTATCACGCCTTCTTGCAGAGGCCCGTCAGGAGAACCTTGCACTAAAGAAGAAACAAGCTGCCATGGACACATTAATACAGAATTTGCACAATAGACTTACTGTGAATGGGATATCTACCAGCCATTCTGTTGAAGGCGATGAAGTTATAGTTCCTGGCATGTCCAAACAAACTTTGAACAGTTTGGTAGTAGAAAATGCACGGCTGCGAAATATGCTTCATTCTGACCAGAAAAACAACACAAATAGTGACGTCATTGAGAGTGTACCAGTACTAAAAGAAGAGGTAAAGACTTTCTCATATGTGCATGTGGAATAAATACCCTGCTTTATAATATTTTTAGTGTATCGATATCAAAAAAAGAGTTAAAGACAATGCACATGGAATCTGTAGTTTGCCTGGTAATATTTTCATTTTATCAACAACTAAGAAAGAGGTAAAGACTGCATCTTATGTGTGTAAGGAGTAAATAGCTTACTTGGTAATATTTTTAAGAGAAGACTGAAGTGAAAGACATAAGGAAGAATATTTCAGATATTTTTCCTTTTATACACCAGATTAGAAATCTTATAACAAGTGGGGGACTGGTTGAGGAAAATATTACTTATCTAAGAAGAGTAAGATGTTTATTTTTAAAGAAACAAAGTACAATAGTGTGACTAAAGAAAGATATTGATTAACATTGAGAAAATATGTCAGCCTGTGAAAAGTGATTGATCAGGCAGATTTAATTTTTGTTTTTAAAACATGTAGGAATTAAATTTGGAGGTGGTTAACATCAGTAAAGTTTTAAAATCAAGTTGATATTTTGTTATAATAAAATTAATAATAATAGCAAAAATTATATAATGCTGATAACACTCACTATGAATAGATCATATCTCATCTTGTCATCGTTCTTTCAGCTTGTATAAATTATAATACATACTTTTTCATGGGATGCATGCTTTTTGAAAAAGAATCAAGTCCGTTTTTCACACGCATACACACTCACACACAAACACATGTAATGATGAATTTTTACCCTAAAAATTAATTTATTAAAGTAAAAGCTTTACACTATAGCCAGTATAGGTTCTTGTAGACTTTCTTGACTCTGGCATTTAGCAATCTAGCTGAGATGAAATCATGATTAATACAATAATAGTTGAAGAGAAAACTGTTTATTCATTATAAACTATTCATTACTACACTTTTATTGACTGCCCACAAGTGATACTGATTGTTGTTTTAAATTTTTTAAATGCATTTATTTAAAATAAGTGATTGAGGAATTTGCTCATGAACAGACCTGTTATTGTTTACTGTACATTTACATTGTATGGAGTATTGTTTTGATCGGGCAAATCACTAAAGTACATATTGATTACTGTTAATTTTATATGTACATTGTGCTTAATCTGAAATTGTGACCTATGATCATAGTAATTAGTAGTAAAAGATTAAGACTCAAAGATATAGTATGCTGCATGTTGTTTGTTTGTTTTTTTAAAGCATATTAAATCTGAATATTAAAGTTCCAAATAATTACTAATTGACTGACTGATGCCGTGATGGTGGCATTTTCTTTCTTTTTTCCTTTTTTTTTTTTGTTGAATTTTGTCATGAATTTAAAACTTATTCAGTATTATATTATAAATCAGTATTTTTATAATCAGCAGAAGTTAGACTCTTTTCTTTTCCTTCTTTTTTTTTTTTTTGATAATGGTGGGCAATAATGAGTAGAGCAAAGACTTGCCTAGCTAATAGAAATAGTCTTTTTAGCATGGTTTGATTAATAAATTACTTTTAATATTTTCTTTTGCATGATCATTTTCAAATTGTCATTTTGCTATGACATTTACTTCTCTTGCTAATAATTTCCTCATCATTGTTTCCTACAGACACAGCAAGATGTAGAAACAGAAAAAAAATTGCAACAAACAATAGCAAACCTTGAGGCTGAAAATAAAAGCATGAAAATGAAACTGACTGACTTAGAACAGCTTTTTAAGTCCTCCAATAATTGTAAAGATCGGAAACTTATAGCTTACCAAGAAGAGATTAAACAGCTTTCAGAAGGATCAGGCCAGAAGTCCAGTTTAGGAAAACTTCATTCTGATTTGCCTGCTCTTCGTGAGAAATTAAAAGCCCTTGTTTTGCACTGTGAAGATTTTGGAAGCCAGCTCAAGAATCTAGAAGAGTCAAGCCAACAGGAAGATGCAAATCTCAAAAATGCTGTGATAGTGACACGAATAAACCCAGAGGTGTGTAAATTCAAACAAATGCACATAATCAATGCCTTTATACATAGCACAAATGAAACACTTAAATAGTTGTTTTAAAGGAACTGCTCAAGAAAAGTTCTTAACACTGTAAGCAGTTGTCAGCAATGTATTATGGTTCCTTTCTTTCAATCTTAATCTCAGTATTTGATCTAGTTGCATTTGATTTTCATTTTTAAAAAAAAAAAATAGGGATAGGGATAAAGTTTATACTATGTTTATTATTTCATGTATGATGAAAAAATAAAACTATTACTCCTGTTTCAAGATAAACAAACTACAGAAGTAGATTATTTAAAAAAATAATTACTGACTTTATAAAAAAAAATTGGCAAAAAATAAACTCAATAAGTGTGTTAAAAATAGTAAAAAAAAATTTAGTCAAAATTTCAGGAGGAAATATGTAAATATTGCATTATACAATATACGGGGAGGGAAGGTCAGTAAAAGTAGAATAACTATTGATTTAAAAATGAAGTGTATTTAATTATTTTATTATACATATTAGTATATTACTGTTACATGTACATGTGACATTACTTTTTAATGCACTACAGACTTGTATTTCATGGGAGTTGGAATTGTCTGTAGAGCTGACTAAAGTACTACTAATAAAAAAAGTAATAATAATTTATCATTTGTAATGAATTATTTAACAAAGTTTAAATTGTTTGTTTTCAGAGTAATGCAATTCTGGAAGAAAAAGAAAAGCTGGAACGCAAGCTAGAAGAGGTAAATTGAACTGTTACCACTGTTACTTGTGTTCGCAGTAATGATACTCAATTGATAACAGCATTGTTGCTTAAATTGTTATAACAGAAATGCGTTCATTTATTATTTTTTTAATATGATAAGTTAATGAAACACAGTCCCATGTTATTCTTAGTATGCTGTTCCCAGTCATTACAGCACTTAATAATTGTCAGCAGATTGTGGCAAAGTAAGTCACAGTGCTAATGTATAAATGGGGTTATGAAAAGAGACTATTGACACTGTGATTTTCTTTGTCAAAATCTTGACCCCCAAGTGAAGAAATGTTAATCCTGCACAGCTGTAGTATTTCTTAACCATCACACTTTTTAAATATTGTTTCCTGGAACAACAGTTTTGCTGTATACTTTCTGAAATTAGATCATATTCATAGACATTTGACTAAATTACAAATCCTCATTAATCAATCATATTAAGATGTCCAGTGAATATTTATTTATTTGCAAAAAATGTTAAATTTATGTAACTGGAATGTCTATGACATTGACTTTGGTGTTTTAGATATCTATAACATTGACTTGGACAGTGTGAACCAAAAAGAGTTATTCCCCTTTCTACTGTGGCTCAATGCAGTTGTTAGGCTTGTAATTTTCAACTTTTTTGTTGATCTTATATAGCCATTATTATTGTTTTTTGTCTCCTTGATTTAAATTAGTCCTGTTTTGCTTATTTAAGAAATTTGGTATATGGAGAATTTTTACTCCCCTAACATTTAAAAGCTCTTAACAACTGATCAAGCTGTTGAAGATTGACACAAAATCATCATGGTCCTAGTCTGATCTGATTGGGCATTTTGGGATAAAAAATGATTTGCTGCTTTTTCATATTGCTCATGGCCACTGTATGCACACATTCTCACAGTGTCTTGATATTTTAATATAAACTTTGAAACAGTTTTTATTGTCTAAAAGCAACTTGTCTCTAAAGCAGTTTTAAAACTATTTATTGCCTGAATTGAATTGATAGCTGATTTGATAGCTGCAAAGTAGATTTGTTCTTGAGTACACATATAGAAAACAACTTGTTGAGTTAATTTTCACTACAACATCCACTTAATTATAAGCCTGTCATGCCTGTGATGTTAGGTACTGGAGATGAATCAGAGATGGCAGCAATACTGCAGCGAGCGTGATAAATACACCAGCAATTTGGAGGCAAAAGTTATTGAGTTAGAGACATCTTTAAAGGATGCTATGCATGGAAGTACTGCGCAGGAGATTAGCCGACGTGTTCAACAGCATCTAGACATGTCTAAAGAAAAAATAGAGCAAGTGGAGGAAATGAGGCATAAGGTACGTACCAGAGTACTAAAAGACTTTACATGCTAAAGACAGATTAGGTG
This sequence comes from Sinotaia quadrata, assembly GCA_028829895.1. Taxonomy (NCBI): domain Eukaryota; kingdom Metazoa; phylum Mollusca; class Gastropoda; order Architaenioglossa; family Viviparidae; genus Sinotaia; species Sinotaia quadrata. The sequence continues at coordinate 59,879,885 of CM054180.1, read as the reverse complement.
ATGTGTTTAGTGATAAGCACCAGATATGCCAATTTTGCATTAAATTAATGCCAGATTGGACAATGTACCCTGTATTCCAAGCATACTTTTGTAGTATACTATATTATGTATTATAATATACTATAACTGGTTTATCAAACATGAAAAATAACATTTGACCAACAACATTAACAAATCATGTATGTTAAGCAGGAAAATTACCTTACCATTAAGATTAATATACCAGGTAATCTAGGCTGAAATTTACTAGTAGAAGACTCTAATCTGAATATTAGTGCCTCTTAATATTTGAAAGCAATTTATAGGAGGATGTATCTTTTTTCACAGATGAGAAATGCAAATCCACTGTCAATTTCTGAATAATATTTTTTTGTTGTTGTTGCATTATCGTACCATTTACTCACTCCTGGAAAATTGTTTTTCGATTGGCTATTGAAATATTTAGGATTTAACTGAGATAATCTCATTCAGAAATATTTGCTTTTTGTTGAAAATTTACAAATTAAATGTATTGACCCATGTAGAAACCAGTGCATTGAATAGTTAGAATGCTGAACGGATTTTTAGTTTGTTTGCCATTCACTAGGAAATGTTCCTTTACGACTGTTGCTTATAGTTAGTACATTTCTAGATTTAATTTTTATCTTTCTTTGACATCCGTTTTTGTTGATATTCATCAGACACGAAGATCACATCAACTGATTAAAATAGATAATACATAAACATGCACACTATATGGAACATGAGAAAGTGTTTGTTGCTTCTAAATAATTAAAATTAATTTTTCCTTATTAACTGCCACACAGAGCTTGTCACTATATATTACTTTTAATATTTATTTCTTTAATGAGAGTTTCTTTGTCTTTGTGATTAGTTTTTATGTTTTTAAATTATCTCACTAAACAGGCAGAAGAGGAAGCAAATCAACTCCGCAATATTCTTGTTGCCAGAGAAGCTGAAATGGAGCAGATGAAAAATGAGATATCAATTTTATCCCGTCCTGGTCTTTCTCATGTAGATACAAGCACCATAGAGATTCTGAAAGCACAGATTCAAGTATGTACTGAGGACTTTGAAAAAGAGAGACAAGATCGACAAGTAGCACTTCGTCAGGTGGACTCGCTGAAGGACAAGTTATCTAAACTCCAAAGGGATGTAAGTCTGTACTTCATGTCAGATAACTTGTGTGTGCATTCATGTTGCATAGTATCTGTTTTTGATTCTTTAAACAACAAGAGCAATTAGTAAACATGTCTATCTTGCAATAGAAATTTCTTTTGCATTTGTTTGTAGCTCACGTGTCTAAAATTGCAAAATGCTATAGCTGTTGATCATAATAGGTAGTGAGTTAGAAGCCAGTTTTCCAAGCTAGATTAATTTTCTCAATAGATTCAACTAAACTGAGGCACCTTTATTAGTCATTGTGATGTGTATATGGGTAAAATTTGTGGTACATATATTAAAAATATATATATGTATAATGTAATATGTTCTGGTCATTAAAATTGCCGCTTCTGTGGCACTGTTACTGGACGAGGTAGGGTTGAAGGTGTTACTTGGGTAGTTTGTGAAACTGAATTTTAAAATTGGTTTGGAAGTAAGCATAATTCATTACACCAGAATATTAGAAGTACTTCTTGAAGTCAGATGGAATCACCAGTTTTAAATTGCATTTATTTTAACGTTGTATACAGACTGTGCTTATAATTGAAGTGTCACACTTTTAGTTTAAAAAAAGCATATACTCATCATAATTCTGAAAATATAGCCAAGAAATTACAATTATGACAGTTATTAAAACTTTTTTGTAAAGTTCACCTAGAAACAGATTTAGGATTCATCTAGTATAAATATATGAAGTGATTTTGCCTCCAGAAACATCATCTGAAAGGGAAATTTCACAGAAAGTTGAATAAATACAGTTTGACTTGCAGAGAATTCATCATTGTTTGTAATTAAAAATATTACCATGATCATTTTTCTTCACATCTTTGTGATTTTAGAAGTTTGAGGACAAGTGCAAGGAGATGTGCACTCTAACTTGTTCAAAGTGTGAACCTTAAGGTGTTTCACTGCAAAGCAGTATAAATAAAAGATCTGATACTGTTGAACTAGAGAGCTATACTAAAATAAGCTTCAAGAATTTGAGATAATCTTTGTGTTTTCTTTTTTAATCATTCCATTCAGAATGACCATCTGCAAGTTCTGCTCATGCAACGAAGTCTGATGCCACAACGACCTTTTCCACAAGAGCATTCTCAGTATGGTAGGCATGATGTAAGTAAACAAATAGTCTGATTTTTTACTCTTTCTAAACTTTTCAACCTTGTTCAGCATATATATATGTATGTATTAGGAAATATTTGGACAACAATCTTTTCTGTCAGAATCAAAACAGAAATAATAAATTCTTTAATGCTGCAGTTGAGTTGAATTACAATTGATTGTTATAGGCTTGCCAACAAAAAAGCACAGAATGGCAATTTCTCAACATTGAAACCAAAAGCATGCTTTCAATGTCCAGTTTCAGTTTAAAACAATTATAATAATTACATTAGAATGGGACCAGGAAAAGTGTTTATAATAGTGGAATTAAATTCATCATTGGGACATGTAAGTGTGAAAACCAAATGAAAAGAGAATTACTATTACATACATTTAATTTTTTTTTTAACCATCTTTACCCAGGAAAACCCAATAAATATTTTATGTGCATCCTCCCTACTTTTACCTCTTCTGTTTCATTTTAAAATATATTACTCTCTTTATAACAGAATTCTTTCTCTTGATTGAGAATTTGTAACAGCAGGCTTTTTGTCACATACTTTGAATGGAAGAGGGTAAACTGATGAACCTTAGATTTTATTTACAAGTCAGCAATAAAACTGATCACATCTAATTGCTTAGTCCTTTTCCTGCCCCACCCCCCCCAAAAAAAAAGTAATCATACCACATTTTATCAATATCTATCTTCAGAATGCTTTTGATTAGATTATAACCTAGAAGAGTATATTGTAATCTTTTTTTAAAAAAATATGTTGAGAAATAATATAATAAATAATGGTTATATTTGCAAGTCTTTTTAAACTGATTTTAAAAATCTTATTACATTATTTTCAGTGTAAAAAAACAATTTCTATTTACCGCACAAATTATTTGAAATGTCAACAGTATAACAACTTGGAGCAGCGTGGAGGCCGACGAGAGTATTTGGCCTATGATGGTTCAGATCTGACCAGATTACCCCAAAAGAATCGACCCATGCAAGATTTCCCGGACTTTGAATGTGAATATTCAAGAGGGCTCAAGGGTGGTCCATCATCATTGCCAGTTGTTACTAGTGAACTTGTGGCTCGCACTCCCCAACCAAAGCAGTCAGTTTCTGCAGTGAGTTTGGAAAAAACTGTCGAACCTAAACAGGAAAACTTTCTCACATGTCCTAAATGCAACAAGGAATTTTCTGAGGAGAATCAAGGGGAGCTGTTGCGTCATATGGACATTTGCTGGGAGTGACCTACCTTGAGTCCGACTAGTTTGACTTTGTAATTAGCTTCAGTGGTTATTATCATGGAACATCTTTTTGCAATAGAAAATACATAAATATTTGATATTTTTTGTGAGTGCATGGGGTGCATTTATTATATTTTCTGTCAACAATACTGGGATTTCATGTATGGTTTGGGAATGTACCTGGGTGATAATTTTACATACAATTAATTGACGACGTGTACAAGTATACTTTCTTTGTGAACACTTGTATATATATATTGCCTAGGATATTTGATTATTCATTTAGTTGTACTTTTTAACATAAGTTTAGAAATGTTTGATTAAAATATTATTATTATATTATTGTTATTGCAAGTTTACACAGATAAGTCAACCTTAGTGTCTGTATACTGCTGCATATCAATACCATATGGAAATTTATATTGATGCCTGTTATCATACCAGTTTAAATTATATGTGTGTTTGCGTGCAAGAATTGTCTCAGCATGAATCTTTCTACAACATGCTTTCTACATAGCTGCTATAGGACGTCAGGAATTGACTCTGGTGAGGCACAGTTACTGTTTACTAGCACTCTTGCATTGTAGAATGTTCATTTTCTTAAATGTTTTGCAGAAACATAATTTACTGACGGAGTTAATAACATTTATGACAGCAAGTTCACCAGAAAGTGAATCTTTATTGACAAAATAGTGAGCAGTCAATTATGTATATATTTTTGTTAAGAGACAGAAAGGAAGAAAAATAATTTTAAAAAAGATAAACTAATTATAATAACTAATGTTTAATGAACAGAATTTCTTGTGTAATGTGTTTGTTGTTAAACACCAATGATTGTAAGAATGCCAGACATTGTTCTGGGTTCTCTTAATGGAGATGTTTTTTCTTGTCCCAGAAATGGCACAAGTCCTGGAACTATGTCAAGCACAAGGTAAACCCTAGAGAGAATGAGGGGAGTTTTTGCGAGTTGTGCTGCGTTAGAGTAGAAAAGCCCCAAGAGATGCATAACAGACCATAACAGCATCTTTAAACAGATTGTTTCAGATCCATACAATTTTTTCCATAATGTAAGAAATAATAAGAGCAATTCAGCCATGGAGGTTTTCTATCTAGTTATCTCTGAGTATTACCACATCATTGTTATGGTCTGGCTGTGCTCTTAATAGATTGTGTACAAATGTATACATTCACCTATATGCTTTTAGATGCATACATCTATTAGATTTAGTGTGCAACTGCATACTTTCGTCTGCTGATCTTTAGATAAGGTTCAAATGCATACATTCATCTATTGGCCATTAGACAGAGTGCAGTGCATACTTTGATCTATTGATCTGACTATATACTTCTTCTTCTGGCTTTTAGATGGTTTGCATATGTATACAATCACTTATTGGTCTTTGGATAGTGTACACCTGTGTACAATCACCTATTGGCAAAATGTAACTGAACTATGGTCAAAACTCAGAGAGAAGCTGTACTCTGATAAACATATATGTAAAGAGTGCTTGTCTCGGGTTAGAAACCATGACTGGAGAAGTAAAATGCTGCAAATTATACTTTTAAATCTCTTTTGAATGTTGCATATCCAGATGATGAAATATTAATGAAACAACCACACGTGTTAATTTTGTTAATATTTAACAACAGAAATACAATTATATTTTTTTAATCTGAAATAAATATCTGTTAAGTGTTATATCTGTTATATGAATAGGAATGCCTTAGAAGGTAAAGTGTTCACTTATGGATTTCTACATGAAGGCAAACTTAAAGGTAAAAAGTAAAATAAGCATTTATGAAATTTGTTTTGATGAAGGATATTGAGACTAAATAAGCTTTTATTGTTAAAGATTAGTTGCCTATTGTTTCTTAACATCCAATTAATTTCCAATGTTTGCACTTATTTTTATATTTTCTATGATTTTATTTGAATTTGACTATTTTATGATCTTTAGCTTACATTTTGCTTCTCACTAATGTAACAAAAATATTTAATTTTTAGAAAGAAAAGCTCATTAATTTTGTCTTTACTCTAAAAGAAATAATAGAAATGATTACTTTTTTAAATAAAATCCTTTTTTATTTAGCCCTTTATTGGAAAGAATCTCTCTGTTTAATATATATATATTTATCAGAGATTTCCTACAATTGTAACTTCTTATATTTACACTCTTAAAGCCAGTAAATGTTTTTAACTAGGTGAGAAGTCTTCTGAATCACAAATTCATCCATATGAGTGCTTACAAGGGTATATTTGATTCAGAGTCATATGTCTTAATCTTTGAGAAAGAAAAGATTATTTTCATTTTATGTATTGTATTGCTAGCTTTTTGAAATGTAAAATGTAGGAAGCTTATTAATCATTTGGTTATTGTACGCACTTAAAACCTTGGCTCTAACAAAAACTATTTTCAGTCAACTAACATTTATTTAATGAATTAATCATAGCATTCCTATGTTACAGCCTACATAACAGGTTTAAACCATTCTTTCTCTTTTGACAGTTTATAATGGTGGTATCTGGAGTAAAAGTAAATTAATATTATATTTTTTGTTATTTAATGGTGAATTTATTAATAAAGCCAGTATAAAAACAGTTTTGAAAAATACTCAGATTGTTGTAGATAAATTGGGACACACATATTTCAGGTGCTGTATTGCATGTAAAATGTTGCCTGTAATTTTGTGATTAATGTATGTTAATTTTGTCACTTATTATGTTGTAGAAAACTTAATTGTTATTGTAAAACATTGCTTATTTATCTTTCACAGATATTTACATGTAGAAGTTTAAGGAATATGTGTTTTCATCACCAGCATTACTTATTAAAACAAATCTTTATATTTTTAATGTGAATCCAGATTATTTTAATTACTGAATTTCTTCATTGCTTGCAAACAGTTTGTATTAAAGAAAAAAAATATTTAAAGACAAAATTAGGACTTATAAATGCTATTATGTTAATATCATTGTATCATATATAATTTTATAAGTAAAGAGTGACTGTGTATGTATATTCTGTAATTTATTTGATAATTGACAATAGTAATAAAGTACTTATTTAGTGAAAAATAAGGGCATTACATTTTAAATTACATGTAGCTTTGACATGTTTATGACTGTTAACTTTTGATAAAAATATAGATAAAAAAATGTCTAAAGGTGTATAGAAGTTTAATTGGAAATGTAGATAAGAAATTTCTAAATTGTGTGACAGTATAGATGAAAATGTAGATCATGAATGTCTGAGGATGTGTAAGAGTGAAATGGAAACAAAAATAAGAAAAATTGGAAGTTGTGCAAGTGAAGAGAACATGTAGTTTATAATTGTCTAAGGGTGTGGAAGTGTAGATGAAAATGTCAATAAGGAAGTTCTGAGGTTGTGAGGGAGTGCAGATGAAAATATCGATTAAGTCAACACTTTACTCAAAAAGTATTTTTTTTCTTCTCTTGTTCATCAATTCATGCCTGTTTAAATATTGATATCATAACAACTGTTTTAAGAGATGTTCACCTTGTACATAATTTTAGTAAAATACAAAAAAAATATAACAGTTGCAACATTACTGTTAATATTCATCATTAACTGTATATATTTCATCATGTCAGATAAATCAATAAATTAAAGTGTAAAAATATGCATGACATTTGTTTGTTAATTTTATACAGAAGTTTATTAAAATATATAATAAAACTATTTTGTGTGTGTGTGTGTGGAAAGATATGTAAATACATTTTCTTTATAGTTTTATAATGAAATCTAAATACAACTTGATAAAATCATTGCAACCTTAAAAAAATACAAAGTGATTTATAATGAAATGCCATTTTTTTTCACCATCACCTGGATTTAAAGATTTATGCTCAGGCTAGTAAAATTTAACAATACAAACAAGCTCCACAGGTAAAAGTGAAAAAAAAATGCTTGAACTTTTTTCAGTTAATTTTATCTCCCAGATACAAGATGATACTCTACAAAATAAAAAAAATAATTTAATTTTTCACTACACTAGAAGGAAGAACTCTTATTTTATTTGATACCTAAGAATTTTGATCCAATCTGAAATACTAAAAGATGCTAACAAGTTTGTTATAGGATGTTTTTACACAAATGATCCATCTGCAATGTTGTATATATCTAGTAACATTTTAGAATGCTGTATATTCAATTTGAAAATACTGTATTCAATGTCATCTCACTTAAGGACATAATCATACAAGTGAGCCAGTTTGAAATACTATATATGCCAAATCTCTTTTTATGGTAATACAAATGATCTAGTACAAAATATTGTATATGATGACTACTTTGTTACAAAATATTATTATACAAGTGATCCAGTCTAAAATATTTTACCTGACATTATGTCTCACTTTAGAATGCTTATATACATTATATATTCTTAATATGAGGTCTTTAATTAATGCAAAGTTTATTATAGTCTTCAGACTGACTTGCATTTAAATAATGCAATTGGAACTCTACACTCCAACAATGGTTAAAATCTTTTCTGGCAAGGAAGTTGTGGACTGAACACCACTGTATTCAAATTTAAAAGAAAGATTAGAAAACTCCAAAATATAACTTAATATAATACAATCAAAGGATTAAAAACAAACCTTGAATATAGTTTTTAAAAACCTAGTCATAAATTTTATAATGTAGCATTTTAATCTTATGAGTTAGAATGAAAGCTTTGTTATACAGAACCCCCACACATTTCACTATGATAACTGCTGGTTCAATTAGTAATACGGAGATTTTAAATCAGTTATCCAAACTCATGTCCACTTATATCAGTAGATAACATTTAAGGAATGGGAGAATAACATAGGCATTTTTGCCATTTATGTTCATAATTAAAATACTTGAAAATCTCATGAGAATGAAACTAAACCAGTACCATTCTTCACTCACTGCTTGTGCTATTATACTTTTATAGTTAAAACAAAAGCTGCAGTGTCATGAAACAAGTTGGAGAGGAGTGAACTATTTGAACTGCTTGTTCTAATTGTCTAGGAAGGTTCCTTTAGAAGGTAAGTAACTCTGCATAAGACCCTAATTGGATTTCTGCCTAATAAATTTGTTAAAACACATTTATTACATTCATATACAATATTCCAAAGACACTAATGTCAAAAGCAGGATGTCATGGAAGTAAGAGAGCTTAAATAAATTAATGAATCTAATTACACAGCTTAAGCATTAATTAAATTTATTATAATGTAATTATAAGGTGAATGTCAATTTTTACAGCATGTTTGCAGTTTGATAATACTGCAGTTTGCATATTTATAAAAAAGACTTCTAGTGACTGAACCATGAGCATTCGCTTTTGGTGTTGTTAGTAGTTTGTAAATGTAATATATGATTCTAAAGTAAATCATGTGCTGTCTATTGGTGTTGTTAGTAGTTTGTAAATGTAAATAAATGACTAAACTGAACACATAAATGTTCTCTTTTAGAGTTGTTAGTAGTTTGTAAATGTAAATAAATGACTAAACTGAACACATAAATATTCTCTTTTGGTAGTGTTAGTAGTTTGTAAATGTAAATAAATGACTAAACTGAACACATAAATGTTCTCTTTTAGTGTTGTTAGTAGTTTGTAAATGTAAATAAATGACTAAACTGAACACATAAATATTCTCTTTTAGTGTTGTTAGTAGTTTGTAAATGTAAATAAATGACTAAACTGAACACATAAATATTCTCTTTTTGTGGTGTTAGTAGTTTGTAAATGTAAATAAATGACTAAACTGAACACATAAATGTTCTCTTTTAGTGTTGTTAGTAGTTTCAGGGCCCATATAGGTTCTTGAGCTTGAAATTCCATGATTTTTAATACCCTTTTCATACATTCATTTTTCAGGACATTCAGACATGAAAATATAAAACCAGTACTTACCAAAAGAAACATTTCTCTTCACTTTAGTAGCCATTTGGGTTCACAAAATAGTTGATTGATATATTGAAACAGAGTTGAAAGCAGATTATCAAAAATGTAAACAATGTTCAACACTAGTTAATGACAAATTAGTGCAACAGCGCAAACAATGAGCTGTCAATATGTCTATGAATTAGCTAATTTGTCAAAAATTTTCATCCACTTTTAGCAGTTCATTTTCTTTGCTTTTGCCGATTTTTGCAGAGCATTAGACTTGGCTAAAATATTGAGAAAATAATGCCCAATAACAAATGTTGAAAAGTAAGCACATTTTCTTTCACTCAGAATAATTTTACTATCTGGAAACTGTTTTGAAAAGCCATGGGCTGTCTTGTGTGCTTGTGAAGGAATAATGTGGGGTAACAACTTTTATTGTTCACAGAATTTCTGCTTTTAATACATCATCTCTTGACACATGATGAAACTGAAGAAACAGGTAAATCATGACTTTCGCTGTCTAAAACTAAACCACTGGTGACACTGCAGGCACTGTATTAGAATTCGTAGATGGAGGATCAGTAGTTGAAATGTTATCAGCAGAACTACAGCCCAGTTTACAAAATTCTGATATTCGACGATGATTTAGAATCAATTTCCTAGCCTTTTGTAGGCTTACATGTTTAGCTCCTTTCAAATGACTTTTCAATGCAGCTTTACCCATGTTTGACACATCCAGTACTGTGCAAGTAGCCGTGGTTCAGAGGGTTGGATGTTCTTATATCCAATCTTTGTAGTCATCTATTGACAGCCACATTTTGCTAAAGTGGCACTTTCTAGGCAATTAAAGGCTTGTTTTGGAAAATAAAATCACTCAAAACCTCAGTCATAATGCATGCAAAAATGGTGGCACAAAGTAAGAATGAAGCTGATTTGTTTAACCAATCAGGGATCAAGACAGTAAATGTAAAGAAAAAAGCATCCAATCAGAGCTGTTATAACAGAGGTAAAACTTTAATAAGCAATGCAAGATGAGCTTTCTGATTCTCTCTTTTTTTCCCATTATTTTAAAAATATTTTAAAATTCCATGACTTTCTAAAACCCATTTTTTTTTTCAATGATTTTCCAAGGCAGTTGGACTATGCTGCTCTAAACAAAGCATGACTTTGGGGGCAAAGATGAATAAATACAACTTGTTCTTGCAACCAAACAAAAAATATTTACAATAGAAAATATTCATATATAACTGTCTTTTTTTAATGTGTACAATCAATATATGTCAAAAAGTAATGGCTGCCATTATGTACATTCATCAATATAAAAATAATTTCTCTTACAATTTATAAATCTCTGAAATGAGCAGAAAATATAGTGTGAAGCAGGGAGACCATGTCGACATTAAACCTTTACTGCCAGGATTATGTACAGTACATGTCAAAAAATATAACTGCTTTTTAAAACTTAGAAAAATCCTAATTAAAGAAAACCCCACAATTTTCATTATACATTGTACAATAATAATTCAATTAGTTTATTAGATTCTAAAGTATAAAAAGAAATACAAAAATTGTGATATTTATATTTTAATAAAAACGCATTAAATGGATTGTTTTAATGGACTGGCTATTAAAGGATTCAACTTGTGTCAATCACTCTTGTAAGCTGATTAGTAGCAATCTGTCTTCATCACTAGCATTTTATACCTGCTTTGATCATGCCATTTCCTCAGAAATGCTGCCTTTAATTTTATTTTTATATTTAGTAATGATTACAGTTTATGTGAACTTTGCAGTGTAGAAGATCTTGGCATTGGCATTATAGTCCAAAGGCAACAAGAAATTGGCTGCCTTAGCGCCTAGTGCAGTAGCACCAACTGCAGCTGAAATCTGCAGCATTAGCAGAGTGGATTCTGTGATGCCTGCTGCTGGACCTTTGGACTTCATAACTTCTTCAAAACCTGCAGAGTGTAAAGTCTAGCATTAATCTGACTGCAATGTTACCATGTATTTCAGCTCAAACCTGACTGAAATCAAGCCCTTTTAGTATTAATCTGACTGCAAGGCTACCATGTATTTTAGCTTAAATCTGATGAAATTTGACCAAGTACTTTAATTATCACTGACCTGATTGAATTTTAATGTACTCTTCATACTACTAACCTGGCTGCAAGGACTGCCAGCTTTTGAAAACAGATCCAACACAAACAACATGGAGTCCACCAGGGTGGCTGAGTAATGTCTGTGTTAAGAAATGAAATACAAATTAGCAATGAACATGTGTGGTTCCATGGAACATACACATACAGATATTAATGTTGCTTACTTAACTGTTTTCCCCTTAATGTCTGTTTCTAAAGAATTGTAATTTCCAGCTAATTCTGCTTGTAATGCACATCTTGTTTTGACTATATCTGTTTTTTTTTAAAAACTCAACACCATAACTTTTAAGAATTATTTTGTGTGATTTATTATTAGAGTAATAGTTTTGCAACACTTTTATTACAGAATGAGTGTGCACAGTTTGTGACATATTATGTAAGAACATCATATTTCAAACTTTTAAATGTAATTTAGCAGTTTGTGAAATTATGGCAAGTTAAATTTTTAATCAAATATTTTGTTGCTGTCCAGAGAGTTAATAAAATATAAATCAAAGATGTAAATACATTTCCTTTCAGTAGGTAAGTAATAAATTTTTAAAAAAGTGAATAAACAATGTAGAAAAAAGGATCTAATTCCTGCCCAATGGTAAAATTTCATTAAATATAGTTAGAATTTCCAATGAAATCAAATAAATTCTACCTTATCGATTTTAGGTGCAAGAGCCAATATATGCTGAGCAAGCAGTTTGCCTGCATCATGGAAAATGGAGCAGCACAAAGCATCTTTTTCTGTAGCACCTGATAAAATATTACACATTAAAATGTCTTAAAAAGATAAATAAATATTTAGTAATATAAAGAGAGACAAAAGGAAATAACGACAATGGGCTAACTAGGACTATCAGGACCATTTTAAATCAAGGTTGCATGCTTCTAAATCGGTGAGGTTGGGATTTTATGGGTGGAGATATAAGACATTTCACCTAGTGCTTACTTGAGACAATAAAATCTATACCTACTGGATATTTTGTACGAACTACTTAAGTTAACGAATATCATACATTACAGACTGTAGAAGGTGATGCTAAGAAGGTCATCATTTGAAATTTACTGTTTTTAAATATATACAACAACTGTTGCTGACTTAACAAAGTGCATTATTTTTGAAGCTCTAAATAACATAGTTCACTTTAATAAAAATGAAAGGAATGTACGAACTACATTCAATGACAATGCAAAAATATTTAAATCTAAAGACAAATAAGTAAAGATTTAAAAGAACTACAATTTTTTTTTATTAGCAAGTTAGATATGATTGTTAATTAAAAACAAACAACTTTATTTTCCACTTTTAAGCCAAAATTTAAGGTTAAAAGAAAAACAAATATTATTTTAAATCTTTTTTTCTTCTGTCCAAAAAATATTTAAGTTATTGTAAGAGGTGAATGAATTGTGGGAATTTGCTTCTAAATTCTAAATTCAGACATACACATATTAACCAATTTATTTTCCTGTTATAAATTAGATCAGGAAAAATAAATACATATAATTCAACATGAAGATCTATGTTATGCATTAATTTCACGCTCATCTTTCAATCTGCCTTGTATGGGCACATCTGTGTGAGTGAAAGATTGTGTGCATGCCTTATGCAGATTGTTAATGTGGTATGTGTACATACATATTCATGTATATGCATGTGAGAGAGTATATATATATATATATATTATTCATGTTAAGGTTGATTATATATGGGTGCATTCTTTTATAGATTAGTAATGTCTGTATGTGTGTGTGTATCATTCTGCACATTCATTCCAAAGCCTGGTAATGTGTGAGTGTGTGTATGAATATGTGGTGCATGTATGTTTGTGTGTGTATATGTGTTTGAATGTTGTGACACAATATCTGTATTTGCAAATATTTGTGCTTTATTATATAGGTGTATGTATACAATGCCTTTTTATATATTTTATATAAATAAAAATGTATATTTTATGCAATATAGATACATGTAAATTTACTTACTGGTTCATATTTCAAATTAAAAAACAAACAATTACCTTTTGCCAGTTCCAGACACAGTCCTGCTATTTTGGATTTCTCAAAGTTACTGTATAAAAATGGCAGCAGATCTGGTCGATCTTCTATCTGCATACAATAAAATATATCTATATACATTTAGATAATAACAGATACTAATTGTTTAAATCTATATTTGGATTTCTCAAAGTTGCTGCATAAAAATGACAGCAGACCTGGTTGATCCTGTGTGCAAATAATATCACATATCAATTTACACATTATTTTTTTTTAACTAGTAAATAATCGTAATATAAATAATCTTTTCAGCTTTGGTATGAGTGTAAGTTTTGAAAAAGAATGTATATTGTATTTTTGGGTGAATAATGCATATGAAATTGAAAATTGGTTACTTTTCTAAGGAACAGCAAATCAAAACATTCAGAATAACAATGTGATTATGAGTGTGTGAGTGTTTTTGCATGCATGTATGTGTGTATATATGTGTGTTTGCATGCATGTAGGTGTGTGTATAAGTGTGTTTGCAAGAATGTATGTGTGTGTATAAGTGTGTTTGCATGCATGTATGTGTGTCTATAAGTGTGTTTGCATGCATGTAAGTGTGTTTATAAGTGTGTTTGCATGCATGTAAGTGTGTTTATAAGTGTGTTTGCATGCATGTATGTGTGTATATGTCTGTTTGCATGCATGTATGTGTGTATATATGTGTGTTTGCATGCATGTAGGTGTGTGTATAAGTGTGGGTGTTTGAATGCATGTATGTGTATGTTGTGTATTTGCATGCATGCATGTGTGTATATATGTGTGTTTGCATGCATGTAGGTGTGTGTATAAGTGTGGGTGTTTGAATGCATGTATGTGTATGTTGTGTATTTGCATGCATGCATGTGTGTATATATGTGATATATGTGTATTTGCATGCATGTAGGTGTGTGTATAAAAAAAGTGTGGGTGTTTGAATGCATGTATGTGTATGTTGTGTATTTGCATGCATGCATGTGTGTAGGAGTGTGTATAAATGTGTGTGTGGGGGTTGCATGCATGTATGTGTGTAGGTGTGTATATTTGTGTGAGTGTTTCTATTTGTTGTACTGGCTGCACTGCTCAGTCAGCAAGCAGGCAAAATATTTATGTGATTGTGAAATACTTAAACATATTTATGTGATTGTGAAATACATTAAAATACTTATGCGATTGTGAAATACTTTAAAATACTGATCACAATTGGAAATTATTTTCTATTCATTCATAATAGAAATAGAACAGAAAAATAAGAAGGACTCTTCAATACATTATGATTGTTATAAATGTATACGGTCAGAGCTTTGCAATCTGGCATTCTGAAAAAAAAAAATGGGTTAAGATGAATAGACAACTAAATGAAAATGAACTCTGGAATATCATACTACACACAAGTATATCCATATACATAAATATGCACAGGTACAGATGCATGCAATATAATTATTTAAATTAATCTGAAAGGCAATAAAGATATTAGCCATGATAAAGTATGCAGCTGCAATAAAACATTCTGCAGATCATACTAAGATGCTATTACTAAGTAGCCAATAACTACCATTTCATTTTGCTTTGTTTTATAATTAAATCTATATTTAAAAAAATAAATATAAACAAACCATACAGCAGATTTTCACGGTTCTTATCTATTGTATTAGTTTGAGCATTGCCAGGCTGTTCTTGGATTTACAATGCCTGTTTATCTTACCTGCCTGCTACTTACTTTGGAATGTTAATACTAGAAGTATTCTTTTCTTATAGTAGAACTTTCTAATTTATTAGTACATTCTATTTTTATTTATATTCAGTCAAACCTTTAGAAGAAATATTTTATACAAATTTCTACACAAAAAATATTCATTGATTCTCATCTCTTTGGTCAGCATTAAAATATTTACAATCAAATACAATCCAACATCTCAGAAACTATAAAGTAATTGAGTGAATGAATTAATGATCTTTCTACAATATGAGTACTCACACCAAAATAACGTTGAGTAGCTTTCTTGACAAATGAAACATCATGAACTGAAGGGAAGAGGTTGTCTTCATGGTCAAACAAGATTTTCAATGCTCGATGAGCTATCCAATAACCTACATATATTAAGCATATAAATAACCTACATATATTAAGTTTATAAATAACTTATATATATTAAGCATATAAATAAACTAGATAGGTTAAGCAGATAAATAACCAACACATATCAAGCATACTACTCTCCTACACATATTAAGAACCTACCTAAAGCATATAAATAGCCTAAGCATGGTATGTGATTGTGTAATAATTTAAACATATAGCACATATAAATAACCTACATACGTTAAGCATTTGCAAAAAACCTGCATATGCTAAGCACATACAAATAAATTATACACAATTGAAGAACTAAAACAGGAGCAATTATTCATATTCTTATCGTCATGTACATGCAGCTAATTCAAATAGTTGGCAAGGAAAATGCAATAAGAATATTAAATGGGTAGCAGAAGGCTCAAACAAGATCTATTCTTTAGCTAGAAAAAAACAAGAATATTAATTGGTTAGGAGAAGCAAACAAGCATGTTACTTGCCTGGGAGAAGACAACAAGCAATTTAAATGACTAAGAGAAGACAATCACTTACAAGAATGTTATTTTATCCAGTAGAAAGCTACAAAAATATTAAATAACTAAGAGAAGGCAATCACTTACAAGAATGTTATTTTATCTGGTAGAAAGCTACAAAAATATTAAATGATTAAGAGAAGGCAATCACTTACAAGAATGTTATTTTATCTGGTAGAAAGCTACAAAAATATTAAATGGCTAAGGGAAGGCAACAAGAATATAAACTACCTGGGAGAAGACAACAAGAATATTAATTGCCTGGAAGAAGGCAACAAAAATATGTATTGCCTGGAAGAAGACAACAAGAATATTAATTGCCTGGAAGAAGGCAACAAAAATATTTATTGCCTGGAAGAAGACAACAAGAATATTAATTGCCTGGAAGAAGGCAACAAAAATATTTATTGCCTGGGAGAAGGCAACAAGATTATTAATTGACTGGGAGAAGGCAGCAAAAGTATTAATGGAATAAAGAGAAGGGAAGAGTGCAAGAAATGTTCATATCTGGAAGTGATGACAAAGGAAGACAACTCTGCCTTGCAACACAGACTTTCTAATGCTTATGTCACATCGCCATGCAAATTACTCTCCCACCATATCAAATCCTTATAGGTTATTGGATAAAATCACCTTTATTTCTTTAAAATAAACTTGAGATCAGATTGCTTCCAAACTATGTAAGTACTTTGTGTTTTTCTTGAACTAAAATTATATTTCTTAATGTACACTAAAGGTTTCTGTTTATATGAAGTGTAAAAGTATAAATACAGTTAAATTTTGCTCAGTTAATTTTGTACTTATTACTACTTTATACACATTTAATTTACTTTTATCCAAGCTTTATAGACTATTAATTTTCAACATTATAATTCACATAGGTATTATATTTATTCATTACAAATAAAGTGTAAAGATTGTTGAGAAAATAAGAAAATGCACATGAAATGTCTTTGAAGCAGTTATAAGACACAAAGACAAACTTGTTTCATGAGCAAATGTTATTAATGTGAAATGAAGGATTCAGTAAATATATAACAATTTTGGTGATTATACTGAAGACAACATTACACTGAACGACTTAACAAAAACTGATGATTTTCATATTCCATGTTGTCAAAATTATGAGAAGTAAATATCTGGCAAGTCACTCAAGAGGGTGAGTGATCACATTACTCAGTACACATTTTGCCCTAATGGATATAATTTTGAACATAAATGTCTAAACCAAAACAAATGCTGCCTTTTTTTTTTTTGGCAACAGGAAGCAAACTATTTTTACAACCTTGAGGCTTATTCAGTGAGAGTCATGAGAGTGAAGAAATCAAAAGATCATACATATCATGATTAAGGTGACTCTCTAAGTGCAATTTGACTCAAGTGATCTTTCTTCATTTCTTCTAGAGCAGGGATGTACAAACCACGGCCCAAGACAGGGCTCTGTGCAGCCCCCAGAGAACTTTAGGATGTTACCATTATTACGAATGTAAAGCACATTATTGCATTATTTGTGTTGTTTTTTCTACTAAGCCATCCATGTGCAATCTGACTTGCGGCCCTCCACGCACTATCAATTGGAAATTTGGCCCTCTGGCCTAAAAAGTTTGTGCACCCCTGTTCTAGAGATATCAACATGAAATTTGGCACATATATGGAACTCTGAGATGAACATACATGTCAATTTTTGTGGCTGTTGCTTCTTTAGTTCATGATTTATTAAGGAATTTTACAAATAAAATCCTGAAGAAACGTGTGGCTTTTGCCCCTCATTTTAAGACTCCAGATTATGGATATCATGATTAAAAATATTTTTAATAAAAATTATTTGTCCTTATGGTAGCTAGGAAAGTTCTTGTTATTCTCATATTATGTCTTAATTGTTTTCTTGATTGTTTTCTTTTAGATTTTTTGGTACAACAATGCAAGAAAATCAAGCAATCTTAGAACAACAAAAGCAAAATTACAAATAATAAGAGATGATGACTCAGAACTGGTGAAACTCAAATTTATTTTGCCCCCCAAATGAAACACTATTCATTCCTACCTGCCATTCTTTAGCTTCATCTCCATTTTACATTTCCATCACATAACCATGGATATGAACAGGCTACTTACACATCCAGATCCCCAGTCCCATCCACTCCCTAAGGGAGATAAATGAAAATGTTCAATAGCAGCAAGTTCCATAAGTAATGTCCCCTATTGAATACCAGTTTACATTTCAGTAAGAATGAATATTTTTGTCAAGCCAGAGCTGTGTGGTTCAAATTTTATGAAGGCTAACAGCTCCCTTCCCATCTTTATGGTGACTGTTTTGGTTTCTTTGACTAATGATTTATTTCTGCTTAATATCTATTTCCACTGTTTGCTGATTTTACGGATGAGAATCTGACTCTTTTACCTTCTTGTCCTCCTTTCTGTCTCCAAGAAAGGGCAAGGTGTGTTTTCCTTACATTTGATAGCTGATACACAGTCTCTTAAATTCATGAATATGCACATATTATTATAAACACATATGCAAGTACACATATTATGAATTTATTATATTCACAAAGCCTTTACCTGAAGCTTCATCTCCAATTAAATGGCCCCAGCCACCACAGCGGGAGGAGGAGCCATTAGGATTAATAAGTTGGCAGTTTGATCCTGTGCCAGCAATTAGCACAATGCCCCCTGGTATTTCAATAATAAAAAAAAATCAAAGTCTTAAATATTTAATGCAATGGTTAAAATCAACATGTTTTATTTCTATTACGTATATTTTCCCAACCATACAATTACCCAGCAACCTCTGAAGGTCCTTGCATTTAAATGTTTCTGATTCCCAGCAACTTGTGAAGAAATGCAGCACAGTCAAATCAAAATTTTCACAATACAGGAATTCCATTTTCTTTTAATTTGCAACAAGCTTAACTATTATAAAAATAAAACAACAACTTATTGTACTGGTCATATAGTTTTTTTTCTTTCTGGAAAATGAGAAATAATGAAAGAAAATTAAATGTGTAAGGTTTCTAAATCATGGATAATGTTATGGGCTGTGTTCTAAACTAACCTTCCTCTATGCATATTTTAATTTTTACTGATAATATGGAAGAATGTTATACTTAATGCAGAAATATTATGTTTACTAATATTATTATAGTAAAGATTTAAACTGTTGCTGGCTGATGAAAACACTATTTTCTTTCATATTTAATTGCTGCATCCTGATTCGACAAATAAATGCAGGACACTATATGATACACTAGTAAGAAAACTACTATAGCCCACCCGTAACTTTTGGACAGTAAGTGACACAGCAATTAGGAACGTGACTGCACAAACCAAATCAACTAGACAAATATAACTAAACAAGAACAGAAAGTAACAAACATTTTGAACATCAAATAGACCAGTAAATAACAACAACAGAGTACCACCCCTGTCTATATTTGCCCCATATATTCATATAATAAAAACTATAAAAAATAATTATCATTCTCAACAAAATCTTATCTTATACAATATCAAACTTTAACATCATCTACTATATTCATGAGACATTTCACTCTTGTCAATGAAATAAGTCAATGTGATTTTTTTTATCAGTCATCAGTAAATAAAACAACAGTGTTCATCTGAATCCTTTAAAGAAAAATAAAAGGTTAGCTACCTGAAGGCAAAGCTGTTGCCAGGGCCCCATGTGTATCACTACCAATGAAAGTTTGGTATGTCAGGGTTGGGTACTTGGTCTGAATGCCTTCGATAATTTCTAATTGTGACTTCTTTTCATCCCCACCACTTAAAGTCAAGCCCTGTAAAAACAAATCGATTATGACAACAACAGGAAACAGTCAAGCCCTGAAAAACAGCAAATTGATTATGACAACAACATGAAACCATCAAGCCCTGTAAAAGCAAACTGATTATAACAATAACAGGAAACAGTCAAGCCTTGTAAAAGCAAACTGATTATAACAACAAGAGGAAAAGTCAAGCCCTGTAAGAGCAAACTGATTACAACAGGAAACAGTCAAGCTCTGTAAAAGCAAGCAAAATCATGACTTTCCTGAACATATAGGTCAAATAGCATTGTGCACTGCCATAGCTATTATAAAAATGGAACTAAGTTGGTAAGTTGGACCTCAAAAGACAGTGGCTGTCTACTTTGCAGCTGAAAAGTCTTCCAGGGTTTATGTATACTCTTTTCATTTAACTGATAAAAAAACCTATAATTGACAACCCTTAGACAGAGATATATCTTGGTTATACCAGAAAGGCAGTTTAAAAGTGTCATCTGCTACAAATACACATACAAACATGTCAGCCAAACTTAGAAAAAGAAAGTCATTTGCTGACAGATGTGACAATTCTAACATATCTTTTTGATGATCCCATCTAATTTCAAAGTATCCCTGCTCTTGATTCTAACAGTGACTAACTTCTAATGAAAAGGCTCACAGCAAATATGCTTTCTCAGTAACAATGTTGACCACAAAATCTTGAGGATTTACAAACATCACCAACCTTGACATACGTTTTAAGTAAGGTTGGAAAAATTGTGGATAGTGAAAGAATGGTAAATTTTATTTCTGTTGTTATGTTTATTTGTAATTTTCCATTCAGGTGAATAAAACCATTTTAACTCTATTGATCAATGCTTTTTGCTTTCTTTTGTGTAGAATTTTTATTCTGCTTTTCAATACATTTTCCATTCTCCCAGTATAAATGTACATACACATACAATACTTTTTATTTTCTTTATTGTGATGGAATGTGCTACTATAGCACCAAACGTCTTTCTTTATTATGATTTTGATGTAAGCCTGTCACGTAATTTTGGCGGTGGTGAATTGGCACTAGTACCTCTTCCATTTACAAAAGAAGTACTACACATACAATTGCATGCATGTACACATGCACAAATTTATATATTTTACACAACTAAAATGCATAAATAATGATAATAATGAGATTACCAAAGCTTTCAGTTTTAATCCTGCATTGAGTCCTGCCTTGGCTTTGGCATCAGTGGCCATTGCATTGATTCTCTTCAGGCATTCATCTAAGCCAATTAACTGCAGAAATAATAAAATTTCTACTACATTTATACTCCCAAATTATTAGCACAAAATATCAAATATTTCACTTCATTCATCCTTCTAAGTTCAAGCCAATCAGACAAACAAAATACAAACTTGGCTTTCAAACAGTCATATTTATTAACTAGTGTACACAGTGTGAACTACATCACTTTAAACATTCAGCTTTGCCAATCTGCTGTACAGAATACAAGTACATCAAACAATCCATTTCAATCCATTTTTTGTCAATCAAATAAACAAAGTGTCAAAAAATATCCACTTTCGCCATTCTTTTATTTCTATTAATCAGATACACAAATGTCAAACAATCCATTTCTATTATTCATTTCTGCAAATCAGACACTATTTCTAATATTCATTTTTGCCAACCAATCCACTTTTATCAATTAATTATCTTTGTCAATTACATCCTTAAAATGTCTTAAAATATTCTTTTATGCCAAGCAAATGTGCAATATCAAACAATTCCACCCAAGTATTTACTAAAAGCAACTAGCAGGGGCAAAAATGTCAAAGTCACCATCTGCTACCAGATTCTCTTACACTACTGCAGGTGTCATGCTATGTGCATCTGAAATTGAAAATATAAAATCTGAACAAATTAAAGCTATCTTTAGTTTGGTTTCTAGATAAAAATATGCTTCTAAATACACGTTCAACCAACATCTATCTTATATGTCTTTAATATTTCTTATGCTTTTTCTGGCATTCATGTATTTCAATGTTTATGGAGTTAAAATACAATTATGTATTATGATACAATAAATTCAAAATTAAGAGAAATATAAATATTTAACTGACAAATCATAAAAACAAATAAAATATTAAAATACATAGTACCCATTGGTTAGTACATCCACTTTCACTCCAGGCAAGAATTTTACCATCTGATCGAATTAACACCATTTTGGAATGTGTTGCTCCTCTACAAACAAAACATGCAGTAAGAAAATTGAAAAGCAGATTGTACCATTTTAATTTTTATACTCAAGACATAAAAATTATTTTGGAATAAACAAAACATTAGTATTGGCCTAATGGCTGGCTCTATATCTACAGAAGCTTCATGATATACATATGAGCAGAAGTTAGTGATGAGATTTAAAGTACCTAACTAAACCAAACAGTGGCTTATTTTAAAACTCCCAACCTTGACTTCTAGTAAAATGATCTCTAGGGTCAACATAAATGACATGAAATTCTGCCTGAGCTACTGAGTTTTTAGTTCTAATAATTAATATGAGAAGAAATACCATGAGACAAGCATCCTGGGACATAAACTGAACTGGCAATGTATTAATCAAATTAAATCTATTTATATGGTCATTTGTTGCCAGAAGTGATCCTTACTCTCATACTAAAAACAAAAAAGGAGACTTAACCTCTCCAAGTTCTGAGATTTTGCATCATTAATTAACAATACAATGAAGCAAACTATGTTAGAATGTAAAATTAACTAATCTTGGATAAGAAACTAGTAATCCATTTAATCTCTGATTATATTAAAGTAGTAACAGTAAAATTGTTTATATCATATATAACTGCTTCTTGTAATACCAGAGACAATGATAATAGTAATACATCAAGTTTCTTAAAAACTCTGCTATGATTTAATAATAATAATAATAAGGATGTCATTGAGAATAAAGGAGAAACAGACACTTTTGCACACCTTAACAACTGTTCATTAACAAAATAAAACATTAAATGTGAAAATGAACAAAAACTATACTAACACTTATGAGCCATGGTATCATCAAAAAATGATCAATACAAACTGCACACCTAAATATGGAGATTATAGGAAGATTTCTTGGCCAAAAAAAAAAAAAGATCTGAAGCCACTGGTTGCCTGCTTGTATAATGATGTTTCCTAATGTAATGTTGTTTCAGTTTTAAACTGGATGAAGGTTTATTTATTATATATTTGATGTATGGCACACAACTTTTAAATCTGCAGAGTAAAATACCTAACAAATTACTATGTCAATTACTCAAGCCAAGCTTTGATCGGTTGAAACTTTATTGATAAAATTCCAAAAATAAATCATCCCAGAACTTGTAAACTTAGACTTTTTTTAACAATAACATTTAATAAATTTTGGAAAAAAAATTAAGTGAAGAAGTTCCCTGTCAACAGAGTATGGAGAATGAACTGTAAAACTGAAGCAAATTCATGCATAGAGCTTTTATTATTTATATTTAATGGAAGAACATATATAAAAAATACACATATTGTGATCTAGGTGTGCAACCTTACCATTTTATATACCGACAACCCTAGTTAGTGATGACATCATATAATTTTGATTGCAATGCATTAAAGTTAACTTAAACTAAAGACTTCATATTTTCTGATAAACATTAAATTTAAATAGCTGCAGTTTTTATGCTGTGCAATATTTTCTCTCTCTTTTACACACACTTATATACAGTAATAAATATATAGTAGTTAGTACACACACACACACACACACACACACACACACACACACACACACACACACACACACACACACACACACACACACACACACACACACACACACACACACACACACACACACACACACACACACACACACACACACACACACATATATTGCTTGTTTTGTTCAACTTTGAAATGTATAGCAGCGATTTTTTAAAAATCAACAAACCTAACCTTTCGGTTTTTCAAAAGAATAAAAAGATTATACCCTTCAACTCCTCCATAATAATCGTACTGTTGATCTTCCATTTCAGTCTTATCTTTATATTACGGGGTGCTAAATACCGTCTCCGTAAGCAGTCACACTCAGCATTCAATGACTAATACCACTCCAGAAAATGACTCGTCAGACTCTGATGGAACAGCCCAGAGAACAAAGTCTATAACTAGTACTCGTTTGCGTTATCTGACATGCAGTACAAGCACAGTACAAGCACGAACAAACAGTTGAAAGGTAAACACGCCCAGAGAAGCAAACAGTAGAGGGGATGCTACTCCAACAAATGACAACTCGTTTCCGGCAGAAGAAGTTGCTGATGGTAAGTAAACTTGAAACACGTCAACAGAAGGCTTGCTCAGGTGGATATATTTAGTAATATGTAAGAAAGTGTTGATGTTTTACCCTCATAGTTTGTCTTTGCTACAGAGTGATATTTTTCATAATGCAGTTTTATTTTTACTCATCGTGACTGGTACTAAAGCATCTGTATTTACGAAACAACAAATAAAAAAACATGCACTCCATAGGCCTAATGTATTGAGATCATAGAAACTAATAAAGTTATCTCTGTCTCTCTCTCTCTATTTAAAAAAAAAAACTGAAGTAAAAATATAATTTTGTACTAGTACTAGTATTATAACAATAGTAGATAAAACAGTCCTACTGTTTATATCAGGCTTTGAAGTAAAATTGTGAAGTAATTTTGTATAGGGCCTATATCATTCAATGTTTAAAGTAATAAAATGCAATGAACTACACATTAATATTTCTTAGATAAACCGATTTCTTGTTCTGAAGTTTAGTACAATGTTAACATATAATATTTATTTTATTGCCTGTATAAATTATGTTAAGTTGTAAGTAGTTTTATTTTTTAAAAACAACAAAATCAAATGAATATTTGTATGATTTATCAAGATAATACCCCATATTTATTTAAGATGGAATGATTATGAATTTGCATATTTATTTCTTGTGCTCCTAATGACTTTTATACCTGTAATCATAATGTCAAGACAATGACTGTCCTGTTTGTTTACATAGATCTCCATACTTATTGATTTATTTTCTTTTAATTTTTTTTATATGAGAAATTCGTAATGTAAAAGAAACTGAATATTTTATAAAATATACTAAACCTTATAAATGAACATTTTTAATTTTTTTTAAAAAAAGCAATCAGATTGATGTGTATTGATAAATGAAAATGATATGGATTACACACACACAAATTGTATGCACTATTCAGTAGACAACAGAAATAATAATATACCCACATAATTTTAAAAATAGTTGAACTTTGATACTGTCTAAAATTGAAAACATATTGAAAAATAGAATTGGAGACAACAGAGTAATTATACAAATTAAATTAATCAAATACTTAAGCTGAATCATGGTTAGCAATTAGAAAACCTTGCTACAATTTGGCTCCCCCCCAAAAAAAGTTTTTAATAGATATAATAAATGATTAGAAATTAACGGCACAGTAAGTCTAAAACATTGTTCTGGCTGAACTGATATATTTTTTTGTTATAAATAATGGGACTGTTGGAAATTATATTATGCCTTTATGAAGTTTATTATTGAATAATCATCTAACTTTAACTTTTAAGTTGCTTGTTAATGTAGAAAAACAAAAATGTTTATTTTTCTTGTAGACAAAGTTTCTTTGAAATGTTAGAATGAATTATATTTTAAAATATATGACTCAAATATATGTTGAACTAAGAATAAGATATCTTTCACCTGTTTCAGTGTTTGGAAAAATAAATTTACCATTAATTATAATTGTCTTTTGACTTTGAGTAATTAATTTATTCACTAATTCAATAAATTGGAAGTATTATTGATTTCTGAAAATCGATTCATAGTTTGTAACTGTAAGTGATAATCGAATACTGTCTTTTAGAGACTATAGACTTGTAAAACTTTGCAAATCCGAGAACTTAAATGAAACTGAGATAATGTGTCATTTGATTATCACTTACAGTTGTGTTCTATTACTCTTTCAGAAACCATGTAGAACTTTTGCACATCTCTGACCTTAAATGAAACTGTGAGACAGTGTGTCAAACTGATCAATCTGGAGGAAGCTATTGTTCAAGACGATAAAGATCCAATGATGCCAAAACGGTCAGTCATCCGGTCTGAGTCATCAGCCAAGTACCATCGATTAGCCAATGTTGGAGGAGATGGATTTACGGACATGCAGGTAAATTTTAAAGAACCATTAATATGGTATTTGCTATTACATTACATTAAAAAACAATTTAGCATTATGATTGAAATTTAGATCTGTTTGTGTAGTTTTATTTCTTTATATTTTAAAACTATAAAATAAAATACTTAAAAAATTACATAGAAACATATCAAATTCTATTTGTGTTTGTAACTAGTCTAAACTCTGAGTTGATTATGTATAATTTTAGTGCATATGAGTAATCCTATTTAGATAATGTTGCATTGGTGATGTTATTCACTTAAAAGTAAAGCATGAAACATGGAAAATAATAAAACATGGTAATTAATAATACAAGTATGAAATATTCTGTTTAAAAATTTTAACGTAAAGTTATAACAATAGAAATAAGGTCTGATTTAGGACTATTTTATTTTTTAGGTATAACTATAAGGTAATCAAAATGTTTTTTGTTTTTTACATTTTTAGCGTTCTCTGAAAAGATTTTGTTATTGAAATACAAAGAGGCATTCCAATTTAAATATCTCATTTAAAATTAAATATTACCTAATTTTAATTTCTCCTTTCTCTGTCTCTTTTTAAATAAAACTACTATAATTAAAATTTGTAATTATATATATATTACTTATTAGAGCATATTGTTTAAATGTTTTAACTTGGGGATGGAGAATTTGGATTAAGCAAATGTTTTAATTAATCATTATATATATATATAAAAAATCATTATACATGTATATATTATATATATATATAAAACAAAGAAGGAAAATGATGAGACTTTAATTTAGATTGAATAATTAAAGCACAATTAGTATTATAATTTATATTTTGTGTTTAAATTAAGTGGATTCAGCTGTAGACATAATACTATAAAGAATGATAATAGGCTTTTATCATTTGGAAAAAGATAGTAAAGCACTCCTTATTCATTAAGAAAGATTTCTGAGGTTTATTAATAAGAGTATCTCCAATTGGTTCCTATATACAACTACAGTTATGTGTTGTTTTATTAGCAGTAGAATAATTACCAATACAACAACAAGGGCTGTTTAACACTTGTGGAGTAATTCATTTCTGCTGCAATAATCCATCTTCCAAATGAATAGCAAAGATAGGGCACTTAATATACAGAGTAACAATTCTGTAGAGATGAAACTGTTCATCTCTTGTGCCAATGCATTGATTTTATTACTTCGGTTATTAGCTTAAAGACATCAGTTTTAATGTCTTTTTATGTGTAAATGCAATATATGAACATGTTTGTGTGTGTTTATATTGGCATTCCAGTCTATGTTTCCATAATCATGCTTAATAGTTATGGGATTTTTTAAAGAAATATATTGCATTATTAATACAAAATTCTTTACTTTAAACAAAAATGAAATGGTGTTAATGATTTAATTTATTAGTTATGCTTAATTTTTTAAAATTTTGATTTTATTTTCTGCTGCACCAAAACTATCTTCAGACATCACAAGTCACTAATACAGTAACAGCTTGCTTTAAAATGAATGCTCTGTGCACATTGTTATGAAAAGACTGCTTAAAACAGAATCCATAGTTTGTTAATGTTATATTAAAGGAATTTTTAAATATTGTTTGCTTAATTTACTTTTGTTTTGATAGTTTGAATATTGTTTGTTTGTTTATTTTTATTCATTTTGTTGTGAGGTTTTACACACAGACACACAATAATACATTTACACATGTATGTGCACACACACAAACACATAATTATTACTTAATTTCTTAATTTCTTAATTTTCCTCACCCTTTGTTTTTTCTTAGCGAAATCTCTATTTTGATATGTTTTGTTTCTTGAATTTGCTGTACCAAATTATAAAACCCTAGTATTAAGTATTATCTGGTGTGGTGGCCCTTAAATGGTTAATTGTGCATGCAATTATTCAGTAGCTCTATAATGGTCCAGCCGGTTTCATTAAATGTAATAATAATTCAATCTACAAGTTCCAGTACTGCCAGTACAGATTCACTACTGATGTATTGAGAAAATCCCCCATTTTTTAAAATAAAAATTTGATGTAGGTCAATATTTTGTTTGTTGCTTAAATAAAGGAAAAGAAATTATTGGGAAATGGCAGGTCTGGTATTTGTTTTTAGTATATGAATTCCATGAATAGTTTACTGTAATTATGGCCAACAGTTATAAATATTAAATTATTATACAAGTAACAGTTAATTGAGAAAATGTGCCCATTGACTGTTCAGTGAATTTGTATTTTCTACCAGTTTGAAAAGCAGCCACCAAAGGTACCCTACAAAGCCATCATGTTGGCTACAGTTCTGTTCACAGTGGGTTCCATTCTCATCATCATTGGTGCACTTCTTCTTGCTGGAATAATAAATGCAAAGGTCAGCTAAACTTAAGATGATGTAGCAAAAGTGTTTATACTGTGCAACTGTAATTGAAAATTTAAATAAACAGTATGTTCTCGCTAGTATGATAATTTATTAATCTTCATATGAACCATTCTCACAACTTCTGATGTTAGTTTGAGTTGGTTAGTTGAGTATCAGAATCCTATTGGGATTGTGGGAAATCAAGGTTTTATGCTAGTGGTTCAAACAACAACAATACACGCATTTTTACTCATCACTAAACACCCTTGACCTATGCAAGTTCATTCAATCAAAATAACTTATTTTTCTGCGTCCTCTGACTTTCTTTCTATAAATACAGTTTTCCATAGCATTCTGAATTATAAAAATTGTAAGTACCATGTCATAAATTTATGAATAATAATTGAAAATTTATTTTTAAATGATGTTGGAAAAAAAATTCTCTTCATACAGCAGTTACTGAGTTAGCATTATGTACAGATGTTAGTTCCTTACATTTTTCAGTTTCCTTGATGGGATTTTGTTGTCATGTGACTTGTTGCCCGTGAAACTTTTTGTCCTTCAGCAGACATTGCTGTTTTTCACTTAGATTACTATTGGAAGCATGTGTTGTTCGTTTCTCCAATTCAGACAGCAACTAAATGCTTGAAGGATTATGAAGTTCAGTAATTTGGTGTTTCACTGTGCTGTAATGGGTATGTAGGATTGTGTTAATTGTTTTCTGTTCTACTTTTGTGTTGTAATTTTAGGAATGCTAAGAATGCTAGAGTGTATTTTGTTAGATGGATCTCTTCTGTGACTGATGAATGGTTCCAGTAGTAACAAGCCATGATATGTGTGCTCTTCTCTCAAGTCTCAAGTCCATTTCCTCTGTGGTTCTGTTTTGTTCTAGTAACCCATTATTATTGTTGTTAGAAGTTGTCACAGGAAATGAGGGACAGAAATTATATTTTATTTCATTTTAAAAAACCGCTAACAAAACTAATTGAAGTAATCCGAGTTTTGTTATTTTTTGTATGTAGCATGTAACTTCCAGTAACGGTCACCTAAGATCTCTTTAGTAGACAGACGTTCGTGACGCAGTGTGTGTTAATTATCATATTGAATATATATATTAGTTTGTGAAAGATATGTATATTAAATGATTGGGACAACTGCGCACTTCGAGTCACGTGTTGTTGACAAGAGAAGTGGCCAGTGCGCAATTAGAATTCGCTACAGAAAAGCGTGCATCGCAATTACCACTATATTATCCAAGGCAAAAATCATGTCACGGGACATAGCTTCTGGAAGTTTTGGAAACCTTCAGTGAAGGCTATATAAGAGGCGAAATGAAGACTTTACTCTCAATGTTGAAAACGTCGATTCGTCTGAAGCCAGTCTAACTTCACGTATGAATTATCTCATGTACAGAGATTTCATAAAGGAAAGCTGCAATAATCTCTTTCCATCCGTTTTCCATCCGTCTGATGCCATATATTGAGTAACGAGGCAAAATTACTCAGTATAATTGTTGGCAAAGTGGAAAGTTCGCTGTCCAAAGAAAACCCAATGCACGCGACGCTGGTTGTATGCAGTTAACGACACGAGGGACCAACTTGTTCTTCCCCCTGTCTGAGTTCGTTTTGGCAGTCTATCCCGCAAATTGAGGGGCTAGCGCCGGAGATACATATCCGGATTTCTACACTCAATGTAATGCGACGACACATCCCACTGGACGACTCCGCCCGATAATGCTAAACGTCGTTGGGGTGTCCGTATCCACGACAACCAGAAACAGCGACAATTATCGAGACTGACAACAGTCAGTTAAATTTCAGATTTCTCCCCAGTGATAATCTGAAAGTGGTGCCTAGATTCTGCAGAATCTTCACCTGTAATGCACGCCTCAATTGCGTGTGATCTTCACTTTGAAGTGCCGCTTATAAGTGACGTGTGAGCTTACGTCGTCTCCTTGGAACTCTGACATTAATAGTGAGTAAATCAATTAGCACGGCTAACGCGCACATACTTAACTCAGGACTCTTAAGAAAATGAACACTATTATATCGTTTGCAAAATAAGAACTCTAATGTTAAAAGTAATGCTTATTTTACATGTAAACTATTGTTAAAGCGGCCACATTTGCCGCATAAGAATTGTGTAATTAATCTTTATTTTATATTTTGAATTTCATCATTTTCATCTCCCCTTATTTCCCACAGAGTGCATGACATTGGAAAGTTGAATGAATGATTAATCACTGTGCGAAAGAGTAGTGCCCCTTTTAAATCGGGAAATAAATAACCTGATTTAAACATCTTTCAACTCTCTTGTTATTCATAGTTTTTGAGAGGGACGAAAGAATTTGTACTATTGTTTTGCACCGTTCGTCTGTTCGTCCATTTATTCACATTTATGATACACACTCACAACACACACCGCCAATAAAACGTTCCTTGGCATGACATTAATAAAGTGGGCCCCACCCAAACATCAATGGAGTATGTCATGTGTGTCTATGTAACAACTTGACGCGACGTAGTACTGGCATACGTCACCGGGCTTTTCTTGGAGGTGCACCGGAGCAGGCCAAAATTAGACTTCACCCCTTGCATCTCTAACTTCAGCTCGAGGTCGGCTTGTAACGAGCCTCCCGTTTTGTGACATCTGGTGACCCTGACGTGATCTGACAAGGTAAATTGTGTTGTTGTAAGAAAGTATCATCTCTTTCCTGCTTTTCTATCTCATCACCATTATGCATTGTTTATTGCATGTTAGGGCTTTGCTATTGAGACTTAGGTGAACTGGATTTTGATAAGACTTATTATTGTGTTGAAATAAGTTTTATAATCTTTACGCTATTATCGTTAACGCGTACCGACTCGTGTTTAGACGTACATAGATCGATATTTTGTACGCTACATTAGCAACTGTTGTTTTGCTAATTTTGCTAACTTTG
The DNA here is from genome assembly GCA_028829895.1 of Sinotaia quadrata. Lineage (NCBI taxonomy): Eukaryota > Metazoa > Mollusca > Gastropoda > Architaenioglossa > Viviparidae > Sinotaia > Sinotaia quadrata. The sequence continues at coordinate 59,848,407 of CM054180.1, read as the reverse complement.
CAAATTTGCGATTAGGACTCCTTTTACTCGTGTTTGTAATAATCCTAATCACGTGGTAGCTGGTGTTCATACGCACACCATTGCACCACTTGTGACCGACAGAGGTCAAAATCCCGCGAATATTCTAAGTCACTTTATCCATACTCGTGATAACTAGCAATTTTAAAAATGGCCGAGCTAGTAAACATAAAGAAAGAACTCATGGCTATGGGTAGAGAATTCGGGTACGAGAAAGCCGACCTAAAGAAATACGTGGATGAGGAGATAACTAAATGGTATGTTGCGAAAGAAAATGAGGCGAAAGAGGCTATAGAGCTAGAAGATAAGAGACAGTTAGCTAAACAGCTAGAGATGCAAACTCTGAGAGAACTAGAGGATAAGAAAAATAAGCTAGAGGAAAAAAGATCGAAAGAGGCGAGAGAGTTAGAGGAGAAAAGAGCGAAAGAGGCTAGAGAACTAGAGGATAAGAAAAATAAGCTAGAGGAAAAAAGAGCGAAAGAGGCGAGAGAGTTGGAGGAGAAAAGAGCGAAAGAGGCTAGAGAATTAGAGGATAAGAAAATTAAGCTAGAGGAAAAAAGAGCTAAAGAGGCAAGAGAAATAGAGTTATTAAAGATTCAGTCTGCTAGGGATTTAGAAGATAAAAGGCAGGAAGCAGAAGAGAAAAAGCTTAGATTAAAAGCTAAAGCACATCAGGAACAGCTTGAATTAGCTAAGCAAGAGTTAACAGCTAGAGAGAAGTTGTTAGAGGGGACTGCTAAGCAACAGGCCGAATTAAATAAACCCCGGACACGGCTAGCTTTCTTCAACCATGAAGTCGAGACGATTGACGAGTTTTTGACACGCTTTGACAGCTTCATTGCCAACTTTAATTACACTGACATTGAAAAGAAACAACAACTCGGTCAAATACTTCAAGGTGAAAGCTCGCGCGCATTTACTGATCTAACGCGCGATCCCGCTATTACTTATGCAGATCTCAAAACGGGTTTGATGCGTACTTTTCAATGTACAGCAGAAGGCTTTCGAAAAATGTTTAGGAGAGCCATACCTAAAGCAAATGACACCATGCAAGCCTTCGGTACCCGGTTACGCCATTATCTTGATAGATGGATTGATTTGACAGACATCCAGAAGACATATGAGGGCCTATTTGATTTGATATTAAGAGATCAATTTCTCCATATTGCTCCGCCTGCAATGACGACATATTTGCAGCGAAATCCCCCGACTAACTTCTGTGATATGTTGAAGTTAGCAGACACGTATAATGATTACCCTGATCCGGTAATTACGAGGAGTGCACCACGCCCTCCTCTTACAAATCGGCAGAAGTATACACCGAAATTCAACCGACCAATGACGAAATCGGAAAAACCCGAACCGGTACAACGGACATACACTAAGTCACAAGACGTACGACGTCACACACGTGACTCCCCGCCTATGACATGTTACACTTGCAAAGGGAAGGGGCATAGTTCTCAGAACTGTCCCAGTCCACGTGATGTAAAGGTATGCACTGAAACAGGTGCAACTCTAAAGACCCAACAGGCTACAGTAAACGGAAAAAGAGTCAAAATACTGGTCGATACAGGCGCGTCCATAAGCTGCATAAATGCTAAACTTGTACGCCCTGAACAGTATCTAAGAGGTAGTGTCCGCATTCGATGTGTTATGGGACACCTTAGTACATGTCCAAGAGCCACTGTACATGTTACGTCACCCGTATTTTCTGGTACAGTCACCGCCGCAGTGATAAGAGACATGCAGTTCGGATTCATACTATCGCCCGGGCAGTGTGACACACACACTGATGGCATCTATCCTGTTCTCCCCGTAACCACTAGAGCACAACGGGAACGTAGTAAACAAGGACCCCCAGCTCTAAAGATAGTCGAGAATACATTCCCGCAGTTGACCCCAAGTCAACTCAGTCACCTGCAGCAGGAGGACAAAAGTTTGTCCTCAATGCTAAAGCTGGCACGGAAAAACACTATTACGTCCAGCAAGTACGCAACAATGACGTATTTCCTGAAGGACGGACTAGCGTTTCGGCGCACCGACTATAAGGAAAATGATACTAGAAGCACCACGTGTTTATTTACCCCTACACCACTCAGACAGCTGATTCTAAGCTTTGCACACGACTCAATCATGTCTGGACATCAGGGCGCGCGGCGCACTGAGCAGCGGGTTCGCGAGGACTTCTTTTGGCCAGGCCTGAGTCGGGATGTTCGCTCGTACGTTCGTACATGTACGCAGTGTCAACAACATATTGACCGAGGGCGTGTCAGTCGAGTTCCCCTCGAGATAGTACCAACAGTAGAGGAACCATTCCTAAAAGTCGCAGTAGACATTATTGGCCCAATCATTCCCGCGGCCGAAGGAGGATATCGCTATATCCTAACAATCGTGGATTTTGCAACACGATATCCAGAAGCAGTCGCATTAAAGGGCATCACAGCGATCGAAGTCGCAGACGCTTTAATAGACGTATTTTCTCGCACGGGCGTTCCCCGAGAAATATTGAGTGACCAGGGCACTCAATTCACCTCAGCAATGATGGCTGAAACAATGCGTCTACTGGCGTGTAAACAGTTGTTCTCATCACCATATCACGCTCAGTCTAATGGTGCCGTTGAACGTTTCAACGGTACAATAAAGAAAATGTTAATTAAAATGGCCTCGGAACAACCCGACCAGTGGCCACGTTTTCTAGCACCATTACTCTTCGCATATCGCGAACTCCCACAAGAGAGTACGGGCTATTCACCGTTCCAACTACTATACGGCAGACAACCTCGTGGTCCCCTTAAGCTAATAAAAGAAACATGGGTCAAGGGAGACACTGTGACTGATGGTAAAGATGTTCACACATACGTAGCCGAACTACGTCAACGTCTGACCGAGACGTGTCACTTAGCACAGGAAAACATTCGCGAAAAACAACCCCGATACAAGCGAAATTTTGACCGTACTGCTGTGGAACGTAACCTCGAACCAGGTCAGCTCGTGTTACTCTTGCGGCCCACGCATAACAACCGCATGCAAATGCACTGGCGTGGACCCTACCGCGTTATTAAGCGTGTGAAGCAGAACGACTACAGCATACAGATAGGAAATAAGCAGAAAATCTATCACATAAATATGCTCAAGCGGTACTATGAACGCAGCGACGAACAGATACAAAACGTGAATGTCGCACTGATACAATTGGAAGACTCCAATTTCAGGACAGACATGATGTCCGCCGAAACCACGCCTAACCCTGCAGTTACAGTCGATCAAGTCGAGATTGACTCAAACTTAACGGTCGAACAGCGCGACGCAATGTCAAAGCTCTTACACAGACACGCGCGCATATTCACCGACCAACCGGGCCACTCAGATTTGGTTGAACACCGCATCAAACTTTTAAGTGACAAACCGATACGCTTAAAACAGTACCCACAGAAATATGAGAGCACAAAGTACATAGCAGAACAGGTGCGTGAAATGCAAAAACAGGGCGTGATTGAACAGTCAATCTCCCCATATTCATCACCGGTCGTCTTAGTTAAAAAGAAAGACGGTACGCTTCGTTTTTGTGTGGACTACAGACAGTTAAATGAGATAACTGAATTCGATGCGGAACCTATCCCAAATCAGGACGAATTATTCGCAAAACTAACCAAGGCACATTACTTTTCGAAGTTTGACATGTGCAAAGGGTACTGGCAACTGTCAGTTGCTATGGACGACAGACCAAAAACAGCATTTCCAACCCCGCTAGGCTTATTTCAGTTTTGCCGACTACCGTTCGGACTAGCGAACGCACCCGCAACATTTGCGCGCTTCATGCGAAAGTTACCGTTAGAGAGCGTTAACGCATTGAATTTCTTTGATGACATACTGGTAGCAACAGGAACATGGGACCAACATTTATCCTCAGTGAGTGGTCTACTTGACATTCTCGAGCGCCATAAATTGACCGTGAAACCCTCCAAAGTACGCGCGGGCTTTCGAGAGATTGAGTTTCTTGGCCATATCATAAGTGACGGACATATAGGCCCAAATCTAGACTTAACTGCAGCCATTCGTGACATGACCTTACCGACTACAAAGAAACAGGTCAGGGCAGTTTTGGGGCTAGTGGGGTACTACCGAAAATTTGTCCCAAACTTCAGTACGCTTCTTAAACCACTGACGGACTTAACTGGGAATAAACAACCTACGAAAATACGATGGACGGCCGAGTGTAGCACCGCCCTCGAAAAGGTGAAGGACATCTTGACCAGTAAACCCGTCCTACAGTTACCAGACTTTGACAAAAGATTTATTGTCAGGACCGACGCATCAGACGAAGGCCTCGGTGCCATACTTCTCCAAGAGACAGATGACGAATACCTACCGGTAGCATACGCGTCTAAGAAACTGTTAGATCGTGAGACACGGTATTCTACGATTGAAAAAGAGTGCTTAGCAATCGTATGGGCACTCAAGAAATTTAGTGCTTATCTGTACTCTAAACCATTCATCCTGCAGTGCGATCATAAGCCGCTGACATATCTGCGCACTAGCATGTATGATAACGCTAGGCTAACTAGATGGACACTCCTGCTACAGGAGTATAGCTTCGTTGTCGAACACATCGCGGGCCGAGAGAATTCGGGTGCCGATGCATTATCCCGGCATGCCATAACCGCGATATAAACAAGAGAGAGGATAGTCTCTCCACAGATGCGCATAAAATTCCTGTGGGGACTATCGTGTGGAATAAAATTTTTTTGTTCCTAATTGATTTCCACTCTGTGAGCTCCAATCAATTTTAAGAAGGGGGTTGTCACAGGAAATGAGGGACAGAAATTATATTTTATTTCATTTTAAAAAACCGCTAACAAAACTAATTGAAGTAATCCGAGTTTTGTTATTTTTTGTATGTAGCATGTAACTTCCAGTAACGGTCACCTAAGATCTCTTTAGTAGACAGACGTTCGTGACGCAGTGTGTGTTAATTATCATATTGAATATATATATTAGTTTGTGAAAGATATGTATATTAAATGATTGGGACAACTGCGCACTTCGAGTCACGTGTTGTTGACAAGAGAAGTGGCCAGTGCGCAATTAGAATTCGCTACAGAAAAGCGTGCATCGCAATTACCACTATATTATCCAAGGCAAAAATCATGTCACGGGACATAGCTTCTGGAAGTTTTGGAAACCTTCAGTGAAGGCTATATAAGAGGCGAAATGAAGACTTTACTCTCAATGTTGAAAACGTCGATTCGTCTGAAGCCAGTCTAACTTCACGTATGAATTATCTCATGTACAGAGATTTCATAAAGGAAAGCTGCAATAATCTCTTTCCATCCGTTTTCCATCCGTCTGATGCCATATATTGAGTAACGAGGCAAAATTACTCAGTATAATTGTTGGCAAAGTGGAAAGTTCGCTGTCCAAAGAAAACCCAATGCACGCGACGCTGGTTGTATGCAGTTAACGACACGAGGGACCAACTTGTTCTTCCCCCTGTCTGAGTTCGTTTTGGCAGTCTATCCCGCAAATTGAGGGGCTAGCGCCGGAGATACATATCCGGATTTCTACACTCAATGTAATGCGACGACACATCCCACTGGACGACTCCGCCCGATAATGCTAAACGTCGTTGGGGTGTCCGTATCCACGACAACCAGAAACAGCGACAATTATCGAGACTGACAACAGTCAGTTAAATTTCAGATTTCTCCCCAGTGATAATCTGAAAGTGGTGCCTAGATTCTGCAGAATCTTCACCTGTAATGCACGCCTCAATTGCGTGTGATCTTCACTTTGAAGTGCCGCTTATAAGTGACGTGTGAGCTTACGTCGTCTCCTTGGAACTCTGACATTAATAGTGAGTAAATCAATTAGCACGGCTAACGCGCACATACTTAACTCAGGACTCTTAAGAAAATGAACACTATTATATCGTTTGCAAAATAAGAACTCTAATGTTAAAAGTAATGCTTATTTTACATGTAAACTATTGTTAAAGCGGCCACATTTGCCGCATAAGAATTGTGTAATTAATCTTTATTTTATATTTTGAATTTCATCATTTTCATCTCCCCTTATTTCCCACAGAGTGCATGACATTGGAAAGTTGAATGAATGATTAATCACTGTGCGAAAGAGTAGTGCCCCTTTTAAATCGGGAAATAAATAACCTGATTTAAACATCTTTCAACTCTCTTGTTATTCATAGTTTTTGAGAGGGACGAAAGAATTTGTACTATTGTTTTGCACCGTTCGTCTGTTCGTCCATTTATTCACATTTATGATACACACTCACAACACACACCGCCAATAAAACGTTCCTTGGCATGACATTAATAAAGTGGGCCCCACCCAAACATCAATGGAGTATGTCATGTGTGTCTATGTAACAACTTGACGCGACGTAGTACTGGCATACGTCACCGGGCTTTTCTTGGAGGTGCACCGGAGCAGGCCAAAATTAGACTTCACCCCTTGCATCTCTAACTTCAGCTCGAGGTCGGCTTGTAACGAGCCTCCCGTTTTGTGACAGAAGTATTTTTATCTTTATGAGTGTCTATCAAGTATCAGCAAAATCACTAAATGTTAGAAATAGAGTAATTAAGTTGAAACAGATCAGTAATTTGAACTGTTATTCTTTATGTATAACCACTCACAGTCTTACATATTGATAAAAAGAACACATAATATATAGTTTCTTAACATTTTTTAAATAATAGAATTTAAAAATTTTATTTAATATTTTTCAGTATGCAGATCGGACTTGGCCAGTGCTTATCATAGGAGCACTCATGTTTGTCCCAGGAGTGTACCATGTTCGCATTGCTTACTATGCCTACAAAGGATATCATGGTTATTCCTATGATGATATCCCAGAGTTTGACTGATCACACTTTGAAAGACAATGTATTTTTAATATTCAAACAGATTAATAACAGCATTGAAGCTTGGTCCTGGTTGATGGAGTGTTGAGGCAGTGATTTAAATTGTGTCTCTCACAGGGAAATACATGTAATAAGAAAAGAAAAGATCAAACAGATATTGGCTGTCACATTTTGAGAGGAAAAATCTAAGAAAAGAAGAGAAAAAGTTACTGATTGGCCTTGTCTCCTTTTAAGTCTCTTTGTTATTCTATGATTTGAATAAAATTTCAAGCTTTTTGATATTAAGATATATTTTAGAACTTGAGATACTTGTCTGGCTAAATATTTCATGTCCAAGATATAAATGCCTAATTTTTAAAACACATTGCTTTAAAAATGTTATTTTCCAGGATGACCAGATTACAAACATATATAATAAATTTAGGAATTAAGGTTTGAATAGGCCCGACATATTGATTGTTTGGTCTAATGTGTATACCGATATTTTATTTTTAGTTAGATACTCATGACATCTTGAATTATAGCAAAATTATCCAGCTTTCTCTTAAGTGCACTTAATTTATTAGCTGTTTTATTGTCATTTGGTGACAGTAAAAATCATAATAATGTTCTTTTTAAATTTGAAAAATAAACATTATATTAGGAAAACATCTTTTTTCACTATTTTTCTGAAATATCACAGGATTTATATAATATTTTAAAAAATTTGATTTGAGTGCATTCATTTTATTTTAGAACAAAATTCATATAGTACATGAATATTAATCAATTCTAGAAGGCAAAATGTAATTTTACAGTATTCTAACATTTTCATTGCATGTAGCATGAAAATTTAAAGTGTACAGTTTATTTATTTTTAAGTTTTCAGTGCAATGCTGATGTTGAAATAGGACAAAAGCATTTGCATTTTGTTTAGTAAGCTAAACAATTTATCTTTAAATAAATACATTCTATTTTGATTAAATTACGATTCCACTAAACTACTTGACTATGATTTGTTTTACTTTGCCTCATAACTTTGTTCAAGTTCCAGGTCGCTAATTTTTTAACTTCAGTACATTGATATGCAGTTATTTTGTACTACTAAATACTAAATCCTGACCAAGAACTTGGTTATCTATGAATGATACTGCACAACTATTGGTACTTTAAAGTGAAGTTATTATATTCTGTTGTACGAGCATGACATTTGATACTGATATTTAGTATATCCTGGCTAATTTATGCAGACACGCAACAGTTTAAAAAGAAAAAGATATACATACAATCATTTTATATTGTCTGTAGCTTAAAAAAAAAATCACTTTATGGAGAATAGTTCACTCATGCATTTAATTTTTATTAATTCCATTTTTCTAATTTGAAGTTTAACTAATTTTCCTATTAAGAAAGTGTGAAAACTATCTCTGGAGTATTTTACATAATTTTTCTTAATGGATTATTATTAAATTATGTTGGCTGATTTATATGTTTTGGGTGCATTGACAAAAATGGTGTTTTAATTTCTGTTTTATTTAATTAACAAATATTAAACATTTCATTGGAAGCCACATCTTTTCCAGTGCCATTTATATAGATTTATTTCAAGACTATTATTATTTTGCTCTGGGAGTGGAAATATTAGTGTGCCCAGCTTTGAGGGTTTGTGCATAAATAGCTTAAAAGCATTGTGGTTTTACGTCATGGTCATATCGTCTCTGTTCCTTGAAATACAAATCTGTGTATTTAGAAATAGTTGCTAAAATATTTACTCATTTAATTTAATTTGATTAATTTCAGAATGAAGATACTCTTTGACTCTTGATATATTTTAAAAATATATGTTGTATTTTATAGATCTTTAACATTCATGTAATTATGTTTATTTGTGGGAGTAGTTGGCATTGTGTTTATGCTTTAAATTTTCCAGATCACTACATGTTCATATAGTTTAAAGTGCCAAAAGCTACTACATTAATTTATATCTTGCATTTTGAAAGTATTCTTTTTTAACATTTCACATATTAATAATGTACTTATATTATTGAAAATTGTAGTTTTAGTGTTGTAACTTCACTTTACTCTTTTAAAAAAATAACAAATCCTGCAGTATACTTTTATACATATTGCTAATTCATCCTGGCTTGGACAACTCATAATAACTCACCTTCTAATCAGCAAAAGATGGGAGTAAAATCTCACATCATTTCTAAAGACCAGCCTTCCTCCCATCTCCCCTTCAAGAAAATGAAGGGGAGCTTATGATTGTTCAAACAGACAAACATTTGTCATTTTTATTATATCCACCCTTCTCCCCACACTCCTTCAAGAAATTGGAGGTGGATTTTTTGACTGTTCAGAGTAGCAAGCCAGTTTTGACAAGGTCATAACAGTTGTAAGTGAAGGAATGTGAAAACAATACCAATTAATATTCTGTTTTCTTTGTGACTATAATCTATCCAGAAATCAGAACAATGTAACCCCTTTTTCATGTTAAATGCAACACATATCTTGTGTTCATTTTGCATGCTGCTATGCTGTTTCAAAGTTCTATTCCCATTTCAGATATATGAATATGTTATTGAGAAACTAGATATTTAAGTTTAAGAAATTTATTTAGATTTGTGAGAGGTTAGATTGTTTATTAAGAAAAAAGAAAAAAAATTTAAACCATTTCAGTTTTTTCATTGTGTTGTTTTAGTTATTAGTACATTACTAAGGATAATTTGTTCATTTTGTCAGTGTTAATGCATATTTTTTGTATGCATTTAGGATTATTTATTATCATACATATTCGTATTATTAAGATTATTATAACTAGCAAAGTACAACTAATATGTTTCTACATTCACAGTGATTTAGTGAGACATAATTTTATGATCCATATTTTTTAAAGAATATGTAGATATATATTGAATATATATGTGGGGAAGAAGTATAATGTATGCATTTACAAGTAATAAAAATGTAAAATGTACTTATCAAATTACTGCAGAAAATGCTTTGATTTATTTGATAATAGTCATCCGCTAAATATTTAACAAGTTTTTATATCTTGAATTTGTTTGAAGGTATCTATGATGTGAAAATTTAACTACTGTACGTTTTATGATTTTTCTTTACTTCTTTTTTCTTCTTCTTAGACTTTATTCTGTTACTATTATAAAATCATTCTTTTAATGATTTATTCAAGACAAACAAATATAAAAGTTATCAAATTTTTTGTATCTGTTCCTTTTTTAGTATTTTAAAAAATGATAGGTCACTGACCCTTGTGATATTTTTTCCTCTGTAAACTCATTAAGATCCGTGACTTTTTATTTCCTTATTAAATTCTTTCCGTTTTTCCTAACTTTGCTTTTTCTATCATCAAGTCTAGAATGTTTCTGTTTTCATTATTTCCTTTAATGTATTTTTTTAAACATTTTTGATTCAGTTTTTGTTAATAGAGTTTATTTATTTAAAAAAAAAATATATATATAAAAATTTCTTGAGGTTGAATATATTTATACCTAATGTTTGTGGTTATACAGTTAATCCCCAGTTTTACAGTAATATAAACTTGTTTATATTACAGTTCCAAAATTTTAAAACACTTTTCTGTTTAATATCAAAGCATAACCCCAAAATATTAATTTTATCAAACCTGTTTAGTTAATAATTTTTTTTAATTTGATTTTGAATAAAAAAAGAAACATGTAAACATACTTATTTACTATTGAGATCACTGTATCCAGAAAATTAAATTAGGATCATACTTTTAAAAAAAGTTTCTTAGTAATCATATTTGATTTAAAAAAATAATTTGCTAATAATTATATATTTTTTAAGCCTTATACTCAGTAATTGACTTTCACATCTTGATTTATTATCACCCAAACATCCAGTCACCTTCCCATCAATTTGAATAATACTCTTTAACGTAAAATGAAAAATAATAAACTGTTTTAATTCCATGTTAGTTTGCTTGTTTCTGATTTAAAAAAATAAATTAGAAACATACTTTTATCTTTCTGGACTTTAGATTTTTTTCACAAGAAAATTATATAAGGTTGTGATTGGGATGTTTATATAGTTGTATGTTTTTCAAAGTTTATTACATTTGTTTATGTCCTTTTTCCTTAATCATGAGTGCATATGAGGCCTTATTTTAATTTGGGGTGAAACTGTTCTGAGTGAATGCTAATTTTGTGTTCTGTATATTTTGACCATCATATTTATGTAATTGTTCAAATAAAAATAAACTGCTTATACTTTATATTGTGTTAAATTTATTATCTTTAAAATAGGAATCAATTTTAGCATTTAGTATTTTGATTATTGTTTGTCTGAGCAGTAAAATGTTAAAATTTACATTTTCAAAAAGTGATTAAAAAATTATTTTATAGTAAATGCTGAATCACTGGTTGATTATCACTATAGTTTCATGGATTTGGGTGTAAATTAAATAATTTTTAATAGTTAACATCGAACATTTAATGATAGATTTTCACTAGAGTATCTGGGATTTGGTGTAAATTAAATTTGTATAAATTTGAAATTTAGGTAATTAAATATAATACATGTAAATATATTACATTTAAAAAATATAATAATGTAATTAAAACTTGTTTAAGCATTTCTTTTTAAACAATCTTGTGCCCTTTAATGTGGTTGATGAATCTTGAGTGTGAGTTGGTGAGTTATTTTTACTAAATTCTTAAATATTTTGGCATACTTGAGTATACTGCTTAAATAAGAGACAAAATATATTATTTTGAAAGGAGAGAGCTGAAATGGAGAAGAAATAAAGAGATATATTTTCAGATGATTTGAAGTCCATGACCAAAAGACTGAACAAGACCACAGCCTTATTCAGTTAGTCTCTAAATGTACATTAAATTTTTTTTAAAAACACATGTACCTTATAGAGTTTGGTGACCCTAAACTTTCCAATTTCTAATATGATTTAGTTCTTTTTGCTAAAAATTACTTTAGACATAAATTATGTTTAAGTCTGTCAAAACAAGCAAACAAAATTTAATGTATGGATTCCCTGAACAAAGTATTAGCTCATAAATACTGAGTGAAAAGGTAGTGAGACTAAACCTGAGACAGTTGCCATGAGTGAAAGACTAGTGGGATTGAACTTGGGCCATTTGACATGAGACTAAATCTGGTCCGTGTGCTCTAACTAAAAGATATGGGACTGAACCTGGATAGGCTGGTTTTCTATATTTTTTGTGTGGCTAGTTCTATCCTCACAAATATTATGGATGGTGCTTTGTAACTCACATACCTTTGTTGAAACATATGTCTGAATAATGATTTATATATTTTCATGCTAAACTATCCCTTGCAAAAATAAGAACTAATTTTTATTATTTTGTTGCTATTTAAATTGGTGTACTATCACAAGAAGTATCAGAGATGAATTATAAATATACTAATAGTAATTAACAATTTAAAACATTTCATGTTTATGATATCAGAAATGAATGAATTTAGGGAAAATTCATTAACCTAAATGCTTATAAACTTATGTCAGTATATAATGTATTATACAATGCCACCTTACCCCACCCCCCGCAAAAAAAATAAAAAATAAAAAAAAAATTCTAAAACGTTAATTAAAAATTAAGTTTGAGATCTTTGAAAGAGCACAAATGAGTGCTAGTCTGTATTTAATAATATATTTTTCTGTTTTAAAAATCATAATTTACTGATAGGCATTTACTTACATAAACTGCTATACCCATATACTAAAGGATTTACACTATATGCTAACTTGGACAATTATGTTGAATATTTTTTTTTCAGTGCTAGTTTTGTCATTGCTTGTTGAAAGACTGAAGGTAGTAATTAAATAATGATAATTAATATACCATTTCTTTGAATGCATTATTATTTCAGTTTGCTACAAAAGATGGAATAAAAAAAACCAAGCAATGCCAAAAATAGAAATAAATTTGTAGGTTTAACTTTAAAACCTGAGGTCATCCAAGCGCACACAATTTATAACATACCTAAATGAATCTTAAGCAAGCTACAATAAGTTTTAACTATAAAGAACACAAGGAAAATGTTTATGTAATATTAATTCATAAGAGTGTAATTATTTACTAATAAGCTGCACGAGTTAAAAAAGGAGAGATTCATAAGTTTACTTATGAACTTGAATGGCTTTTCCTATTGTAATTGATATCAGTGTTTTAAAATACTAATGATTTTCTTTTTGCATCAGACAGCACGCCTGTTGTTAAAGAGTTAACATGGCAGGAATGTGACAAATGAGCCTTACAGTAAACTGCAAGTAACCATGCAGCTTTTTTCTCATCATTTAGTGCAGATACAAGAAGAAAAAAACTGCAAATATCCAGATATGCTTAAATTTTGGATTGAATACAGCAAGAAAATAAATAAGCTAGTGCTTGTTAAACAGAATTACTAAACTCGTCATTATGAATTTATTGTACATTCACAACAAAACAACCAGTTTTATCGAAATAATTTTTCTTTCAAATTTTACGAAAAAATGTTTGGAAGCAATCATTTAAGGATTAAAATATTATTATCACTTAAGTTATTGTCAATGTTTAACATCAGTTAAGATAGATATATTAATAATTTTAATTAAATCGTGAGAAAGGCAGGCACAACACGTCACAGAAGGTTCTTTCCGGGCCTATTAGAATTTTTTTTTTTTTAGTATATTATGGTTTAATTTTTAATCGTTGTTCTCAATACTTTCGATTTTTGTGTTTCTAGTCCTTTCACTGTCTAGTCTTAGTTTAGTTATTGTCTGGTCTCTTCTTATTGGGTTCTAGTAAGTTGGAGCTATTTTTACTGTCTTGTCTAAGGTCTTCTACCTTCCGCTAATTGATTGTATTTGTCCTGCAACATTCTGTCTCGTTGTTTAGTAGATTTATATTTTCCTATGGTGACATTGTGATTTTTAGTTCTTTATTTTGTGTCAGTCCTTTTTTGGCCACTCCTATACACCCCTATTCCTGTTTTCCCTTTGGCGGGGTTATGTGATCTGTCTGTTTTTCTCCAGCCTTGGTAGACATTTTTAATTAAAGCTGGAAAGCCGTCTTTGGGGAATTAAAAAAAAAAATGTTGGTATTTGGTGGGTTTCGTTGTTTTATAACAAGTTTTCTTCCGGCTCTTGTTTCTATTTATTCGGTTATTTTTCTTAGTATTGATGTTTCTGAGGCTATTATCTTGGTTGAGTATTTAACCGGCATTGTTTGGAGTTTAAGATGAGTTTAGATTGCTCTTTGGAATATTGAAATTTGGATTGGTATAGTTGACTTCCGTTTTCAGTATTAATTGTACAATATACATTTCCGGAGGCGGAGTGTTGTATGGGATTGATTCGTCATACTAACAGACATGGCGGCTCACGTGCCCAAGCAATCGCCTCTCCTCTTGTTTGTGTGTGTGTGTTTGTGTGTTTGCGCGGAATGGAACACTAAAGACTTCTTACGAAGGGAGCACACATTAGTAAAGCCATACCAAGGTAAACTGTTGTAATTCGGTTTTCATTTTTGCTTTTTAACTTCTCTATTCGTTAGAGTAGACGTGTCGACGTCAGTTAGGCCTATGCCAGGTAATGCGGTACAAAAACTATATTACTTGTTTGACTGTAAAGTACCGACATCTAAGTCTAACTCTTGACTCTCTAAACATTGTTACTGAAGTATTTTCTGTTATTATAAAGTTGTTTAGAAGAAAGTTATAAACGTAGACTTTTGAACGCAATTAGTTCGTTATGAGCCAAATTAACATTTTTGCGTTTCAATAAGTTTCATTAATAAAAAAAAGTTGTAGTTCTATCTAAACTATAATTATTGCTATTCAGTATATACAATCTAATACAATAGAAAGCATGCACATTGAAATATAACCCAATAACAGAATCAGCAAAAGTTTAAGACAAAGATTTAATGCCGTGTTATATCTTTACATAAATGTCAGAGAATATTGTACTAGGCCTATGTCTTCGTGTTGAAACAACCACACTTTTAGAAATTTTAATTGTTTTTAATTTTGTAACTAAAATTATTTCATTTTGATTTAAGATCTAGGTGTATTTATACGTGTGCATATAAATTTAAGTTTTGATTGTGGTGCATCAATAATATATTTATTTGATTTTAAAATTTTTATGGTTATAAAAAATAACATTGGCTTGTACTGTTGTAGGTTCTGGATTGTCAGTTCCTCAGTGGGACTTTATTGGTAGCACATTGGTTACTAACAGTCACATCCGCCTGACTACAGACCATCAGAGCAAGCAGGGAGCCATTTGGAACAATATTGTGAGTATTTTAATTTATTACCACAATAGTATGCTCTCAAATTTAGAAGCAGTTATTATAAACTTTCTTTAATTTTATTCACTCTCTAATTTAGAAAAAGTTACTGAATTATTGTGATTTTTTTTTTTGCCCCCTAATTTTTTTGTTTTTTGTCAGGGGTTGGGGGGTGTTTGCGTGTGTGTGCATGTGTGGAGCATGGGTAGGGTGGTTCACAGTAATCAAATCAATAATATTTTTCTTGAAATATGAAGGGATGTTTTTTGAATAATTAAGTTGACTCTTTTAATTTTATAGCATAACAGTTATTGGCTTCATGCTTTATGCTTTATAATTATACCTGACATCTGTATTTGAGGTTTTCAAAATATTTATAATCTTTTTAATTATATACTCTTAAGAAGTTGCATACACATTCCAGCTTTAAAAATAAGAAAAAAAATCACACATTCTGTTGTGGGGGCATATTATTTACATTTTATTTTGTCTGTTTTCATTTCAGTTTGTAAAAAATAATCTTTTAATTAGTATTGTGTCAGAAACAGTGTTTGTCATTGAATGCATTTACATTTTTTAACAATCCCACATTTTTCAGATGAGCTGCTAGTGTTTTATAACCTGTCAGAGAAAAAAAATCAAATGTTCCAATATTATAATGTATTTTAATTGTTGTTAATTTTGCACATATAATATATTTTGTTAAGTTTTCAGCTCAAAAGCAATTCCATTAATATCATAATATGCACAATGTAAAATTCACAATAAAATCAATGAGATATTCAGATAGGATAACTGTGTCAGCATTGAGTGCTCTCTAGAGAACCTTTTTTGCCTTTTAATTAATATAGATCAAATTCAGATTAAGGATATCTTAATGCAAGGTAAAAAGGTCAACAACAGAAAGTTCATGAGTATTCACATTGCTTTTAGAAAATTAGTCAAAAACAAAAACGTAAATACTGATTTAATGAAGATAATTCGTATCCTGTAAGTCACAGAAATATTTCCCTTCATTTTAAAAAAAAAAAACTATTTTAGATGCACTTAATCATAAAATTAAAACTATTTAATAATTAAAACACTTAATTCATACATACTAATGTTTGATAAATGATGCATTTGCAGCCATGTACTGTGCTCAGTTGGGAGTTGCATGTGCAGTTTAAAGTTCATGGTTCAGGCAAAAATTTATTTGGTGATGGAATAGCCATTTGGTATACAAGAGAACGAATGCAGTCAGGTAAAATAGTTTTAATCTGGTTACATAATTTTTCTTATATAATGTGTCCTAATTTTTATACTAATTAAAATGAGCATGTCAGCTTTTTAAAAAAAGATTTTATTGAATTTAAATACTAGTAAAGAAAGTTTATTTTTTTTAACATTTGTAATATTTATGCTCAGCATTTTTTTGTAATTTTTAATATTTTAAACCTATTGCAACATGAAGGATTTTAGTTTTTTTTTTTAATGAATTTTGGTATTTGAAATTGATTTCCTATTGTAGTAGGTAGTCTCACCACTAGGCTACCACCGACAAATGGTGAAAAACATGTTTTTTAACTTCCAACATGTTTTTAATACCTTCACTTTTGTTCAAACTTTAAAAAATTATAACCAAATGATGTCTATTTTGTTGTCATTCTATATATGTCATTTGTTTTTTCTTAACATTATGTTTAATGATTTTTTGATAGGTTTGAAACAATGAAAGAAGTAGCTATATACCAAAATTTCCTGCTGCTGAGAATTTAATGCATCTCTAGTGGCGCACAGTCAAAAATTTCCTTTTCACTAAGCTCTGTATTTCATCCAATGCATGTTACAAATGGCACATATCTAAAAATAAACTACACAGTGACATAGAGGAGACCTTCAGTTTTCTTACCATGTTAGTCCCGTAAATGAAATCTTATTGAAAGGCCCATAAATATTCCAAAAGAGGGTCATTTTTGTGAGTATCAAGCTCAAAAATGACTGAAAGCATCTTAAGTAGATTTTTTCTGTCAGAAAGAAAATTTAAAGCACTTTAAAATGATACTAAAATAAACAAACCACGATGCAATTTTATTGTGCGTTGTGCGAAGGAAAATGTAGATCCCATTTTCAAAAGCCTCGATTGTTCAAAATGGCTACTTCCATAGAACACAACATACTTCAAATTGTTCCAGCTTTTTACAAAAATTTGCATCCTCATATAGGTAAGTGACAGTTGATATTTTTATTTATTTAAACAAGTTTATTGTATTGTTTTTTTAAAAAAATATTAATACAGATGATTTCTATTTGTTTTTTCATAAAATGGTTTTGATTACATCAAGTGTTAGCCTTAGTGTTAACAGCGTGCTAAAGCCAGGTACTGGCTGACCACTAGCATATGTAATATCAGGACATCAAGCAACCCACCTTTTTTACATTTGATATGTTTATATTTTAAAGAACAGCTTATATATATATATATCAACTAATAATCAACTGCTGATTTAATAATTTAGATACACTATTTTTATAAAAACAACTCTATGTATGATCATAAATCTATCTCCGGTTTGCCGTTCTATGCCTATATGTATACTATGTTTTGCCAGGATCGTTTTGATGACAAATAAACTCTCACTACCTTTCTGAACTTTAGCCATGCAGCTATACTATTTAATATAGACTCCTTACATTTTTTTATCTTTCTCTGTTTTTATAATATAGCTCTATACTTAAATTTTAAAAAAAGCCTAACTTTACAAGACATAAATGGATACAACTTAAAAGCTCCCCTTGGCTTATAATACAAGTTATCTTTATTTATTATTATATGGTATTTATAGGACCTAGGCCTATCTCTAGGCCCTATAGTATAATAATATAACCTAACCTCTTCTAGTAGTAGTATTACTACAGAATTAGGCATACTATTTCTGTGTTTACACAGGCCATAAAGCAATAGTAATTAGAGTTTACCTACTCTTGATATTTTCTTTTTTATATGTTCAGTGTTTGTGCTTATTATACTTCCATATATCAATATAACTTATAAGCATACATTTCTTTGCACATTCTCTCTATACTTCTGCTTTACAATGTATTATTACTATTAATATTAAATTAATGAATAAATAGCACAAATGTTGTATGCAGCACTTGAAGTCAAAGTAACTTGCTAAATATGTTTTATTAGTTTAGAAAGTCTAATATTGTAGTGTGCAAATTATTATTTAAAATTAAATGTTTATTTTATATTACAGTTAACGATGTCTTTAACCATTACTCTGTAGGCCATAGGATCAGGTAGTGGGAGGAGTCTCCTTGCAAGCTGTCACCAGCCAATGCTCTCACCAGTTGTTTTCTGCTGCAGCTGGGACTTCTTTGGCATTGCATGCTTTATCTTGGTCAGCACTCACAATTTTTTCAAAAAAAAAGCTTATTGACATTCATTACTGATTGGTAATCTCGAAAACTTGCAGTGCTACAAGATTATACTGATGAGTCTTTAGTTGCCAATTTTCTACATAAAAGCAGAGATTTGGTTTATTCAAAGGATTCTACTTATTGTTTAAGGCATCACATCACAGTGGCTTTCTTGTTGAATAAGCCTGATGCTCCACTACCACAACATTGTGAAAACATTCCAGATGGACTGATTATTGAACTTGAGCATTTTAAATGCAAACAATGGTTGTCAGCAGCTGAAATGTTCTGATCAGTTTCAGTCTTATGTGAGGAGATCCTCTGTGGACTCCAGCAAAAGAACTCACCAACAAAGTGAATGTGCTTAAAAGCAAACATGAAAAACTATGCAAGGACAGCAAGAAAAAAGCCAGAAGCATATCAGTTTTTTCTTCAGTCCCACTTCGATCCATTCTTCACCAGAAAATGTTCACCAGGACTTACTATTACTTCTGGTGCCTTATTTACAAAGGAGTTTGTGGTGAACAAGATCCACTATACAGAGATGGTAATCTTTCTTGAAAGATAATTTAAGCTGAAATTTTCTAGCTTTTCAAAGAAATAGTACCCCATATATAGTTTTAAACATTGATTCAGATAGTACTAAACATATTGTTTATAAAATTGCCCAAAATATAAACCTTTTTTTAAAAAACAAATAACAGAAAATTTGTTATAAGTAAATTTTGGTGTGTGTGTTATGAACCATTTATCAATTTAATGTTCAAATTACTTTTCTCATTGAAATTTTGTCTGCAGTGTTAAGAATGCACAAGTTTATATTTTATTGATTTTTTTTTTTTTTTTTTAGTATAATCACATATTTATAATGATGACTTTGTTTTCCACAACAGATGATGTACTGCAACTGCATGTGACTGAATCTTCCAATGCCAAATTGACTGGAGAGGTAACTTCAAATGCTGCATGTCACCTCTCTGCCAGACTGAATGAATTGACTGAAGAACTGATGAATGCTCAAGCTGAGCTGAGGCAGCTGAAACAGATGAAAGATTCTCATTTATGTAACAAGTCAATTTTCAGTGTACTGCAGGAGAATATTGAAATAAAGAAAGCTCAGAATTTGGAATTGTCATCAATGACTGAAAGCTTGCAAGAAAAACTGAATGAATGTATGTATGGTATGTATGTCTTTCATTGGAACATTACCATAGAACAAATAGGGTCCCGAGCATGACGGCATGCCCTAAAGAGCTTTAAGATGGTGCAAAAACTATGCAGTCAGTTGCAAAAGCTACAAAGAAATTAATACCAGCAAAAGTAAGCTGTGCACATACTTTTAAGTTAATTTTGTTTTTGAGCATAGTGTGTGTTTTGTAAATAGTCTGGTTAAACTGAAACAGTAGCTTCAGGAACAAGACTTTTCCAATTTGTAGTAATATTTTGTTAATTTTATTGTATATTTATAGATTTTTCACAAATTTTATTGGATATATTGGTTAGTTGATGTGCAGTTGAACTTTAATATTATTATTATCTTTAGTTGTTGTTTGTGCTTCTGCTTTTATAAAGTAAATCTAATTATTAAAACCTTTCCTCAAAAATGGTTGTTTTGACCAGAGCAGATAAAACACACCATTTTGGTATGTGATACTTTTTTTTATAGGAAAAATAGTAGCAAAGATACAAATTTAGCCTGAATTTGGAAAAATAACATTATAAAAATTTATAGAATTAATGCACATACAAAATTAAATTTTCAGCTTTTTGAAGTACACTTTCAAAAAACTGTTATAACTTTCTAACTCTGGAAAAAAGTAGATTAATACATGGACCAAACCAGTTGTAAAAAATTAATGGATGGGTTTTCCCTTTATCATGGCTATAAAATACAGCTATCCAGACTTGATAAATTATTAGTTTTATGGTGCTTTTCATTAAATATTTATGATATTTGTCTTTTAGATAGTCAAAGTGTTAGTTTTATTGTTTATATTTTGCAATTTTCTTATTCTACAGTTAAAAATCATTGTAAAAAAATGTAAAAAACCCACACAGTATGTTATTATTGATGCATGGTTGATCACCAAAGTCCTGCTATCATGAATGTTTTGTGCAGACATGCTCTGTTTATGTAACTTTAAATTGCAATATCTTTTAAACTAATTAAGATATCAAGATGAAATATGAACAGTCTTTCATTTTGCATCATTTCCTTTGAAACCAGTTTCATTTAGAATTGAAAATACATATATTTAATTTTTGGGTGAGACTACCTAATTGTAGGTTCTATGTTGTTGTCTAACGTTTGGTTTGGAATTTGATGTTCAGAGTACTTTAATATTTTTTGCCTCATTGTAGCCCTTGTATTTATTGTCGAAATTTTGTTGTTGGAATTTGATGTTCATAACAGTTTGACATTTCTGTGTCCATTTGCATGCCCTGTATTTGCTGTCTAAATGTAATTTCTGTATTTATTGTCGAAATTTTGGCATTTAAATTTGTTGTTTTTAGCAGTTTAACATCATTGTCTAACTTTTGGTTTTGGAATTTAATGTTCCTAGCAGTTAACATTTCTGTGTCCAATTTTAGGTCCAGTATTTGGCAGCAAAGACTACTTCACAGGTCTGGGCATATTTCTAGACACCTATAGCAATCATAATGGACCTCATAATGTGAGTATAGTATGAACATAGGGTTAATAGAAAAGAAAAGTTGTAAATCTAAGAACTAGCTGAAGGATGCATTAACATATGTGAACATGAGTAAATATTTTTTTTGTGTGAAGTACTGTTATCTTTACATATTACTTTTAAGTTTTATATCTGTTGCTATTCATAATTTATTGCCCTTTTTGCCAATGACCTACATGACTACTTGAAACAGAACAATACATTTTTCCTTCTCATCTCAGAATCAACTGTTGTAACATAACTAGGCCTATATTAGTTACAGATGTGAATGGCACTGGTCTTACATATATATATATATATATGTCGATTAACTGGATTGCTAGTCTGATGTGCTGGACACAGAGAAAATTATCGAAGTTTGAATGCATTTTCTTCAGTGATCTACTTGATCAGTAATTTTCTTCAAGCAATCTAAACAGAATTATATTTTTTTTACCAAATTTTTATTATATGCTATTTCTTTCATGAACTCATATTGGATGGGTCTGGTTCTTTAGCTAGTCAGCTAGCTGGTTTATAGTAAAAACAGCTTAAAAATACTTTTAGTGTTCCAGAATAAGTCTTATGGAGGGTTCCTGTGCAGATCTGGAAAATCAGTAAAAATGTCCCTGTTAATTCTGGAGATATTTTAGCCACTAAGACTAACCCCTCAAAAAAAAATCAAGATGTGAACATTTTCAAAGTTGTACATCATAACTCTGGAACTGTTGGTCCAATTATAACTAAATTTGGATATGTTGTAGGCATACATATCCTCTACAAACTTGAATTATTTGATAATTATTCTTTCATTACTCCTGAAAATAATTAGTTTCATTAGCGTGAAAATCCCTCATTTTCCATCACTGCCATTTTCAGTGACATCGCTCACATACTATTATGCATTGTGTTGTCACTCTCTTCAATGTTTTGTTTAAAAAAAAAAATTAATTGTGGTATATTTTTAGAGTTGATAATAGGTTAAATTATTGTTAGGGTTCATTTCACTTGTAAAAGTTGGCCAAGACTTTAAGGGACTATGTTTCAGAATACATAATACACATGTACTACTGTTTTTATTTCAACCTGCCACTAAGTTTCAATCAGCCTTCTACCCTTATTTTTAAATAATCATAAATTTTAAAACATAAAACATTAATAAGTGCATTTTAACTACAAATGTCAGCTAATTTTAAATTGTTATTTCATTATAATTATTTAAACAAGTCAAATGGAACTCAAAATAAGCAAAAATGCATTAATATCGTTCATTTTCAATGTTGGCTCAAAGTGCCATTGCTCAGTTTGTGTTTTTTTCTCATTTTTGAGAATCTATAGTTCAGGAAGTATAAAAGCTATTGCATTAGAAAATCAGGCTTCATGTCACCATTACATACATGAGATATGCAAAAATTTAGCGCTGTCAGATAATCAGTTTTTACTTTAGGGTGATGCAAAAATGGCAAAACTTAAAAAACATGTAAAAAGCATTTTTTCCCCATTTTAAAAATTGCATAAAAAATAGTAAGAAAGATTGAGCAACATTTTTTGTAAACTGACTTCTTTCAACATGATAGTTCTACGGTGTAAATTTCATTTATTTCCAAATACTTTGAAAAAAGTAGCTGGTTCTACCTACTATCAGTCTGAAGAAAGTTCATGTTCAGATTTTGCAGGTAATTATTTTTAAAAAAAATAAAATATATTTTTAAAATGTATATATTAGTTGTATCATCAGGATCTTGATTATAATTTTTTCTTCAGTATTTAGTGCATTGCTAATCACTGTTCACATTATAGGTCAAGAATTAAAAAAAAATTGGTCTGGAAAAGATCTGAAAAAAGTCTGGAAACTCATTTTAAATTTGTGGCAGGAACCCTGCTTCTGTAAGATTATATTAATTATTATTGTGGACAAGTAAACCATATTATTAAGTAAGATCCAATGATGTAAGTTAAAAATATTTTATGTGAGTGTGATGGTGGATGTAGTGGTGTATTGGCTCACCAACAGGATGTGTGGAAAAGACGATGATGATGATGGACAGTACACACACTCTTGACAACAGCTATAGCAAGAGTTGACAACATGCAACACTGTGTTTACATGAGAGGCTCTATTTCATGGCAATGCAACTGCATATCGGCCTGCCAACTCATTCCCCTCTTGTTGCTATATAATTTTTTCTGCATGCATGCATCAGCAACCCCCCCCTCCCCCAATCATAATTGTATACCATGAATGTGGACCATGTAAACTCCATGCCACCAATTGGCAGTGCTTGCTGAAAAGGGCCCTAATGGTCTGTTCTGTGCTTTCTTACTTTTGTTTAGAATCAGAATTACTTCTAAACTACTAAGAGTTATGTGGTGATTTTGCTATTTAAAGAAACTACATGAATTACTCTTTAAACATAACTCTTTACTAGTATATAATTTACAACAAGGTATAAAATAAAATAAAAATATATTGGCATGCTATGGAGAAACCTAGGCCTATATGTAAAAAGAAAAACGTGCTTGGCAGGCTGCTAACCTAGCCTTCCACATGACCATATGTGGTGCTAGTACAATGGTGGTAATAATTAATTGGTCTTCACTATTAATTCCTAAGCATGGTGCTATTAAGCATTTTGGTGGAAGAAGAAACCAGTTCAGTATGTGAGGTCTTATAATTTAAGTCTACAATATTTTATGTAAATATGTATAATACTGATACAGTAAAAGTATAAGAGATATGTTACTTTAATGTGCAGTACTTTTCAAGTTATTTTGAAAAGTTGTATATCTTTGCTTGGTCAAAAATGCATTCTCTATGCTTCTGTGGAAATATTTTTTAGGAACATAGCTATCATCAAAACTTTGGGTTCACTAGCACTAACAAATTCAATAGCCTGGTAGTACCATTTTTATGAATTTTTGTTATAATTGTATTAATCATGAATGCAATGGAGTATATTTCTTGGGTTGTTTTTTTTTAAATGATAACTGTGTGTGAATTATTGTGTGATTTTGACTTAGTGATTTTTGTTTGTTTTATCTGATTGTTCTTGTGGGAGGGCTTATCCACAAGTCAGGTACTTTTAAATTTCAAAAGTAGAGGAGTCAGCTTATATACAGGTGGACTTAGAGGCAAATATATACACTAATACAGTATATAAAAAAATATATATTTATGTTTGTTAATGTTCCTTTTTTTTCCAATACATCCTTTAAAATTAAATAATATCAGACATTACATAAAAACAATGTTATCTTTAAACAAACAGTAAAATTGACATTTGAAGAAGCATATCTAAAATGAAGACTATTTATATTTGCAAATAATATAAATGTTTATTTTCCTCTGTTAAAACAGCACCAACATCCCTATGTGTCTGCTATGATCAACAATGGTTCCTTGCATTATGATCATGACACTGATGGTACTCATACACAAATCGCTGGCTGCGAAGCTCAATTTAGAAACAAAGATTATGACACTTTTATTGCCATCAGATATGAAAATAATAACTTAAAAGTAAGTTCAGTGGCCTGTTATTATTAATATTATTATTATTAAAAATATCACCCATCCATTTGCATTTATAAATTTATTCAATGTGCACCTAGCTGCTATTTTACCTTTTTAGAGGGTTAGAAAGAATTTCTTATATCAGTCTGAAACATAAGTGACTAGCACAAGCCTTGTTAACCCGAGTGAAGTCAGATCTGGTATAGAATCAATTTTTACTTTCTCCATCATAAATGAGATGGGTGTGGACATTCTTCTTCTTCTTATGCCTTATTTACTTCAGTTTCACTGTCTGTTGTGAACCAGGGTCTCAGAATCTTATCAAGATTCTGGGAGATCCAAGGTTTTATGGAGGATGAGGAGCACTGCTTTGAGTAGTGGGGTGAGTCTGTGGTTTCCAGTTAGTTTATTCAGATAGCTTTCCAACTCAGATGTTATGTTTCCCAAGACTCATACTCTGAATTCAAAAGTGATTAGAGAGTAGAATTTTCTACAGCAAGTGAACTCTTTAATCTCAGCCCATTGGCTGGTCTCGTTCTCATAAATCTTAATCATTGGATAATAGAAAACTACTCAATCAGTTTGCATTACATTAGCAATCTAGAATGTTCTTGCCTTGAGCTTTTACTTCAACTCAGACACTTTCAAAAATAACACCATAAGGAGTGCCCAAGGTCAGGTTGCTCTGACAATTAGCAATTTATATAATAATTTAAAATTTAAAAATAGGGAGAAGCCAATTAACTCTGTCACACATACATTTTAGAGTACTTGCCAAACAAATTTTGTAGGGCAATAATCATCTTGTCAGTTTACTTTTGGTGAAGAATTTGTTAATCATTTAGGATTATGTTTTGCTATAGTGAGTTAAATATATTTAAATTAAAAAAGAAGTAATAAAATAATATTAGGTATAATCATCATATGGGAAGGTAATACCTTATATTCTAGCTATGGGTTGATACTTAAGTAAGTCTTGCATATTTTAACTTTTGATTATCATTGCATTCCAGGTGTCCTTGGATGTAGATAATAAAAATGGTTGGAAAGAATGTTTTTCAGTGAATGGTATTCGACTCCCAGTTGGTTACTACTTTGGTGCTTCAGCAGCCACTGGAGATTTGGCAGGTATGTATTCATTTTTCCATCATTCAACCAGATATTCATAGTAGATGTAGAGGTGTGCTAATTTTGAGGCACACGGCCCATACCACAGTAGGACATAAAATAAAAAAAGAGCTTTCCCAGATGCATGTCTCGTGAATGATATCCCCTTTTTGATTTTTGTTGTTTTTCATTTAAACAACCCATGGCTGTGTATTTACATTTTTTTGATGGTGTCTGCTCTCTTCAACATCACTTTATTGGTTTCTTTTATTCTTTTTACTCATTCATTGTCTTCTTGACTATTATGATAGCATCATGGATGACCTTGTGAATTAGTCTTAAGGCTACCAAAAAGAGTATTTTCACTCTAATGTCACTTGTGAATATATTCACTATACAGTAATGAAAGAATATACATACTTAGTGAATCCTAGTTGAAAATCTGTTGGAAAAGTTATCACAAAAATGTTTAGCTACTTTTGTCTTGTGACAGTAAGCATGTTAGTTACTAAACATTACACTTGCTATCTTACTTTACATTCAGATATTTTTGTCATTTGTATGTGAATATGGAAAGGAAGACATAAACACTAGTTGACAGCACATTAAGTCTTTTCAGAATTTGTCGTAATTTTTATGCTATCTCAGGAAAGAGATATAGAAAGTAACTTTCTTATGATAAAGGGTTGTTCATGTCTTTTTCATAGGGTAGCTCTGGTGTTACTCAGAATAAATTGTTGGTTTTAAAAACAACAATATTTTACTCAGAACTGAAAATGTAAAAGCACTTTTTTGAGTGAACAATTTTAATATAGCCTGTCTGGTAAAAGCAGTAGGTAAAATGTTATAAACAATGAACAAACAGATTATATCTAGTACATGTGCAGCCTCAGACAAGTAATGCATTGTCCCTTTTTTGAGTGACATAGCTACAGTGAGCTCTTGATTATCTTGCTGTTGATTAGATTATCCACTAAGCAAAGTAACTATAAGATAATTAGAAGTTACATAACTATAGTGAACTTTTGATTATCTTGCTGTAGATTATTAGATTATCCACTAAGCAAAGTAACTATAAGATAGCTACATTGAATTTTTGATTATCTTGCTGTAGATTATCCATTAAGCAAAGTAACTATAAGATAGCTACATTGAATTTTTGATTATCTTGCTGTAGATTATCCACTAAGCAAAGTAACTATAAGATAGCTAGAAGCATAACAATTCAAACCATATGGATTGATTAACCTTCAGAATGCAAACACTGTATACCAATAAATACTTTTGACAATATTTTATACTCCTTAATTATTGCTAAAATTGTAATTATAGAGTATTATTAAAATTTGTTTTTATGTATTATTTTAGTACTATCCCAACTTTGGGGTCATCCTTGCTATTTTTCCTATTGTCTTAGATCTTTGAGAATGTTTTTGCATGTAGAATCAGTGATTTTCTGACTATACTAATGTAAACACTTTGTAGTGATGGGTTTCAAAATTTCAGTTATTTACCTTAGAAAAACATTTAAATGCATTATGTTGAGTAGTACATAGATCACATCACATATTTACAAATAAATATAATTTCTTTGATAGTCTCAAGTGTGTGCCCTTGGTATTTACAACAATATGTAATATGTATGATAGTTTGAAATGTGTGCAGTTGATTTCAACAGTCACTGAAAACAGTAGTGTAGACATAGTATTTTCTTTGTATTCTTCCTAGTGTCATGAAGAATACTTCAGTCACATCATTGTCACACTTCTTTTTCAAGTAATTATGATTTATCACAATTTGCTTTTTATCCTGGATGTGCTGTAATATTTATTTATCTTTTCAAACTTAGACTTCTACAGGATTCTTCTAACTTTGACCCCTTACTTCCACCAGCTGTCGACTTAATATGTCCTTGTAAGTTTTAGTCATGCTATTTATAGTGCCAAAACATGATGTTGTTTTTTTTCCAGACAACCATGACATCATATCTTTAAAACTGTATGACCTTGATATTGCTGGTCAAGAGGGAGTAAGTATAGTATTTTGTTGCTTTTGGACATAGAGCAGATATGTAAGGAATATTACATTTTTATTGCATTCAGAAGTGTTTTTTCCCTTTGTATTCTTTCTTCTTGTAATAAAGATAAATCTGGGAGCCTGTAGAATGGATTCTTGCTTACATAATTTATTAATTTGACAGATGTAATAACTGCAAAAGTGTAGCTAATTAAAACCACCTTGTTTGTATTTTCCTTATTTAATAGATGTTCCTTTATTGAGTGGAAACTCAATTAGACAGTTGGACATTATAATAATGAGCATTGTCAAGGGTTAATGATTTCATTTGTAATTGGAAATTGTCTTGAGATTGGGAAAATAGAATTCATTGCCTGTTAAAAAGAAGTCTTTCAGGAAGAAAAAGAAACTTGATCAGACTATTAGCCACTTTTAGTACAGTTCTGAAAAATCTTTATATATTGGCTCTCTTAAATAACATCAACCTTCTTGCCACCTGTTAGAAATGTCATAAGATGGCAGGTGGGAGAAATAGGAACATTAAATTTATACATTTTAATTAGGTATTTTTGATTTGATA
Source organism: Sinotaia quadrata (assembly GCA_028829895.1). Classification (NCBI taxonomy): domain Eukaryota; kingdom Metazoa; phylum Mollusca; class Gastropoda; order Architaenioglossa; family Viviparidae; genus Sinotaia; species Sinotaia quadrata. The sequence continues at coordinate 59,819,935 of CM054180.1, read as the reverse complement.
GAGGATTCCAGCAACATTTTTACATTTATAATAACATTAAGTCTGATTGTTTTGTTTTTGCTTTTTAGTGTGCTAATTTACTTTTAATTTAAGAGTTATTAATTTTTATATAAATTGAACATAACAATTACTTTGAAAAGACAAAAAATAAACAAAAATATTATTTACCAATCAATTGTTTATTTCTTTTGGTGAAAGGAATTATTTCTATTTTTTTTCCTTTGTGGGTAAACTACATTTAGCAAACTACACTGTTGATAATGCCATTAGGGAGCTTCATATTGAAACTAACTTCTTTGCTTGTGTGTTACTACTTGTGGAAACTACTGCTAGGAAGCTTCAGGGTGTGTACTATTAGTAATGCTAGGGAACTTCATGGTGGGTTCTACTAGTAATAGTAAAGTGCTAAAGAACTTCATGGTGGGTACTACTTAGTAAACTTCTTGGTGTATTGCTACTAAAATGACACAATTTTAATTCAGTTTTATTTTCCATTTTAGAAATCTGAAACACAGCCTTACTTTGGACTTCCGGAAGCAGCTTATATGGAACCTCATAGAGGCAAGTATCTCTTATTAGGAAGCTGATTTGTATGAGCAACGTTATGATAAACTTGTACATATTTGTTATCTATGACTATGTAACTTTCTTTATCTGCTTTTTAATATTTATGACTGTAGTTTTATATATTCCAATTGGTGATAATAATGAACACATGACAACATGATATATACAGGTTACTTTTGGATAGTGAATTTATTAGTTGTAAACACCATCAAAACAGAGATGGAATCAGGGCAGATAACACACCAAGTCTAAATACATGCTTTGAATTATCCAAATTTAATTTTCACCAAATAATGGACTTTGTTGTTATTGCTAGGAGCAAAGTGTTTTATTGCCTGAAGCTCAGACAAACTATAAACCAGCAGATTTTGTTAATTTAATCTAAAGTTGGCTAAACCCAGTTCCATTAAATTTAGGATTTCTATACCACAAAATATCATTCTTCTCAGGCCTCATTGAAACCACCCCCCATGTACCTTTAGGGTGAGAGAAAGAACTTTGTTACTGCAAACTTAACATTCCCAAGTATATATCTAGATTATGTCAGTAATCATCAGAAATGATTTCTGGATCACGCGGTTAATATAATATTGTAATAATCTTCTCTTTTGGAGAAAAACCTTCGTAATTCTATCCCTAATTTTTAAAATTTTATTATTGCTTTGCCCCCAGTAGATATAGGAAGACATTTTGCAAAGTGGTAAAACTGTTTATTTGTGGTAAGCATAATGTGACATAAATGTCCACAAACTAAAATACATTTACAAGTTGATGGTCATTTACCATGAATCTTGGTTTGTCTACAAACAAAATTCTTATACAAAATATTAATTTTTTTGGGGTGGTAATTTTAACAAATATAAATGATTTGAGACATTTATATTCTTTATTTGGCTATTTCATCAACACTATTTTGCCAAAATGTTGTGCCTATTTAAATTCAATTAAAAATATAGAAATATTTTTTTTAAAACCCACCTGATAATCAAGTTGGCAGCTTTAAAATGTCAGTTCTGTTTGATTGAAAATTTGTTTTAAATTAAAAAAGGTTTTAAAGTGTTATATGAAATATTTTTTTTAAATGTAACTGTTATGTTAATAGATTGGTAATTACTGAATAAACATTCTTTTCCTTTTTTCAAATCAGTGGAATAGATATTTCTGTATTTAACCATATGATTGTTTCCTTTACATTTTATCTGTCACTAAAAGTGTGAGAGGTTACTTTATTTGTCTCACATGCTGGCAGTTGCAGTGTTTGCTGTAGTAAATGTATCAATGCACCTTGATTCAGATAAACAAACTTAGTAAGTGAAGCTAGATTTTCTATATTTTGTTATCATCTTCACTTGTGTTTAAGTTTTCTGGATACTTTATTTTGATATTTTTATTTATTTCAGATCGTATTGATGACATAAAAGGGTCATACTTGTTGGGCAGTCTCTCTGGATGGAAGTTATTTATGATAATTATTCTTATTATCATTGGACTCTCAGTTGTTGGCGTTGTAGGATTCATGATATTCCAGAAAAAACAAGAAAATTCCAGAAAACGATTTTACTGATATTTTTTGTTATTATCTCTTTTATTTACATATCATCATTGGTTTATTTTTAAAAGTATTCATTGCTTTCTCTTTTTCTTATAACTCAAAGAGAATATGAGATGATTATAAAGTGCTTTTAAAAAAAAATCTTGAAATCATATTGAATCATATTATTTGCATACTTATTGAAGTCTAAATATTAAACTGCTACTTGTATTATTCTACTTATTGACTGAAAATAAAGCAGTATTTCAAGCGACTTTAAATGAATTAACATACTGATCAGTAATGCCAAACTTCTGTTGTTATTCAAGAGTAGCATGCCATTTGGCTGGATAATAATTATCATATTTAAAGTATTGAAGTTGCCTATCGGTTCAGGTTGTATGTTTGAAAAAATGTATTCATCTGTTCCAATATATTTTGTTGAATGCAAATCTTCAACCCATATTTTCATTAAAAATTCATTTTTTTCATTGGTCGGTTTAATTAATATTATTGCTTAGTCTTGAGTAATGGTAGCAAAACCAAAAGCAGCAATTTTCATTTTATTAAAAAGCAAAGTTTGGTGTATTGAAATAAACAAAATAAAGTTTTAATGGGAAGGTTAAATGTGTAGAAATATTTAGATATTAAAGAATGAAGCACCATAAGTGTTGAGGAATAGTATGTGAAAACAATACTGTTGCTTAGAGAACATTTAATGGAGACTTTCACATCACTAATTATTAAAAGATCATAATTGCTTTCGATAATAATGTTCAGTAGCTGGACAGTTCAGTGGTACCAGCATATGTGCCATTCACTTCATCCACTTTATAAGTACAAATGGAGGCTGTTAGGATACAATGAATAAACGTTTTTATCTTCAGCAGCTGAAAGTCAAATAGGGTTTCTTACCAGCAAACATCATTCACCTTATCGATTATTATAAAAGCAATTTGAAAGCTCAGGATGCAATGAGTACATTTTCAGCATTAACGTCACTCATTATCTTAACTGTATTTTACAATTAACTATCCGCATTTACACATGAGGCAGTATAACATTACACAAAGTGTTGCTTGAAGTTGAATCTATCTAGATATATAATACAGTTTTCATTCTCAGATGCTCTTTTCATTAAGCAGATGTATACCGAAATTTATGTAAAATGCATGATTAAGCACATGTTGTATTTTCTTTGGTTTACACTAATGTTCAATGTTTTCCTAAGCATATTTACACATGTAGTATATTCCTGCATGAAGACAAATATTATCACTGATATGCTTACCATATATACTTGAATATTGGTCCAGTCAAGTATAAGTCGAAACCTAAAATTAAGAGTGGAATCCTGAGTATAAGTCAAAGAAACAATTAAATGGGTCATCACAAAAGATGACAAATTGTTCCATTCTTTATCAGTAACTATCAATAACTTGATATAAAGTCACCTTTGATGTACCCGTTATAAAAACTGAAATAAAATTTAAACTGTTTGAAAATAATTTGTAAACAATCAACGTGAATAACTTCTCTACTTTGTATTTAGTAATAAGGGAATCATCTTTAGGGAAAAAAGAAACGGGTGAATAGAAATTACCGTATATTATAGTCCTATATATTACAGATGGCAATATATTGTGTTCCATAATTTTAAAAATTATTTCCTATGGTCTTGGTATAGGGCTACTGCACATTTACGACCACTGCCCTATACTAAATATTTTAAATAGAAATATCTCTGCAGTCAACTAGCCATACAGTATAGTTTTTTGTACTTGTCTGACTTGACCTTTCACAGTCTCACCTTGCTAGTCTGAAATATTGAAGTAAACTTGTGTGCTATAAATATATTACTGAAATGTATGCTACTATTTCCCTGCTCTCGACCAATAATAAAGGCTTTGTTGACAAAGAATGGTAATCTACAAGTAATGATTTTATGATTTTACACTAAATTATTTTCAGTAGATTTTGTGGCTGGACTATAAGTCAAAGTATAGTATTTATTGTTTCAAAAGGTAAACAAGTTTCTTGGCCAATATTTGAGTATATAAGATATTAGTGTTTCTTGCAGTCAGCAGAAATATGCTTTTCTAAGTACTTTCCTGTTGTGTAGCGATTGCTTGTAAGTTGTGTAAGCAGCAGAGAAACTGTTGTTTTTATTAAAAATTTTATATATGCAAGATTTCTTATGCAGCCAGCAGACTAAATGTTGTTGACTTTTGTCAAACACAGCCTCTACTTATTTTCCCATTATTTGCAGCATTTTTCAGCTTTCAGATGACCCTCTTTATTACTCCCATAGAAGAATAGATCACTCTAGCATTTTCAGTAAATACACAGTTTTTGTTAATTGATATATATATATATATATACTAACCAGTTTTAATTTCAACAAAATTCAGTTTTGATGCTTGCATAAAAGCACATTCCATTAAAATTTTTTACATCAATTTTCCTTGTAATTATTAAGACAAAGGTTTGTTATATATGTTTATATATCTCCATTTTGTGCTTGCATTACTAACACAAGTTTTGTTCTTTAATTTGCATGGCAGTTTATATCTTTTCAATTTAATTGCACATTGGAGCATAGTTACCTCTTACAATGCTTCAGTATATCATGAATGCAGATAAGCAAGCGTATTATAAATCATATGAACACAATGTAAATCTTTTCAGAGTGTTAGCTTCTGTATCTGTCTGTTAAAAAAATAGGTACTTTTAGAGCCATTCATATTGAAAACAGAGTTTTGAATGGCATTAAAGTTATAATGAGTGTGGTTTTTCTCATCTTTCTTAACAGTGGTAATATGAACAACCTCCTTACAGTTTGGCTCTAAAGGATTTACACCTGTTCACTGCCTTTCCTAGTTAAGCATTGACTTTTGGAATAAAGAAACATGATTCATGCTTTCAATGAACGTAACAAAGTTCCAAATTGTGAAAGTGTTTTTAAGTTAGATGACTTGAGAATTGTTTGGAGATTTTGGTGAAATAATTTGTGCACACGATTATTTTATCTGGAGGGTTTTGAATTTTTCTTTTTCTTTCTTTCTTCATCATTTTTTCTCATACCTTTCTGACAGCAGGCTTGCTCGCCACTAAATATTGCGCAATCCAGAGAAGATAGTCCAAAGCTTTTGTTTCCCACCATTCATATGCTTTTTGTGCGGTCAAATGAAATGAAGGGAAAGGCATCACTTGTACTAATGGTAGCTGTTTATTGGAGGAATAAATGAAGCCAGGACATTTTTAAATCAAGAGATGCTGTGACTATCTCCATGAATGCAGTTTACATAAGTGCCCAAGGCAAATATGTATAAACATGAGTATTGAGATGAAATTGTCATTCTTTTCTTCTTGGCTCGATGATTTCTTTCCTTCAAGTCGTTTGTTTTAGAGGTGAGTATTTTTTCAAGAATCATTTGTTCCAATTTGTAAGTCTGCATTTTTGTAGACTGATAATGTACAATTTGGCACTTTCTTCTGACTGGTAGATTGGGGTGTAATTGAAGTAATTTAATGCAGAAATGAGATACTTCAGAGCATACAATATTGTTTATTTCAACATACTTAATATATTTCATCAAAGAGAAAACTTAAGTTGTAATAATTACATAACAATACATTTTTAAAGGTCATAAGAAGTATTGCATATAGTGAATATAGTTTTTCTTTGTTAATGTTAAGGGATATTTTTGTTTGTTTTTAAAGTTTTCTTGTCATAATAATAAAATGATTTAATAAATTAAACGGTTAATTTTCAGTCTGGTATCTGACCACTAGTTCAGGGTGACTACAAATGGACATAATTTTAAAGATACTCTTTTGTGCTGAATGAATGATAAAGAAGGGCTGTTTAGGGCATATTTAAGCATTGTATGCATAGTGTGATTGTGTATAACTATAAGAGTCCCTAAGCATTGTGTGTATGCTGTGTGTGTTTTTGAATGATTATTGTTACCCTAAGAATTGTATGTATTAATAGTATGGTAGCCCTCAGCATTGTGTATGTAGCAAGTGTGTGTTTAAATGTTGTCTTTAGCTTTGTGTTTGTAGGAGTGTATGCATGAATGTTATCCCAAGCATTGTGTTTGTAGCAAGTGCATGGATAAATGTTATCCCAAACACTGTGTTTGTAACAAATGCATGCATAAATGTTATCCCAAGCATTGTGTTTGTATGGTTATGGATTTGTGCCATCTTCTGCAGATTGATTGTTTGGTGTGTGTTTATTACATATCTTTCTCTGTTTTTATAATATTAATTTTGTATTTTTTCAATTTGGAATGAGTTTTAATCAGTCTTTAAAAAAAGTTTTCCTAATGTTGTTTGCCATTAAAAATGTATATTAAAAATAATACAAAATTAAACAACCAAAAGTTAAATGTCTCTTCTTAACGCTATCTGGCCCAATGTCAAGCTAAATATTGTACACAGTAAAGTAACTTTCAAAAATGATGGGTTATTGCTCACATTAGAATGTTTTAGATCATAGAGGATATTTCAGTTTAGAACTGCATAAATTATATTTCAAGTTAAAACCCTTTAGATGATGTAGCATACGTAGTTTTAAAATAGGTTTAAATTTCCTATCTTGAAAATATAGTTTTGAAAACATATTTAAATTGAGGTATTTTGAATAAATGCTTCTGTCATTATACAACATACACAATGACTTCACTTTGTAATACTGTGGGAAACAGTAATAGATTTACACTATAATGTAATTGCCTGACACATTCTATACTTTGCTTACCCATAAAAAAAAATGAGATTGGACAAAATAAATTGTCAAAAAGATTAAAAAGAGGTACTTGCTTCATTTTGTTGATTTATTAAAACTTAATTAAATATGGCAATATTTAAGAAGGCATATTATTTTCCACTTGTTTTGCTATTAAAGTTAGAAACTTCTTTCAACAACAACAAAAATAAGTAGATAAAAGTTGATTTCTACAAAAACCAAGTCAGAAAAAAGAACTTAGAAAATTGTTTAAACTTAGAAAAAGTGTCAGTCCCATTATATGTACCCTTGTTTATTTAATTGTATTCTGCATTAGAAACAGTTCTTTTAATTGTATTCTGTCTGTGAAGGATTATGCAATGCCCTCAAAGTAATATTATTTGTTCGGTACAGTAAAATCTTTTGTTATGCTCAAATTGTGGACATATATTGGGAACTCTGAGAATGTGAACAGCAAATCCTTCTTTCTCTTTGATTTGCTCAGATAGCATAATTAGATTTTAGCATCTTTTTGTATGTCATGAACGTACTGAAGTTTTGCAGTTTCAGAATGAATTTTGTGTGTGCATTAATTTTGTGTTAAACATTTTTATGCACTGATACATCTACATTATTTTTTCTTTCAAGCTGCATTCCTAAGGAAATGTTATATATTACCTGTTAAACTTACAGTTGATTCTGATATATAGCTTTGCTGACAAAACAAACAGTACATTCTTATATTATAGTTACAATTCTTGTGTATTCAGGTGCTTATAAAATGATCAGATGTGAACAACATTTCACTGGAAATATGTTTTGTGTATTGTAAGGAATAGGTTACCTTAATTCAACAGAAAAAGGAAAATCTTTAAATCGGGCACACAGGAATTCCAGTTAACATGATTTGTCCTGAAGAGACTTTTAAAATTATTATTATTTTTCTCTTGTAGAACAAAACTGCATTTTTTTATTACATGTGGGAAGTTTGATACTGTTTTATTTAAAAACATTCAAATAATGCATTTTATGTTAGACGTTTCCAATGATTATAATCAAGAGTGTTGTATAATTGTGTTTGATAATAATGCCTGCCAGCATCATTGTGTATAGTATTGTTTATATTTGCTCTGAACTCTGCATACATTATTATCTGTATAAGATCATTGTCCCTGTGTTGATTATCTGAGATATTCATTGTTTTGATGATAGGTTATAATTACTTGAATCCTTGTACTCATTCAGCGAACTTGAAATCTTGTATAATCTACCTGTCATCATGTTCATTCATTGAAATTGAAACTCTTGTTTTTGTATTCTTTGCCTTTCCAGCAAACATTGCTAAAACAGTTTAATAATTTTGCTAACTAATGAAATAAATTGATACAGCTGTGGGAGTAAATTATGAGAAATATGATTTTATTTTTGGCTAGTTGGTTAAATAATTAATGAGTATTTTAAAAAATTATTTATATTTGAATGTTTGTCTTTAAAATATTATTCACCTGTCTTTTTGAATGTGTTCACATATGCATGCATTTTTGTGTGATGTATGTTGATAATGTTGATATTTCTTTGGTGCTTACATTAGCTATAAAGGATGTATTATAATCATGCTGAAAGCGATGTAACAAGAAAACCAAATTATGTGATTTTTATAATTATTGCTGGTCGGTCTTTGGTTAATCAAACTGTTCTTAACTGATTTTCAGACAATAAAGTCTTTGCATTTTAACCCTTCCATCAGTTTTAAAATGGCTAAAACATAGTTCACAGCAAATGTGGCAGGAATCCTCTACATTTGAATATAACTAATATTTTTATTTTAAATTTGATGCTTTTTTTATGCCTATATATTGTGCAACTGAAAACATTTATAGTCATCCTCCAAAAGAAAGCCCCACAAGGTCATTGTTTACTAATCTGGCAACTTGGAATTATAAAATACAGGTCAAAGATTTCATAAATTGGGTCTGTCATTCTCTAAAGGGGGAAGTCCGGTTTGTATAATAATTCCATGTTAATTAATTTCAATGCTTATAGACCCCGAGATAGTATTAACCTCAAGTACATGCTTATCTTATGTTTTGATTGTGTCATGCATGAGCAGAAACTCAATATAAAACCTCTCTCTTTCTCTCCACACACTCACACAAATACACATTCTCTGTTATTTTTTAAAAAAAATTAAATTGTACATCTCCCCCACCCAAGTAATTTTTTAATACAGTGATGATCAGTTCATTAGTAATAATTGTGTGCATTCTTAAATATTAAAAGTCAAACAGAAAATGAAACAAACAAAAACCAGTATACAGTGCTGGTCAGTGTACTGTTATAAGTGCCTTACATAGCCTAGAATTCTCTTGATCATATGAAATGTCATTTTTATATTTAGTTTGTTTAATGCATTTCAGTTATTATAATCTACTCTTATGTGAGTGGATATTGGCAATGTTTATTTAAGAGTTTTTTTTATAAAAAAATTGTGATGAAGTCTATGATTAGTTTTTTTACCACTTTAAAAATGAGAGGACCCTCTGGGAACATAAATATGTTTTTGTTTATCTCTCCTTTCTTGTTTCATTCTTCCTTATTTGAAAACTGTTCACATTTAAGGTTGCAGGTATTACCTATCTTTATGTCTTTACACTGTACTTCCAAGTGGTCAGATCATTCATGATATTGAGTTATTGTGGTATGCTGGATACAATAAATGATAATTTAACAAAATATGTTTTATTGCAAATTGTTTCCTGTATGTTTGTAAGATTGTATTGAGGTTGACCAAGAGATTAATGTGTACAGATATAGCTGTTACGTTTCCAGTATTTATTTAAAGACCCTGCTTAGAATAATTAAAAGACTTTAAATATAATTAATTCTTCCTCTCATATTCTACGCAGACTGGTTGCTCAATTTATTATCTGACTAATTAAAAGTGCGTCTTGTAGTTCAGACGACAAATTTACAGACTAATAAACTGCGAACTTTTAGCTAGATTTGAAAACAGTTAAATCCCTCTAAATTAATATGCACTCGTCATCAATCTTTCTGCTCATCCGCCCCCATTCAAATCTAAGAATTAATCTAATTGGTCTATTGTGCATAGAAATCAACTACTAAGAGGTATTAACAAAGAAAATAAGATTTAATAAAGTTTAACAAATTAACAATAAATCGAATGCAACGCGAATAGTCTTCACTCTGTCTTTACGCGCCTATGCCTGATTTTTGTCAATCTAAATTGCCAGAAAAGTGTTCCTTTGAGATCTGTACACTTGATTTTGCACTTAGCTCTATTCTTGTATCCTTGGTCTCAACACTCAGTCATGCCGGTTCGTTCCCTCAGTCCCCCTTTAACGACACACGTGGTGCATAAGGAATGATGTCCCTTTGTTAGTGGCTAGGAACTGGAATTTTTGCAGCATGGCCCTCAGAGTGGATTTCGACACGCTTATACCAATAAGCTAGTGCAGGTGAGGCATGGTGAACATGAACCATGAGCCGACCTGTGGATGCAACGTGTTTGGATATAATTCTCAACCTAACAGGCCCTACTTAGGCATGGCTCAATTAAATGCGCTGAACAAAGAGTTTCGACCTCGCGTCGCTTACAATTAAATTTTAGAAAAATATAATCGTCTCACATGTGTTCCATTTAACAGTCATGACGTATGAAGCAATAAAATAGATACAACGTTAAATTAATGTTCATACAAGGGGTAATTCAAGCCGACAGAGCGCTTCACAATTTACAATTTAAATTACACGCAATAATTGAATTACATGAAGAATTCATATCGAGCGCAGCATTCTGGCTCTTAGTGAATTAAAACAATATAAATTAAAGTACAGAAATGGAAAAATGGTTACAATAAATTTATATTCCGTAACTTCAGCTATTTCTCTGAACCATGCTCAAGTGTATATGGAAATCATATAATACATAGCACAAATACATACTTAAACAATACATAGGCAAATACTATTAAATAAAATGATACCTTTGAGAGAAGTCGAAGGGTACCTTGATTCTCTATGGCGCCGGCTGCCTCTCACGACCCGAGTAAGCTGATGGAATTAGCTAAAATGTGCTCGAAGTGAGGGAGCGGAAGCGTGTAGGTACATATATAGAAAGGTATATTGCGTATCACGTGACTGTTCGCAAGGCATGTGGTTGGTTCGAGAACTGGACAATGGTCCTAAAGTTACATAACATCTTGACCTGTTCTAGAAGCACCTAGAAAAAGGAAGCTTTGAACAAAGGGCCAAGGGTTTCAAATATTCGAATTTGAAGTAAACAAGGCAAGTGGGTCATCAGGTCGGACATTTTTATCAGACTCGTGACACCCCCTTGCTTTTGAGGCGTTTATCTTACCAAAGATAAAATGCCTCCTACAAATTATGTATGATAAAATGTAGAAGTCCACAATGAAGAAAAATTTACACAAAAAAAAATTTCGACATTCCTAGAAATAAAGTGTGCAACTATATTTCGTATTTACAGGAAGGAATCCGTAGGGTTCAGTTAATTGATTAAACGACATTCTATCAGTACCGGCACTTGATGGCATCAAGCACGACTCATGTAATCTGCGCCAACATTCAAAGACCCTTTGATGTAATGAATATTTGCGTCATACTGTGTCAGAAACAAAGACCAACGCATTAAACGGCTGTTCGTAAATTGCGCCTGTCCGAGAAAGGCCAACGGCTGGTGATCGCACTCAATGACAAAGGTTTTTCCGTACAAATAGTTTTCGAACTTTTTTATGGCCCAAACTATTGCAAGACATTCCTTTTCACTGGTGGAATATTTCTGTTCAGTAGTTGTGAGTTTACGGCTTGCATATGCAACTGGGTGTTTGGTGTCATTGTGTTCTTGTAATAACACTGCTCCTAATCCTGTGTTGCTAGCATCAGTCCTTAACAAGAATGGTTTTGTCAAATCTGGCAGTTTAACAACTAAATCTGAAGTCAGTCTAGATTTCAGTGTGTCAAAAGCGTTTTGGCATGCATCAGTCCATACTACTTTTGTAGGCATATTCTTACGTGTCAAGTCAGTCAGAGGACATGCAATGGCACTAAAATCTGGTACGAATTTTCTGTAGTAATTAGCAAGACCAAGAAAACTTCTAACTTGTGTTTTTGTTAGCGGTTGTGAAGTGTCCTTAAGTTGTGCTATCTTAGCTTCACTTGGCGACATAGTTCCATGACTCAACTTGTGTCCCAAGAAGTCTAAGGAGAATTGTGCTATTTCACACTTCGTAGGGCGGGCAGTGAGGTTGGCTTGCTTTAATCTGGCTAGCACATCTCGTAAGAGTGTTAAGTGCTCCTCCCATGTCTGGGTGCCTAGAATTAAATCATCCATGAAGTTCTCAACTCCACGTCCGTACAGTGGTTCTAACAATGACCGCATCATTTTAGAAAAAATGCTTGGAGCGTTTGAAACTCCGAAAGGCATAACTTTCCATGTGTAGTTTCCTACTGGTGTAGTGAAAGCTAGTATGTGTCGATCAGTGTCCTTGACCTTGATTTGCCAAAAACCGCGTGACAAATCTATTTTGGTATAGTAATGAGCGTTAGCTAGCTTAGTGAAGATGAGATCCGGATCAGGAAGAGGTTCGGCACAAAACTCTGTCACTTGATTGAGTTTGCGGTAGTCTACGCAAAAACGGAACGAGTTATCACGTTTTTTAATCAACACGATGGGTGATCCGTAGGCACTGTCAGTCTTCTCTATGACCCCTAGATCTAACATAGTCTTAATCTCACGTCTAACGTCATCTATCTTAGCGTGTGGCAACGGATACGGCTTCAAACGTATCGGTTTGTTGTCAGTCAGCTTCAGTGAAAATTCTATTAAGTCTGTCAACCCTGGTTTGTCTGTCAGAGTAGATGAGAACTCATTAAGCAATTCATTCACTTCTTTTTTCTGTCTTTCTGTCAAGGCTTCATTTACCCTAACGTCTTTGACAGTTTCGTCCGTCTGTAGAGGACAGTTTGGTAAAGTACCAGTGACGCAATCAGTCTCCCCCTCGTCTTCTGTAACTATCGTCGCTACGACAAAATCAGCTTGAGTGGTTTGATCCTCACGGCTTATGTACTTTTTGAGTAGGTTAACATGAAAGATTTTCTCTCTCTTTCCTGTCTGCACCTTATAGTTCAGTCCCCCTAGCTTGGCGGTAACTACAAAGGGCCCCTTCCATTTCATCTGAAGTTTGTTATGTGCTTCAGGAAGCAACAGTAACACTTTGTCGTTAACTTCAAATTCTCTAGGTTTGGTGTGCTTATTGTAATATTCTGCCTGTCTAGACTGAGCTATCGTCAAGTTTTCCCGTGCTATCTTGCCTATAGTTTCAAGACGGTTTCTTAAGTCAGTGACGTATGTATAAGTTGTCTTAACTTCGTCATCTGTCTTTTCATCAGTCCAAAGTGCCTTCAAAATCATCATCGGTCCGCGTACAGTACGTCCGTAAAGTAGCTCAAATGGTGAAAACCCGGTGGAAGATTGTGGCACCTCCCTATATGCAAATAGTAGGGCAGGGATGTATCTGTCCCAGTCTTTCGGTTTATCTGTGGCGAGCTTTTTAAGTGCTGGTTTTAATGTCCCATTGTATTTTTCAATCAGACCATTTGCCTGGGGGTGGTATGGTGTGCAAGTAAGATGTTTGATGGAAAGTAAACGATTTACTTCCTTCATTACGTTGCCTATGAATTGACTCCCCTGATCTGTCAAAATTTCCGTAGGAATTCCAACACGACTCCAAAGACCGAAAAGGGCTTCGGCGACAGTTTCAGTATCAATATTTTTCAATGGTACTGCGTCGGCGAATCTTGTTGCGTAATCAATAGTGGTCAGCACGTATCGATTACCTCTCGTTGATGTGGGTATTATAGGCCCAATCAAATCCAATGCTACGCGCTTGTAGGGTTCACTGATCAGTTCAGGCTCTCCTAACGGTGCGGGTCTGATTGAATTTTTAGACTGTGTCCTCTGGCATGTGTCGCAACTTAACACGAATCTACGGATATCGGCAGTGATGTCCGGCCAATAAAACTCACTTGTAATACGACTAGTTGTTTTTTGTACACCCATGTGTGCACCAAAAAGACTCTCATGACCTAATCGTAATACGTCATTTCGTTTGGTTTGTGGAACGACTAATTGTTTCCGAAATTCGTCTCCCACTTTCGAATAGCGGTACAATAAACCCTTTTTCAGAATAATGCACGCTTTCTTATTCGAATCGTCAGTGTTGACGTCACTAACAAGTACAGCTTGTCTGCGTAACTTGTCTAGTGTTTCGTCCTCAGCTTGTAATATTTTAATCTCGCTAACTGTTGCTTTATCTACGGCTGGTGCGGCAGACATCGGTGCAGTTACAGATTTGTCTTTACTACTCGCTGCTCTGGTTACAGCGTTAACCAGTGGTGGTTCAGTTGAAGTTTGTTTTTTGCACGGCAAAACATACTTGCAACCAGGGATCACGTCATGCGGTGAGTTTTCCATAACTGCCGCTTTGACTGTTCCTTCTACAAAGTCTGAAACAATCGAGACTTCAGCTACTGGTAAAATGTCTTGTTCGCCGTTTGCAAAGGTGACAGAGATTGTCTCCCCTGTGTAGTCGGTACGGTTAACTAATGATGCATTTACAATAGCGTCTAGCTCACACCCTGTATCAAGCAAAGCGATTGTGTCGTGACCGTTTGCCTGTACTGGTGTTCGATTCGACTTTTCTGTTTTAGGTGTATGACTTTCTACTGCGTAAACTTTAGCTGTTTTCTTTTCAGGACATGTTCGTGAAAAATGGCCACTATCACCACAAGTGTAACATGCAAGATTCTTTTTATCTTTCTGTTTGTCGGACTTGTTTTTAGTGTCGGGTTTAGATGTTTTATCATCACGCTCACTATGTGCCTTCCCGTCATTTTTCTTATCCTTTCGAGTCTGCGGTTCGTTCGGTCGAGACTTGTTGTTCGCGTGTGCGTTCGAGAATTGAGAATGTGCGTCATCAAAGCGATCGGCGGCGTTGCCTATCTCCTCTAGCGTAGATTTTTCCCTTATTGCTAAGTGAATCAGTAGATCTGATTTGTATGACCCGAGAATGTGGTCTTTTATCATTTCATCCCTGCGTACGTCTGTGGAGTTTCGGCTAGATCTATCCATCTTTGGAACAAGTCAGCTACGCGTCGTATGTACTGTGCGTGCGTCTCTGAACTGGCTTTAGTGGCCTGTTTAAACTTACGTCGGTATGTATCTGCTGTGAGTTTGTAACGTTTCAATAATGCGGCCTTGACTGTGTCGTAATTATCTGACTCAGAATCGCTAAGCTTATTGAATTCGTTTTTCGCACTGCCCTGCAATAACCCCGATAAATTTATCGCCCAATGTTCCGCTGGAATGTTTGTTGCTCTGGCTAACTTTTCAAACGTTTTTAAATACGCGTCTATTTGATCTTTGTTCTCATCAAATGGGACCATATTTATCTTTGGAATGATGTTTTCAATTCTACTGTGATTATTTCCATCGCTAGAACGCGAATCACCACTGCTTCTGCGATCACGGTTTGGATTAGTAAGTTCTAACTTTTTCACTTCTAATTCTAACCGTTTCGTTTCGGCCTCAATGCGCTTTGCTTCCGTGTCAGCTTCTATGCGTTTAGCCTCAGTTTCAGCTGCTTTTTCAGCTTCTAACTTCTTCAGTTCGCGATTAGCTATACGTTCTTCCCTTTCTCTTTCTTTCTCCTTTTCCGCTTTTTCCGCTTTCTCTTTTTCCGCTTTCTCCGCTTTCTCTAGCTCAGTTTTAATGTAGCTAGTCAGTTCGTCACCCTGATATCCAATCATGATACCGGTTTCTTTCAGGTCTTCGATAACCTGTTTGCGATCCATTTTACTGTCTTAGCGCGCTGGCTACAATAAGAATGTATCTCGTGAATTGTGTGTTTTAACCGTCGGCGATAACTCCGCTTATCCCGAAAATAACTTTTAGGCTACAACCTTACAAAAATTATTTAATTTACTCAGAACACCTTCCGAAATAAATTGCGCGTTAACTCTTACACGTTTCACCTGCTTGTCACAGTGTCCGCTGTTCCAAGACTTTCGTAATGTCACGGCTCCTACCATACAACATTACACATTATATCTAGCACCCTAAATATAATAGTCCGAAGTCTGTTACTACCGATAACTCTCCTAGCTGGCGGTATAACCTTCGACTCCTCACAATGAAGTACTCAGTAACACAATACTAAATAAATCATCAATAGCTAACATGACATATTTAACTACGCTTAAATATATCAACATTAACTAACATGCACGCTACTCTGCAAAAGAATACATGCACATGTCACAACAAAAGCAAAGAAAATCAGTGATACAAAAATCAAAAGAACAATTGGCAATTTCTTTTCGTTCGTTCGTTTCTAGGTTATGATACGCCCTATGTATAAAAATGTTACAAGTTACAATTTAATACATATCAATCCCGCGACGGGCCCCCACTTGTTACGTTTCCAGTATTTATTTAAAGACCCTGCTTAGAATAATTAAAAGACTTTAAATATAATTAATTCTTCCTCTCATATTCTACGCAGACTGGTTGCTCAATTTATTATCTGACTAATTAAAAGTGCGTCTTGTAGTTCAGACGACAAATTTACAGACTAATAAACTGCGAACTTTTAGCTAGATTTGAAAACAGTTAAATCCCTCTAAATTAATATGCACTCGTCATCAATCTTTCTGCTCATCCGCCCCCATTCAAATCTAAGAATTAATCTAATTGGTCTATTGTGCATAGAAATCAACTACTAAGAGGTATTAACAAAGAAAATAAGATTTAATAAAGTTTAACAAATTAACAATAAATCGAATGCAACGCGAATAGTCTTCACTCTGTCTTTACGCGCCTATGCCTGATTTTTGTCAATCTAAATTGCCAGAAAAGTGTTCCTTTGAGATCTGTACACTTGATTTTGCACTTAGCTCTATTCTTGTATCCTTGGTCTCAACACTCAGTCATGCCGGTTCGTTCCCTCAGTCCCCCTTTAACGACACACGTGGTGCATAAGGAATGATGTCCCTTTGTTAGTGGCTAGGAACTGGAATTTTTGCAGCATGGCCCTCAGAGTGGATTTCGACACGCTTATACCAATAAGCTAGTGCAGGTGAGGCATGGTGAACATGAACCATGAGCCGACCTGTGGATGCAACGTGTTTGGATATAATTCTCAACCTAACAGGCCCTACTTAGGCATGGCTCAATTAAATGCGCTGAACAAAGAGTTTCGACCTCGCGTCGCTTACAATTAAATTTTAGAAAAATATAATCGTCTCACATGTGTTCCATTTAACAGTCATGACGTATGAAGCAATAAAATAGATACAACGTTAAATTAATGTTCATACAAGGGGTAATTCAAGCCGACAGAGCGCTTCACAATTTACAATTTAAATTACACGCAATAATTGAATTACATGAAGAATTCATATCGAGCGCAGCATTCTGGCTCTTAGTGAATTAAAACAATATAAATTAAAGTACAGAAATGGAAAAATGGTTACAATAAATTTATATTCCGTAACTTCAGCTATTTCTCTGAACCATGCTCAAGTGTATATGGAAATCATATAATACATAGCACAAATACATACTTAAACAATACATAGGCAAATACTATTAAATAAAATGATACCTTTGAGAGAAGTCGAAGGGTACCTTGATTCTCTATGGCGCCGGCTGCCTCTCACGACCCGAGTAAGCTGATGGAATTAGCTAAAATGTGCTCGAAGTGAGGGAGCGGAAGCGTGTAGGTACATATATAGAAAGGTATATTGCGTATCACGTGACTGTTCGCAAGGCATGTGGTTGGTTCGAGAACTGGACAATGGTCCTAAAGTTACATAACATCTTGACCTGTTCTAGAAGCACCTAGAAAAAGGAAGCTTTGAACAAAGGGCCAAGGGTTTCAAATATTCGAATTTGAAGTAAACAAGGCAAGTGGGTCATCAGGTCGGACATTTTTATCAGACTCGTGACAATAGCATATAATGTTACGAGAGCACTCAGTACATGTCACATTCAAAGGCTGTGTTATTCATATAGCAAATAAATCATTTGCAAATATTTCTTCTTGATTATTTTTTAACCCACCCATCAACAACCCTTTTTTTTTGTTTTGTTTTGTTTTTAGAGTATAATAGTAGTTGAATGCCATTATATAAGCTGGTATTTGACAATTTCAAAAAGCTGTAGAGATGAACCAGCCCACAAATGAAATGATTGGCCATAATAATACCAGTGACAGACAGATTGGCAGGTAATCTCTTGCCTCCCTTAGTGTGCTCACTCCTGCTGAGAGTTAAAAACAGTGGCTAGAGTGCACAGACAATCTGATGAATGAAATGGTGATTGTGATTATCAGCACAAGGGTAGAAGATTGTACAGCTGGAATCTTAAAATTTGAAATAGACTGAGTGTGTTTGCCAGCAATAGGTGCTCCATAAAGTATGTTTGCCTGCATTAGGTGCTCCATAAAGTATGTAAAATGTTTATTTGAGAATGCCTGTTAGGAATCTGATTAATAAATAATATATCTGCTCTGTATCAGTGTTTTTGAATGCATGTATTAAAATCTTGGGGAAACATTTGTGAAAGCTTGCACTAGATGCACCATAAAATATGCAAGTTGTTAAATATTTAACTACCTCTCCAATTAGAATGCACAGCTTGAATCTTTTGAAATTTAGTAGTAGATAGCATACTTGTATGCATGTTAAAACCTTTCAGGGGGAAATGCCGGTCTGTCTAGGTGCACCAAGTTGTCCTATATATATACAGTATTGCTTCCTTCATGACAACACATAAGTTAATCATCTTAGTTTTATATTTACCATAACTGTGGTAGTGTGTTAGAGAGTATGTACATGTAGACCTGTTAGGTACCTCATAAAATATGAAACAAATGAAATATTTTTCCCCATGAAACTGAATATACTGAAATCTTTTGACATTTACATTTTATATATTTGACAGAGATATAATTATATTAAGTAAAATTTGTGTAAAAGAAAAAAGTAAACATTAGAAATGGAAAAGATTTTGCAAAATATTTTTGTACAGTGACACTTCACGATATAAATTAAGTTGCCCAAATGAAATTGCTTCTACCACCCAAAGTGGGGAGAGAGAGTTTCTGTTGATGATAGGTTACAAATGAATGATGATTACAACTGAGGTCATCCTTGTTATTTCTATATTTTTACCTCTACCTGAGTCAAAGCGTATAGTTACACTTTCATTAAATTTAGTTTTACCTCTACCTGAGTCAAAGCGTATAGTTACACTTTCATTAAATTTAGTTTTACGTCTGCCAGAGTGAATGAATATTGATAGCACTTCCATTAAATTTAATTTTATGTCTGCCAATTAGTGAATATTAATACTTCCATTTAGTTTTACGTTTGCCAGACTCAGTGAGTATTGATGACACTTCCATTCAATTTAGTTTTACGTCTGCCAGACTCGATGAATATTGATGACACTTCCATTCAGTTTTGCTTTACATCTGCCAGTCAGTGAACTTGGTGACACTTCCATATGGCCAGTCACTTAGAAATATGGATGTGATTTTTGAATTTCTCTCTCCCTACAACAAAATTTAATACTAGAAGATCAACAAACATGCTGCTCATGCTTATCAGCACTAATTAATAAATTTCTCACTGTTCATGCTACAAAACCTCTTGTGTTCAGTACCACCCATGACTATTGTAATTCTCTTCCCTCTGATCTACTATTATGTCTTGTGAAGAAACCTCGTTACGTTCAAAACTGCATCTCAGATTATTCTCAGAATGCTTTAGAACTGATCATGTCACTCCATTTCTCCTCAACCATCACTGGCTAGCCGTTCTTAGCAAAATATAATAAAAATATTTTCTTTTCCTTGCTTAGTTGCTTACTTATTTCCTTGGATTCCTTGTGGAACAAAGGGCCTAGACAACAGTTCTCCAGTGTACTCGATTGGTCTACCGTTTTGTTACAATAAGTGACCAGTTGTATTCTGTTTAGTTTTTCAACTGTCTAGACGTGACTAAATAGGACCCGAGGCGAGCCTATGTTTGTTAATATCTTATGTGACCAATCACGTCATGCTATGTGACTGCAGACGTGACTAATATGACTTGGTGGATGGAGTGGGGCAAGCCTATATCTATTAATGTGAGTGACCAATCACGTCAAGCTATTTGACTGTAGACATCCCTAAGCTGCGTGAGCAATTGGAATGAATGTAGCGCACGAACCCAACATCGATAGTTACATTCACCCAGACATACAACACAGCCAGGCAACACTGAATTACATTAAAAAAACAAACAAAACCCTTATTAATATTCTTCCATTTTTCTGAACTGGATTTCCAATTTAGCACGAAATACCTAGTAAAATAGTGTGATATTGTTAACTCTGTATAACTACCAGATTTGAATAGAAGACGAAGTGGTCTGAAGTTGAAGTGGGGAACAGTCAGTAAATATCATCTCAAAGGCAGCGGTTGAGAGGCTGGTAATGGTTTTCTTTTAAGAAAATGCTGGCTTCCTAAGTATAGGTGTGAAAGGAAAATTAACGGTTTTCCTATAAGAGCTAAATCTTGACTTACTTCCAAGCGCAGCTTTCGCATCGAGGTCGAAGCAAGATTGGCAGTAGCAGAAAGTATACACAATATAAAGAGAAGAGCCTGGTTTGAGCCATTGGTAAAAACAAAAACAAACAAACGACAAACACATAGAGGAAAAGTCTCAAAACAAACCAAAATAAAAACCCAACAAAAAAATCCCCAAACCAAAATAACTCAAAACATAATGCATTTATCGAGTCCAGTAACAGTTTTTGTTAATGCTATTAATTTTTTTAAAAATAAATTTGTTATTTCTTGTTTTGTAACTATCAATCAGTATAACTATTTGCAATTTATATAATTATTTTATTATATTTCAAAAAAACGACAAAAATATGTGATATGCAACAATTATGTATTCATTCATATTGTGGAGATTGCACAGAAAGCCTGAAAAATGTACACTTATTTAGACATAACCTGTTTGGTTACACCAAAGAATGCCTGAAATGTACACTTATTTACAATAACCTGTTTGGTTACACCAAAGAATGCCTGAAATATACATTTATTTAGAATAACCTGTTAGGATACACCACATGGGACAGGTCTAGGTCCACAATAAAGGAGGGTGGAATCCTGGAAGGACGTCATTAATAGATGGTGACAGCTTGCACAATGTTGATTTAGGAAGTGAGGATGAAAGTCTCTTTTAACTGAGCCTGGCCTTAAATAATAGTCATTCACAGTCATTGTAGCTGGGCCTTAAATTAAGTTCATTCACAGTCATTGTAGCTGGGCTTTAAATAATAGTCATTCACAGTCATTGTAGCTGGGCCTTAAATTAAGTTCATTCACAGTCATTGTAGCTGGGCCTTAAATTAAGTTCATTCACAGTCATTGTAGCTGGGCCTTAAATTATAGTCACTCACATGTCATTGTAGCTGGACCTTAAATTAAGTTCATTCACAGTCATTGTAGCTGGGCCTTAAATTATAGTCATTCACATTCATTGTAACTGGGCCTTAAATTATAGTCATTCACATTCATTGTAACTGGGCCTTAAATTATAGTCATTCACATTCATTGTAACTGGACTATATAAAAGAATGTTGAAATGAAATGCCTTTCGAATAAATCATTTACAGCAAGTAAAAGAGTCCGTTGTTAAAATAGAATTACAATAATATGCTGTAGCCGAATAATTTCTCCGATGTTCTGGGCTCGTCCTACTGCATGAAAAACTAAATCTAATTTTGCAAGAGAGACTTAGTAATGTAACAGCTATAGACTTATGCATGGTTTGAATATGCCAGAATAACTGTTGTAACTATTTGTGAAAAGTGGTTTCATACATAAAAGCAATACTTTAGAAATATTCGATGCAAATTATGCTGGCAGTGTCATTTATAGTTTTTTTTCTCTTGTGCTTTGTATTTACTTCCTTATTTTATTTACAGTACTTATTTTTTTTAAAAAACCCATTGGTGAAGAGGTGGAAAGAATAAATCGCAGAGACCAAGCCTTCTGAATGAAAG
The DNA here is from genome assembly GCA_028829895.1 of Sinotaia quadrata. Taxonomy (NCBI): domain Eukaryota; kingdom Metazoa; phylum Mollusca; class Gastropoda; order Architaenioglossa; family Viviparidae; genus Sinotaia; species Sinotaia quadrata. The sequence goes on along the minus strand of CM054180.1, from coordinate 59,797,933 downwards.
ATATAATCTGACTACTGATTTGAAACGGATTGAAATTAAAATGATGCACGGGTCTGTGACTTCCGGAAAGCCAATCTCACCACATTCACGAATAAAATATTTATTTCCTGGCTACTGAGACAATAACAAGTGTATTTTGCATGAATATTCAAACAGTAAAATGTGGTCGAAAGCTGTAGGTACAGAACGAGGTTAGAACTAATTCTCTGTGAAACATATTTGGGTGAATGCACTTATAGATGTTAGTTTCGTGTACTACTTTCATCCCCCACCCACACCTGCAGCATAGGCACGTATACAGTCAGAAAGTGACGTCACCGGACCAATTGAAAGACAAGTAATTGCTATCTCCCAGTCATACTCATTCACGCTTAGATATTACCAGACGTGTAGATAGCTGATCAAATAATCTGGATAGTCTGGTGAATGAACTGGTGGACATATATTACTAGACAAGTGTAGATAGCTGATCAAATAATCTGAATAGTCTGGTGAATGAACTGGTGGACATATACTACTAGACAGGTGTAGACAGCTGATCAAATAATCTGGATAGTCTGGTGAATGAACTGGTGACATATACTATGTAAAGAAAGGATATATTGACACCGCTGGCTGCTTAAAGATGTTAAAAGACAAAGCATGTTACTGTTGGCACAATAAACACCAGCATGTATGTTAATAATGCTTTAACTTCGTCATAACGTAAGGAGTTACTGTTGGCACAATAAACACCAGCATGTATGTTAATAATGCTTTAACTACCGTCATAACGTAAGGAGTTGGCACAATAAACACCAGCATGTATGTTAATAAAGCTTTAACTACCGTCATAACGTAAGAGTTGGACGAGAATCAATAAAAGTTTACACTCTCCCAAAACAATATGCAGTTTTTTTTGGGCCAGTAAATACTTCTAAATCCGCTGTAGACTTAGAGGATGTCTTCCCAGACAGAATTGCTTTCTGAGGATGAGTTGAGTCCAGAATGAGGAAGACTGGTAGTCAATTAGACTGGAAGCCAATAACAACAGTACAGGCTTGGAATGAAGCAGGGAAGTGTTTCACCAGAAATGGGTCACAGGGTGAATCAAACTCTTTATACAATCAAATAACTGTATAACTGAACTGCATATCTCAATATTATTAGAATTTGTTGGTTAAGATTAGACAAATTAACACAAGGAAAATACTAGCAAATATCATCTCAGACAATATATAAACAGTAAGCAGCAGCAAAGAAAAAAAATAGAAAACACACTTCAATGACATGTCATAGTAGAAATGGTTAAAAAATAAATTATCTATAAAGGTTTAGCAAAAATGAATTCTGTCTCACGCCTACAAAATGTGGTTTATGAATTAGAGCAATGGAAAAATATGACATATTTGACTTCAGAATGCTGTAAAATTAACTGTGCAAATCCAATTAATTGCTCGAGTGTTCAAACATAATGTGTGTGGAGTGTTCAAACATAAAATGTGTGAAATGGCTCAGATTGACTGTTCACCTCTGGATACTTATTATAAGGTCATTGGCAAAAGTTCCCTAAGTTCCCACCATCTTCCCATAGTTTATAGTTTTATTACTTATGTGATAAGGGTAAGTAAACATGAAGTTTATAGTTTCAATACTTATGTGATGAGGGTAAGTAAACATGAAGTTTATAGTTTTATTACTTATGTGATGAGGGTAAGTAAACATGAAGTTTATAGTTTTATTACTTATGTGATGAGGGTAAGTAAACATGAAGTTTATAGTTTTATTACTTATGTGATGAGGGTAAGTAAACATGAAGTTTATAGTTTTATTACTTATGTGATAAGGGTAAGTAAACATGAAGTTTATAGTTTTATTACTTATGTGATGAGAGTGAATAAACAATAAACTTGAAGTTTATAGGTGTGTGATGAGGGTCAGTAAACATGAAATTTATAGTTTTATTGTGCATGTGATGATGGTAAACTTGGACTAAAACAAGATGTCTGCATGAGCTAACCCATCAAAAATGTAGCTAGTGCCTATGAACTTCCAAGAATGTAAGTCAAGCCTATTTTATGTATCATTACAGCCCTCTTTATGTATCATTACAGCCTATTTTATGTATCATTACAGCCTATTTTATGTATCATTACAGCCTATTTTATGTATCATTACAGCCTATTTTATGTATCATTACAGCCTACTTTATGTATCATATGGTCACCAGTTCCTGAGAAGGTGAAGGGGGGCGGGGAACGAAGCCTCTCAATTCTACATTAAATAATTCGTTTAGAAACAAGTTTTCAGGAATTTTATTGATGTTAAATGTTAGATGTATTACACTGCAACTTGTTAGAATATTTGATTTTTGTTATTCTCGCACAGAAATTTTGAAAGGTTTCCCAATTCACGGTGACTAGTCTACTAGATATGAGGGAACGCTTATTCTGTTCCTTTTATGAAGATCTGGGTCTTGTATTTTACCCAGAAGGTGAATGTAAATATATATCATATATATATGTCTGTCGCACAGTGAAAAGGTTCAATTATTGCATTATGTTGTGTAGTATGTAAGTATATGCCTTTGTATGTTTGATCGATCTATCTATCTATCTATCTAATCACACACACACACGCACACATGCAAACACACACACACACGCGCGCGCGCGCACGCACGCAAGCCTGTCTTACACTCAGACCTACCTAGAGTAGCGTCTAATTGGGTAGAAATGGTAGAAAAATTCAAGAAAAAGTTATTTGTGTTTACAAACATTCACGAGGTTGATAAAATAGGACCCCATCCCGTCCCTTTTTCCCCTCTCCCGGCAAACGTTAATTTATAATGTGGTTTCAGATAATCCAAGATGGTGGCTACACCTTCAACTACCAAATAGTGTATATCTATAATCCAGTCAATCCTGCGATTGGATAAAAAATAACTCTACTCCAGAGAGCTCGCATTTGAGGGACTGTGAGCAAAGGTCAGATGACGACGTTCAGTCATTAACTAGGCGTAGTTCATGAATTGCATGAATAACTTTAACTTTGTTCTTGGTATGCATGTTCTATTGCCCGATCAGCAGGGAATGGTCCCAACTACTGGGGTGCAAGTTTCTAGCCATGATATGAATTCTATAAATTACAAATAAATTTTAAGTGCATAGCTGAGCATTGCACTCACTAAAATAGTGCATATACTTGATGCAGAGACATTCGAACCGACCACCAGTGATTTCATCCGTTGCAAGGTGTTAAAGTAAGAGTTATTTCCCTTGTAATGCTGGTTAAACGGTTCTTCTGCTCATCCTTCATTCGGGATCACTCAATGAACTTTCAGGCATTGGGAATATAGCCTCCATCATAACTAACACAGTGTGGGTGGAAACGAATCATCAATAAAATACTTTAAGAAAGCAAATAGTATGACTTGTGCCACCTCACAGTGTGTTCTTCGTCTATAAAGTAGCTTGTAACTCTCAGTGAAATGTACACAGTAAGGGATAATTCATAAAATAACACGTGACTTTCATTGAAGTGCTGCATTAAAGATAATTGATCAAGTAGCCTGTGTCACTTCCAGTGAAGTGCTGACATTACAGGGTCCACACAGTAGCCCGTGTCACTTCCAGTGAAGTGCTGACATTACAGGGTCCACACAGTAGCCTGTGTCACTTCCAGTGAAGTGCTGACATTACAGGGTCCACACAGTAGTCTGTGTCACTTTCAATGAAGTGTTGACATTACAGGGTCCACACAGTAGCCTGTGTTACTTCCAGTGAAGTGTTGACATTACAGGGTCCACACAGTAGACTGAATAAATACAAAACATATTTTGATCTCTTAACCAC
>CM054180.1:59121600-59189100 GCA_028829895.1 Sinotaia quadrata | reverse complement strand
TCCATATTAAGTCCTAGAGATAATTAACTCCTCCACAACTCAATAACAAATAGATGAAAATTGAAATCCAAACTGGTACTTCTATATTACATAATTCCTATCTATTCCTAATTCTATGTGCACTGAGGTTTTCTAATAGGCTGGATTTTAGACTACTTACAGAGTTTTTTAGACTACTTACAGAGTTTTTAGTACCCTTCAAAAATTAAGTTGGTTGTACTCGAAACAAAGATGAGCGAATCTGCCATGAAGAAAAGTGATAACTGGTTAGATGTGCGTGTTAAGTTCACACTTGTTGTAGAAGGTTCCCATGCAGAAAAAAATATGACAATCTTTTAAATGTGTACGTGTTATTTTTATGTTTGGTTGTAGAAACATTGAAGAGAGAAACAGTTCACATAAATGTGTGGTGTCGGATGATGGCTGCAGAAATCTCATGCAGGAAAAAAATATGAAGACCAAAAATATGTACGTAGCTTGTTCACTCTGTCTTGTTATTACTGTGTCTGTCTCACTGGGTTGCTTATCTCTGGCTTTCTCCCTCTCACACAATCCTGCATGATCAAAAATAACTTATTAAATTGACCGCCCGTACATAAGTTAGGTCCAGATTTTCCTGAATATTGGTGTGAGCCAATGCCACCATGAGAATCTCAATTTATGTTAATAATTATTGTCCCATGGACACCACACGTCTCTGTTTTGGTAGATATGTGGGTGCTGTAAACGTTTTCCCTCTTCCACAACATTAAAGACAAACTTTTACCGTCACACAATAATTCCATAGGTACAAAACATCTTACGAAAGACGAAGATAAATCCATCTTTTAATGTGTATTTAGTGATCCCCCATCCACCCACTTTCTTCTTCAGCATTTGGTTATCAATATGTGTAACAGAGGCGATAAATTTAACAATAGATTTATTAAATCAGCAATCAAATATGCATATAACAAATACAATGAAAACAATTACTGGACATCAATATTTCAAGAAAACCACATTCGAATAACTGTAATACCTCTATAGTCCCATAACCTAAAACACAAGATAACAGATCACTGTCAATACAAATCATAAGTTAGTTCTTATCAGAGAACAGAAATGGAGTTATTTGAGATAAGCAAAAACTTTGTACATAACCTGATTTAGGAACTGTATCTATAGCAATTTTGTAACAAAATCACACGTTTATTGTTGATGCTATTGCTGTCACTTCCACATGATTCCCTCCTCACGTTGTAGCACACTGACTAGCTGCTATTCCTTCGAAGCTAACCTGGGAACTCCTTTACAATGTCAGGCAGAACAACCACAATGGGTTAAGTCTGTAAGATTGAGTGACTCCTCAGACCGTTACTAAGTAAAATCACAAGAAGTTCATGTCATGCTCCACTGTCAGTGAAGTACAATGAAGTATGGTATTAACCTTCGCTGAAGTCCATGCAAATGGAATCATTCCACCCTGGAATGACACCTAGAGTTGTGGTACTCTGGCTGTCCATGGCAGAAATGTCTGATACATCACAAAGGTTCATTTATAATAAATGAATCTTCCAATAAAATGGGACAATCTCATTCTACTCAACTTAAAAGCATTAACATACCTCAGTAGCTCTACCATCAGAACTATATTGGGTATCAAACTTGGCATTGCAAACAAAAGAAATAAAAGAAATACTGCTATGCAGAATCTTGTGCTCCAAATTAATGTTTCAGTCTCAGCCTGACACTTTATTGTCTGAATAAAATGAAACTACATTTTTCGGCTTAAAGTCCTTACTTGAATCTTCACTTCAATTTGATGTTCAAAAATGATGAAGAGGGAAATATTTAATAAGCCAGCAGCCCAAAGTGGCCAGAAGGGCCACATAGCATACAGAAAATTTCAAATATCTCCTTGTCTCTAAGTCAAAAATCAAACATTTTATATTTTTCAGTTTCAATATAATGCCACCTGTTCCATTGGATAGAAAAATGTGTATGAGCTAAAGCACGTGTTTATTAATGAATCGTCCTTGATGTCAGCACATGCTAGTCACACGAAACTAAATAATAAGCTTGGATATTTATCCTAATAATTTGTCCAATGGTGCATGTACGTCTTATTTATGTGATTATAAAAATTAAACAGTGTTGTTTCAACACGGACACTTCACCGCTGTCCATTATTTTTATAAAACTAAGCATCAAGTTGTTTTGATAACCTAGGATAAACTGTCTCCCCATTGCAGGTGACATATTTGATGCACTTCAGTCTACGTAAACCTCAAACACGTAAAAAAAAAAAAAAAAGCCTCCAGTGCAATTTAAGCTAAAACAAATCTATTTACTCTAACTGCTAAATTCTCAAACATATCAAATAATTATAAATAATTATTGACTGAACATATCTCACAACTAAGTTGCTGAATTCCTTCTGCTTTATAAAAATTCAATAATTCTTTTAACAAAAACAAATCAACAGTTTCAAAATAACATAGAGTTTATCAAACTTTCTTCTCACTTAAAGTGTACAAAATAAAACTGGATAAGTCACTTCTATTAACTAAAGTTTTCAAAATATTTTGTGTTTTCAGAAATGTACAGAAACATATTATAGCCTTCAATCATATGATGTACACACATTTGATAAAATAGAGTTATTAATAAAGCTACCACCTAATCTTCAAACCTGCAGTAAATACAAAGGAATATATAATAGATATATCAGTTATATTTTCATAACAAAATTAAATACAAGAAATTCAAATTAATTACAATGTACATGAAGCACATCTATAAATATGCAATTACCTCCCTTGTCTGGGGTTATAAAACAGTAGGGCGAGGAATGATAACAACAATTTTTTAAAATAGTACAGTCGAGGATGAAGTAAGATTTCTGAGACACATATATGCATCAGTACATTGATAGATAGATGAATGAATGAATATGTGTATGGTGAGTGGATATACATGGATGGATGGATAAATAAGTAATTGAATGGATGAGCAAGTAGGCAGATGGGAGAAGGAAGGTAAAAGTAAATCAGAAATACGTGCTTGGAAGGTTTATGAATTGTTGAGAATGTGGATTTAAAATAAATGGGTGGATGGACGGCTCGCTGACTGGGTAAATGTACTGGAGGATAGATGGAAACGATAAATACCGATGGAACTGCTTTTAATCTCATTCAGTCATTTAGAAACCTGGGTACACTTATTGTACTTGAAAAGTTCTCTCGCTCTCAGGTACTCGTAGATCAACTTACAAACATTCTCTTACTGTTGATGCAGCAAAATTACTTCTATGTTTCCTGGTACTTATGCACCTGACTATTCTCTCTTTCTCTTTCTCTCTATCTGGTCTACTGTTATTTCTTCTGAAGAACTTCAAGTTTCAAAACATTGCAGCTAGGAATAGAGAAAACCAAGGATGGACCATGTCACTCAACTTTCCCATAGCTATCCTTTCAGAGAAGAGCTCAATTTTAGCATACCGCATGATTGCTTGGAAACCTAGATACCTGTCTGATGTTTCAAAGTGTACAACGGTGCTCGCATTGTCTCTCTCTTTCACACACACACACACACACACACACACACACACACATACACACACACACACACACACACACACACACACACACACACACACACACACACACACACACACACACACACACACACACACACACACACACATATATATATATATATATATATAAAACAAAATACTGAAGATCACTATTTTTATCGCAATTCACTGTCATATCGCAATTCACAATTAAATAGTAGTTTATTATCATAGTTCACTACCATATTGCAACTCACTAACATAGTTCATTTTCTTATTGTAGTTCACTATCATAATTCACTATCATATCGCAGCTCTATCTAGTATCACTGTTATATCGTAGCTCACTATCGTATAGCAACTCACTATCATATCGTAGTTCACTATCATATCGCAACTCACTATCATATCGTAGTTCACTATCATATCATAGCTCACAATCATAATGCAGCTCATTATACTATCTAACTTCATTATCGTATTGCAACTAACTATCGTAGTTCACTATCGTATCACAGCCCACTGTTATGTCATAGCATCTCATGAAAAAACGCAGACAAGAAAGTAAGGTAACAGGCAACATTAATCAACAATAGTGCTAAACTCACAAGACTCAAAAGTTCCGCAAATCATGAGTTTCCGTTTGATTGAATCGGCACCAGGATGATGGCAAGTGATGGTTCTGGAGATCCTAGATATAGGTAGTGTAATGCGGAAAATGCAAAAAATACATTAAATTAATTAAATGTATTTATCTAAATTTTCTTACGACAAAAATTTACTCTGAATTTTTGCCATGGAAGCCATGTAAGCCAATTAGACAACCGATCTCTAAGCCTAGCCTTGAGTGTGATTTTCTAATATCATTAATTGTAAACTTGAATTTATTATTATTATTTTTCTTTTAATAAATTTGTTATCTTTTAACTATCTACTCTCTCATTTTTGGAGGAAGTACATGTGAACTTGATGACGGGTGGGGGCTGCCAAATGACGTAATAACAATTAGTAGACGGTCTATGCATATGTTTTAAGATAAGTTCCCGTTATCGACGACGAGAGATTTGTGGAAGGGCCGGGATAGTGATAAAACGACTGGTAAGATAAACTCAGTGTAGTTCACTATTCTGAGATAGATAACACTTGAGGAGAGGGTCACTGACTGACGGACTACTCAAGGCTTGACCTAGTCACTCTCGGACGGCATGACAAGACCCTTGAGGAGATTGTGAGCGATTGGTAATAAAGAGAATAATTAATATACATTATTTATGAGTATAATGTCATTTATTAATTAATAACCAAAGGACACACAGAGAGAAATCTCCTTTTCGCCACAGGTAGCCTCTGTACAAGGGAAACAATTCATACAATTTCCGATACTTCTCTCGATGGTTCAGTATTTCTAATGTGCATTCCTTAATTTAGTATATCATAATTATAGCTCGGTGGAAAAACTGGATAGGACATCTACTGCTTTTGATATAGAAATCAGTGCAAAGAAGACCAAAATATATATGGTGACCAACAACACCAGTGGCATTGGCAATGACATCATGATTGGTGGTCATAAATTGGAAATCTTTAATAAATTCATGTACTTAGAAGCCATAGTGACAGACGAGGGATCAAAACCAGAAATACTGTCCAGGATTGCGCTGACAATAACAGCAATGGCAAGGCTGAAGACAGTTTGGAAAGACAGAAACATGTCAGTCAGCACAAAGATTAGATAGATAGATAGATAGATAGATAGATAGATAGATAGATAGATAGATAGATAGATAGATAGATAGATAGATAGATAGATAGATAGATAGATAGATAGATAGATAGATAGATAGATAGATAGATTTGTAGGAAAACACAAAATATATTGACGACAGCAAAAAGGTTCGTATGTATCTCCTTTCTTTTTCGCCCTTTGTTTCCTTTATCCTTTTGATGAATTTGAGTAGGGACCCATTCTACAATTCGTCAGATCTCCGCTTTCGGTTTAACATTTGAGAGGACAAACTTAATCACTTGTTATGTTTCTCCATTTCGGCAGTCCCAAAAACTTTGTCATATGGTGTTCGGCTCAGTCGGAATTTTGGCCGTGACATTGGCATGTTTGCACGATAGCAGGAGTAATAGGTTGTCGTACTCTCTGACATGTGTGTGTCTCTCTTTGCCACGTGCGCTTGCTAGTTCACAGGCAGTGGTCTTTTGACATTAATTTGCATCCTTTCAGCAAAACTCATTCCTTTGCTGGCATTGCTCCAAGGATGGCTGGATAATCAGACATGCTTTCTGATTATGAGTGGCAGAGGGATAGATGAAAAGTGTTTTAAAAGAAAGATTGGTAGTTAGATAGGTAAATAGAGGGAGAGAGAGAAAGACAGAAAGTTATACTGGTGATTGGATTGGTGTGTGATAATGGCTATCTGCCTTTATGTGTGTGTGTGTGTGTGTGTGTGTGTGTGTGTGTGTGTGTGTGCGTGCGTGTGCGTGTGTGTGAGAGAGAGAGAGAGAGAGGGAGGGGGTGTAGAGTGTATGGATATAACGACAGAACGAGGCAAATATAGCAACTATCATAGAAACATGTAGAGAAAGTAACAATTACAGTGAGTATAAAAGGGCATCATTGAGAAAAAGAGCCAGACAGAAAGAGAAAGAGAAAGAGAGAGAGAGAGAGAGGAAGAGAGACATAGACAAGTAGAAAATAGACAGAAGGAAAGATGGAAAGAATAAGAAAAGCAGAGAGGGAGGAGAAATAATATGTAGAGAGTAAGAGAGAAATAGAAACACTGAAAAAGAGAGAGAAAGACATCGACATCCACTTAGTTATGATAAAGCATGTCTTCTAAACTAGCAAATAGTTTTTAAACAAACCAACACGCTCTGCTCTCTTTTAGTCGTTCTTCGTTTTAATAACTCAGAGTATTCTCTATTGTTTTATATGTATATGGAGTTTACGATGCTTCATTTTCTAAAATTTAAATCTCATTATTTACAACTTATTGCATTTATTTTAATATCCATCTATGCTTTTGATTTAATGAGTTTTCCTTTTAAATTGAGCAATAGCTGAAGTATTCAATATTACCTTCTTGGCCTATCGTTTATTTGAAGATCATTCTCTCTCTCTCTCTCTCTCTCTCTCTCTCTCTCTCTCTCTCTCTCTCTCTCTCTCTCTCTCTCTCTCTCTCTCTCTCTCTCTCTAATTTCGCTTGTTAAATATGATTAATTATGTAGTGCATGATCTTTTATTTTTTTAGTAAATAATATTTAATCTATTACATTAAAAAAATATTTTTATGTGTAAATGTAAATGTTGTAACATTGTTTCTATATGTGATTTCACCATGTCTTGAATATTTAGTATGCATCATTTCAACTTTTATGTATGCCGTACATCTTGTATTACAATTTCTATTTGTATGTATCTTGTATATCATCGTTTCAACTTTTATGTATCCCGTATAACTTGCATTACATCATTTCTATTTGTTTGTATCCTGTGTAGGTAGTATTATATCATTTCTAGGCTGTTTGTATCAAGTATATCTAGTAGTAACATCATGTCAACGCATTTTGTACCAAATATATCTAGTAGTAACATCATGTCAACGCATTTTGTACCAAATATATCTAGTAGTAACATCATGTCAACGCATTTTGTACCAAATATATCTAGTAGTAACATCATGTCAACGCATTTTGTACCAAATATATCTAGTAGTAGCATCATGTCAACATTGGTTAGAATATCTGCATCTTTCTGAACACTTCTTTTCGCAAACAATATGTAACGTACACTTGCGACACTTTACATATATAGACAATAAGTCAGGTAATGCCGATTTTTGAAAGCAGTGTGTCATAAACTTGATACTTGCAATTGAGGGTTGGGTGGGTCTAATCACGAAATTTCGACAATTTTCCTTATTACGAATATGTTCATGTAAACTTGTAAACTTAATTTTCTAGTTTTCATCTCTACCGTTACAACGCGCATTCGTATTGCCATAAATTTACGTTTACATAATTTACATTTCTAGCATTAATCTAATGATACCAGCACGCACTCGTATTACCATAAATGTGGTATGTCAACCATGCAATCTCGACCATGCAATCTCGACACAGTTTTTTTCAATACGTGTACAGTACTTGATGGACTGATGGATTAATATATTTTCTCTGCAAGGAAGTGACAGTTGTCTTCAATACTGTAGAAATGTTTGTTCTAAAAATGCTTTAATTAGGAATTTTGAAATGGTTTCTTTTTGACATGTTTTGAAATGTGCATATTTATGTAGTGTATGAATACATTGATTTTCTTATTCACGATTTGCTTATGAGTAGAGAAATATATTTTCCTGTTTTTTGACATGATATTTGGGCACATTGTATAAGTAGATGTACTGCTAAAGTATTTTGTCAATGGAATTCAGTATCTTTACATTGAATCATTAAGCCCATAGTTTGTGCTATAATTAACAGGAGTTATGTTTTTGTCACGTGTGTGAATCTCGCTTAGTAAAAGGGTATTAAATGTAAGGTAGAGTACGAGAGAAGTAAGGTATTGCATGATAAATTAATTATGATTGAAAGAGAGATGAAAACGTTGATGCATTTGAAAGCATCCTATTGTATTACAATTGATGGTGCCAAAATTGTAAAGCAAAATATCCGCCTATCGTTCCGACAAAGCAAAAGAGGGTTCTTTCAAAATGGCGGACGTATAAGAATACATAGATTTCAGGGTGAAATTATGGCGAGAGGCTAAATGAAAGGGCTACAAAATAATAAGCAGAATTGCAAATTCATGGATAGAGACATAGCTGCTTGGTGGGAGAGGAAACTAGAAGGTGATGAAAAAGATAGGTAAGCTAAAAGAGAATCAAAGAAAGATTAGCTAATATAGCTTAAGAAAACACAAATATAGTGTTCGCCATAGAAAAGTCGGGAAAGAGCAGATAATACAAAAAAGGAATGTGTAGCTTTAAAAGGGCTATAACTCATACAAGAACGAGTACATAGATTGCGTGTTAAAACTATCTTCTTATCTTCAAACGAAGAATTGTGGTCCAAATCAATCTTGATTAAATGAGAGAAGTAGAAAATGAGTTAGAAGCAGAACACTTTAAAAATGAAATGTGTAGACTAATCCTAAAACTTGAGGGACTGAAAGAAAAGAAACTAAATATGACAGATTGGAAAAAACAAGAGTTCAAAGAGGAAATGAAAGATAACCTAGATAAAGAAAGGTTAAGAATTGAAGCAGAAAGTTAGGTTGTAAAAGGTTATATAGAAGACTAATGTTTTCCATCCTAAGCATGGAAAGGGAAGAAATAAAGTTGTGAAGAAATTAAGAAAGAAATCGGTGACACGGAGACAGTTAAAAAGTAACACTGTTAGTGACCTGCAGTCTTGTACACAGATGGATACAGTGACAGTAAAATGTAGTGATGATGTTAGCAATCCACTGGTGGACACAATCAGATGCTATAGAGAGCAGTGACACGGCCATTAGCATACACACAATGCTTGTAACAGGCACTGAAGTTGTCACAAACACTGCAAAGAAGGTAATACGACACAGAGGGCCGTGAGTGAGAATAGAGAAGTAATTAAAGACAGAGGTCTCCATGACAACAAAAAAGTTCAGGGATGGTTGTAAACTCTGCTGACTGATAAGCCGCAGGGAGTAGGGATACATTTCAAAATTAAGTATGTTTTAAGTGTAACAAGCCAAGGCATTTGGCGAAAGTTTGCCTTCACTGACCTCAAGTTCAAGTCTGTGTGATAGGTAAGCACTAAAAGAAAGAAGATTTATTAGTGGATACCACTCATGGTATCTAGAACTAAAAGTGGAGAAATGTTCTCTAACACAGGGCATATTTTTCTGTAATACTTGATACAAGTGTAGCAGACAGTAATCTTTGACAGTGATGAATACAGTACAGGATGGTAAGTTAGGGTAGATAAGAAACATTGCTTTGAGTAGTGGAGCGAGTCTGTTGTGTCCAGTGACTTTATTCAGATAACCTTCCAATTCAGTTGGTATGTTCCCCAAGGCTCCTATCACAAGAGGTATCATTTCTGTTTTTGCATTCCACAGTTTCTGAATTTCTAATCTGAGGTCTTGGTATTTTTCTATTTTTTCTCTCTCTTTTGTTTTTATGTTTCTATCACATGGAACAGCGACATCAATGATTGTAACTGTTCTGTTGGACTTATTGAGAACTACAATGTCTTGTCTTCGTGCAGGAATCACCCAATCTGTTCTTATCTCGAAGTCCCACAGTATTTTGGTGACTGCTTCTGGTTGGTGCATCCATGCTCTTTCGGGGGGGGGGGGGGTTATGCCAAAAGTTCTCATAAAGATTTCTATGTATGTGTTTTGCAACTTCATTGTGTCGTTTGGTGTAATCTGTTCCAGCCAGAACCTGACATCCAGATGGTATGTGCTCTGTGGTCTCATCCATGGATTTGCAGAGTCTACATTTGGAATCATTTTAAATTTTCATGATTTTCGTTTTGTGTGATTTATTATTATTATTATTATTATTATTATTATTATTACTGCTTCTATTGCTTTTCTTATTACTATCATTATTATGATTGTCGTTGAGTGTTAGTTACTCTGAGATTTTTGCGTATTTTCCTTTGATAATGGATAATACGGGAGGTACAAAACATAGATTTCCCTTCCTTTGCTGACGTTATATTTATTTTTATCATGCTTACATCAATGTCTGAACCTTTGACATCTTTGTTGAATGAAGCATTGCTGCAGCCAATTCGCATTCACCATCCTCAATGCACATTTTTTTTATTCTTCTCTTATATCGACCGTCCTGCGATTCGCTTGAAGTCTTCGCAGTAAGTCCTGAATTTCTCCAGTGACAAGCCATTCAAGTGTAGACTTCCCGACGGTACGCTGTATATCATTGGCTGGCCCAATATAAAATGTTATGTTTGACGTCTTTACTCATGTCTTAAGACGGGGATCACAGCAGTGGGAAGAATGAGTGTGGTCAGGGGTGGGGTGGATGGTGGATGACCAGTGGTGGTGGTGGTGGTGCGCTGAATATTATTTTATCAATTGAACTGGATTTCAGGGAAGGGCAAGTTAACACAACTTTACGCTCAAGAAGTGGTGCTTGACAAATGCAATCTAAATCCAGACACTTCTAAAGTTTGCATTCACAAAGAAAATGTACGTTCTAACCCCTAACCCCTCACACCCACAACAATCTTTAGCAAGCTTTCATTGTGAGTCAGGGCTGGGGAAATGTGAAGCAGAAACTTTAAAAAATTTAATTTACTCTTTATTATACCATATTTTACATATACAACACAAAGGAAAATAGCACTGTTCTAGGTTACTGAAATTTCAATGTCTATTCATTGTTTTATACTAGTCTTAAATAAGTAAGTAGTAATAAGTGATAATAATAATAATGAGGAGGAGGAGGAAAAGGAGGAGGAATACTTCCAGTAACATTATTTGCACACAGTTATTGTCGTCATTGAATAAACCAGACATTATTCCAACAAATCCATCATGAACCATAATACAAAATATGATGTTACACAAAATAAGACTACGCATATATGTAATTCACACAAAATTTACGTTACGTAATTTTACTTAAGTCCGAATACAACGCAAATATTCATAACTGATTCATGAACGAAAAATAAACGACACGGTTCTCTAGCTGATAAAACATTCTCTCCATGACGTAATCAACACACAGTGATTCAGTGATTTAGCTGATCACGAAGAAAATGTCTTCAAAAGTCACTATATGGTGACATTACCCGATCATCTGATGAACGAGGGCGCTATGCTTCGCTTACAGTGGTATAGACAGCATCATCAGATCGCCTCTCTGCAAAATCAGCTAGAGTTTGAAAACGGCCATTAAACCGCAAATTATAATTTACCAGTCTTTCAGTAAGATAGTTTACAGATTGTGCATAAGTACTCATTAAGAACTATTCCCATTCCCAAAATGATCAGTGGAGCTATTCACATTTGCTTGTAAGTGAAAGGTCTTGAAGGAGCTATTCACACTTGCTTGCATGCAAAAGGTCTTAATGGAACTATTCACCCTTTGTATTCAACAGGTCTCAGCTATAGAAATATGCAGCTTGGTATTATTAAACTATGACTTGTTGACATATTGGCAGTGAATCTGTTTCAATGTGGAGAAGTGCAAGTCATGGAAATTGAACTGAACAATAATTTGTGACATTGTTGCAACAACAAATTATGTCGCGGAAGACTATTGAGACCACGCCTAATCCCAGGTTAAGTAAAAACTATTATCACTTATCTCTAATAATTCCAATTCTATTCTCTGATAAGAATTAATTATCATGGGATTTGTATTGAATTATTGAGTTGCATTTTAGGCATAATACTTTGTAGTAAGGAAATTATTGAAATGATGTTTCATGGAAATATTTATGTCAAGTAATCTATTTCGTAGTATTTGTCAAATGGTTATTTCATTCTTGATTAATGATTTCATTATTAAATTTATTGACCTTCTTGTGCATATTCATAAACTTATTTTGGAGAAGAAAGTGGATGAATGGGGGCTGGCTAAATATAGATTAAAAATAGATTTGTCTTCTCCATTAGTAAGACGTTTTCCACCTAAGGACATATGTGACCTGTCACCACAAAAAGATACTTAAGTCGCGCAAGGCTAAGCCGAGAAAAACGGCAAAAACGAAGGTGGGGGTCTACATGGGTGAAATTGAGATTTTCATTTTAGCGTGTTCCCAAACCATCGAACAACAAATTACTAGCGTGTTTTTCCTTAATTCGAACTAGAAATAGCTTTATTATTATTTTTTTTGTGACCTACTGTCTAACTTCGAAGGAAAAATATGGCCCAAAATTGCTATAATCTGATGATCGTAGACGGTAGTATCCCTGGCTGAACCTCATCATGTTGTATATCAGAATGCTCAGGAAAAAGCCTATTTTTATGCTGACGACACTGGTTATTTATTTATTTATTTATAACATCTAATCAGAGTGTTTTATAAGGCTGTGCTTGGGGTAAACAAAGTGAAAAGCGTCAGCCAATCCGCAGACAGTTTATCAAAGCTTACTATAAGTTACCAAGCATGCTCTCATAAAAAGACGGTTGCGATTGGTTGAAACGCACACAAGGGGAGACAGTTTCGTCCTGTAATGCGTAATGCAAACATGGAGAAACGAATCGCTAATTTGTTGAATTCATGTAAAGAAAGCAACATCTTAGAAAAAGAAAGCATTCAGATTAAAGATTTGATATCTGATTATTTTGCTAATGAGGATGTAGCTGATGGATTTTCTTCTGAAAGTGACACGGACAGCGAATCGCGTGATCGAACAATGTAAAAGACGAAGCAGACGACAGCTGACGATAACTGACTGTACACTGAAGTGAAAGGTGTGCTATAATTACTGGATTATTTAAACGATATTTTTTTTAAGAATGTGAAAGTAATGCAGCTTTAATCTGTGATTTATTTAGTGGAGCTAGTATCAGATTTAGAAAGAGGTATCAATTCAATATTATGCCTTAATTTTAGAATATTCTGTGAGCCACAATAATCATTCTCGCATACAGAAATTCTAATCGTTATGGCTTAAAAAGACTGTTGTCTGTAAATGATTTAACAATATATTTGTTGTTTATAGTTATTACAGTGTTAGCTATTGTGTCTTCTTCAACTCTGATTGCAAATGAAGCAGATTAATATATGGTTGCTAAGGAAAAACCTCTCAGAAATGTGTTCAATCTTTGAGGCCGATTTTCTCAAAATGGCCGTCCGGACAGTAGTGCACTTCAAACAAACATAACTTTTCCATATTTTGTCCTATACTCTTTATTTTTATATCAACAGAAAGCCCTTTCAATTTTCTTTCTATTGATATATATATATATATCTCAATACCCCCAAAATCCGACTTAAGTATCTTTTTGTGGTGACAGGTCACATATTGTGTGACACTAAACATTTATGTTTCATGTTGTGAAAGAGAGTAAACATTTAGAGTGCCTGTCTATCTACCAAGTGAGAGAGACGAGAGGTGTCTGCTAGATGATCATTTAAGAATAAATTAATTAAGATTCTCATTACTTGTAATTAGTTTTGGATGATTAATTAATTAATTTAATAATAATATCCATTAAATAAGTTGCGTTACATATAATTTGTTTAACCTCGTTTTTAAATTAACCACTCAAGATTTGATGAAACGACACTCTTGTGATTTCCATGCTGCTGAGTACTGACACATTTTCTTTCGCCTGAGTACTGACACATTTTCTTTCGCCTGAGTACTGACACATTTTCTTTCGCCTGAGTACTGACACATTTTCTTTTGCCTGAGTACTGACACATTTTCTTTTGCCTGAGTACTGACACATTTTCTTTTGCCTGAGTACTGACACATTTTCTTTTGCCTGAGTACTGACACATATTCTTTTGCCTGAGTACTGACACATTTTCTTTGACCAGCAGCACTGTCTAGAGAGATATTATAAAACTCTTGAAACTTGTCTAAGACGTTTTATTGTTTTCCGTTGTTTTATTTTCTTCTTCTTTAGTAGCAGTAGTAGCAGTAGGGGGTGCAGTAGTTGTAGTAGGAGTAGTGTTAAAAGCACGTTCTCCGTGTTTTCACGGGTAGATTTTTGCTTGAGTTCTAGGTCCTATAATACACTCACGTTAACATATAGTGATTTGTTTTACATTAATTAACAACATAGCTTTGAGGCCAGTTAGCTCAATGCTCTTAACACATTTAATGATAAGTGAAAAGTACAGACTTATATATATACTCTTACTGCATGCACCATGCACTATCAAGGGAAGCAGAGGTGTTCCAGTGAGGCGAACCAAGCATGACATAGATCACAACTGGAAAACCTTTGATATGAAGTTATGGACCAAGTCTGAGACGTTGCTTGGGATGCTACACCGCCTGGTAAAATGTGGCCTCTATAGCTCTCGTTGACTTTGATAGTGATCTCTTGGCGTTTTCCACTTCAAAGTTGTTTTTGACAAATGGCTGTGAAACAAACATTTAAATTCTAAGCTTTTTTCTTCTTTCTGTCTCACTCTCTCTCATATGCTGGAGTAAGAGAACACACACACAATATTACGATTCTAATAGGGGATTACTTAAAAGACAGAGCCCATCTTCACGCATCTGAACGGACGCCGGGGACAACCGCGACATCAGCACCACCAACAACGACGACAACACCACC
The DNA here is from genome assembly GCA_028829895.1 of Sinotaia quadrata. Taxonomy (NCBI): domain Eukaryota; kingdom Metazoa; phylum Mollusca; class Gastropoda; order Architaenioglossa; family Viviparidae; genus Sinotaia; species Sinotaia quadrata. Next base: position 59,174,265 of record CM054180.1, on the reverse strand, counting down.
AGCAAAGAGGACAGGGGTTGAACACCCCGTGCACACGTACAGAGTAGATACAGACTTCGTGTGCTACTGACCTGGGATCTGCAAAACACTCCCGCCTTTCCACTCTAGCATCAGGAGCAACATCCACCGCAATTTAGCCCACGGAATACTGGGTTGAAGTCCGCCTTTGCCGATCAGATATGTGCGCCACTGACAATCGAGGAACCACATACAACTTTGACTTATAAAATTCCGACTTCAAATTTGACTTATCTACAAGGCTCCCCCCTCCCCTCCCAGCCCCTTTTTTTCTCCAGCGCGAAATCGGCGGACGCCGGAAGAGCCCTCCACCCCCCAAGTTAACAATAACAATCAAAAATAAAAACGCACACGTATGCGCGTGTGCATTTTATAAGTACGCTTTATGTTACGACCAGCACTTACACGCACACATACAACATGAAGCCGACCTGGGTAGTTCAATGCATTACAACCAGCACATGCACACACATTGAATAAGCATATACGTACCTTAAGGCATTAAGACCAGCGCACAACACACACACACACCGCACATATTCACGCGCAGACAATGCATAAGCATATTTGTGTAGTTTAAAGTATTACGACCAGTACACCACACACACACACACACACACACACATTATAAGCATACTTACGTAACTTAAGGCATTGCGACCGGCACACACACGCACAGACAGTTTAAAAGCAGACTTATGTAACTTAAGACATTACTACCAGCACACGTCCTATCAATTGGCACTTTGCGATCGAGGCTTGAAGTCACCAAATGGCATGATAATTTTCGAGTGTTGACGTCATCAAATAGCATGATAATTTTCGAGTGTTGACGCGCACGATGCGAATAAGAGAACAAAAGCACGTGTACACTTTGAAGTGAATATGTTCTCCTTGGCCCAACTGTATAAAAAAAAATGTAAATTAATAAAGTATTGAGAAAAAAAATTTGTAAAGAAACGGCAGACAAAATCTCTACATCAATGTCACTCTCTTGCCATTCTGCGTTCTATGTGTTGGCCCCTGTTTTTTTACCCTAAGAAGAGGGAAATCCTGGAAACAGCAATAATTAAAAACGTGCTCTGACAGTCTGACAGTGATAATTAGAGAAAGCGGGAGACTAGAAAAAATGGAGAAAGGAAGTAAAAAAACGAGAGCATTATATTATATATACATATATATATATATATATATATATATATATATTTAGAGAGGGAGAGATGTGTGAGAGAGAGAGAGAGACATACAACCAGGCAAGGAAGTACATTTATGATTGCAGTCCAACACCATTTTGATTTGTTAACGTAAAATGAAAACGAGAAAAAAAAAGACGCGAGAGAAAGATGGGATAGTGTTTAGAGGCGGGAGATGGAAGGTTTGTTGTAAATACATCTCAGTCATAAATGATCACTACGCCACTCTTAAAGCTACCAATACATACAACTCTCCTTGATCATTCAACGCGATAGATTTCGTTAACAGCTTGCTCATCACCAAACATCTATACTTTCACATGTAGGCGTATTAAGCATGTTGGTACTACTGAAACAAAATGTAACAAAATTAATTCGTGTTGTCTTCATTTTCATTTAACTAAACATTTTAACTGTCCATGGATTCATGTGTAATGGGCACAATACGTTTACCTTTAGTCTCCTGTATAGAAACTTAAATCAAATGACTGGCATCGCCAGACTTTAGTCTCCTGTACATAAACTAAAATTAAATGACTGCCATCCTCAGTGAATGGTTCAGAAACAGTATCAAATCCCAGCTTTAGACGTCTTTATTTAGTGTTTTCCTTCCTTAATGTCATCGGCAAACTGTCAAAACATCTAACTTTATTTTACAAAATTGAATCAATTTGCTGTCTAGGACTGTGCAACACTGATATTTTATTGAAAAGTTGCATTGATCCATAAAACAAAATTGGAAAGTTTGGCTTGAGCAAAACGTAACAAAAATTTCCTTGTCAAAAGATGCGACCGTGCTTACAGACAAACAGACGGACGGACAGACAAACTAGATAGACAGATAGATACATAGAAAGATAGACAGACAGACAGATAGACATATATAGAAATACAGATAGATAGATAGATAGATATATTGATTGATTGATTGATAGATAGATAGATAGATAGATAGATAGATAGATAGATAGATAGATAGATAGATAGATAGATAGATAGATAGATAGGTAGATAGATAGATAGATAGATAGATAGATAGATAGATAGATAGATAGATAGATAGATAGATAGATAGATAGATAGATAGATAGATAGATAGATAGATAGATAGATAGATAGATAGATAGATAGATAGATAGATAGATAGATAGATAGATAGATAGATAGATAGATAGATAGATAGATAGATAGATAGATAGATAGATAGATGTAGGAGTAAAATTACATGGCTTAAATTAAATTAACACTTTTCATGAAAGTTTTACAAGAATTGCAAAATTAAAGCAACAAAACCCCAGAAACTGATGAAGAAAATGTCGATGGAAGACAGTCCGAGGAATGCAGTGCTTGAACGGAGTGAGTTCTGCCAGCCATTGCGTGCCAACACGTGCAACACTCAAATCAGCCAGGTGGAGAAAAAGAAAGTGCTCATTGAAACAAATGCCCTTCCGTCAAATGTAAGTGAAAATTCTCTGCACGAGGCAAGATAAAGTCATGGTTGCAATAGAGTAAATTAAAAAATTGAAAATACATGTTTGTTTATCTGTACGTTAGTGTTTTGCTTTTGTTCTCTCTCTGTCTCATTTATATGCATCAGCCGCTTATTTTCTTTCGTACAAGTGGTGAACGTCTTTATAATGTTTACCTTTATGACCTTTTATGGCAATTCTGAATTTTATACTTTCGCGCAATATATATGAGAGTAAGAATGCGTCCCGTCTCTTACTTAAATTAGAGTGTATATTATATTTATAAATTTATAAATCAAAAGATTTATTTATTAATTATTTCAAAAACTGGGAAAGACTACAAGTGTTCTTTTTCTAGCGAACGATTGGCAGTAATCCTCATTTAGCACATACAGCATCTCGTTTGATAATCACGTGTTTAAACCAACGACACGAGACATTTGCTGCAACGAGGTGCAGTCGAGGGTACAGGGTGAAGAGACAGTCTAGGACATATATCGTGAGGCAGTATTAGGAGTCTATGTTGTAAAGGGTGATGAAGAATTAGTCTATGTTGTAAAGGGTGATGAAGCATTAGTCTATGTTGTAAAGGGTGAGGAAGTATTAGTCTTTGTTGTAAAGGGTGATGAAGCATTAGTCTATGTTGTAAAGGGTGATGAAGCATTAGTCTATGTTGTAAAGGGTGATGAAGCATTAGTCTATGTTGTAAAGGGTGATGAAGCATTAGTCTATGTTGTAAAGGGTGATGAAGTATTAGTCTTTGTTGTAAAGGGTGATGAAGCATTAGTCTATGATTCACAAGGTAAGGAAACATATTCTATGCCACAAGGTGAGGAAGCACTAGTCTATGTCCTATGGGGTGCGGAAGCATTAGACTATATTCTATTTGTTGAGGAAGCATGGGCCTATGTTCTATAGGGTGATGTGGCATTAGTCTATGTCCTGAATCTACAGTTATAGACAAAAGTGTTGAATTTTGTGTGAATCTCGCGTGTCATTAGAGGTTGTGTTTGAATCTCATATATTATTAGTGTACTTGAATAAAGCGCACAATTAAAATATATTTATGTTAGAATGAAGAGATCAATGTATTTCATTTAAATTGATGCTTCTATATGAAACTAATATGTACCTTAATGACTCCTGCTAACTGCAAAGCATAGCAATTATATTATCAAGAGTAACGTGTAGAATGTTATGGTTAGTGAACATGTTTTCAGTTGAGCACTAAAGAGTATTGTGGAGCACGGGATAAGACTGTGGAGCACTGAAAGTACAGAAGAACACAGATTCTGTTAACGTGTTTTTAGGACAATGGAAAGGATAATTTTCTGCTCCAGTGACCCAGTCGACGGAATTTGATCTTTAAAGATCAGATTTAGAAATTAGTTCAATTTTGTATATTTGGTAATCTCAAAATTGCTTCTTTCAGTGTAAACTGTCATTTAAACTTATAGTTGTATATTTTTAACAGCTGTGATTTGATACCGTTTGATTGGTTGAGTGCTTATAGACCTAGTTGCCGTGATAGTTGCCTAGAATCGATAACTGGAGAACTGTTGTCGAGGCCCTTTGTTCCACGAGGAATCCAAGGAAATAAGCAAGGAAGCTTGTTGTAATAGCTTAATTACAACTGTCAGCGAATATTTGTTTAATTTTTCAATTTTACAAATGAAATAATCTGCATATAGCGTATATCGAAACCTTTTTCAAACACAGAATTAGCTCTATCAAAGACAAAAAGTATGTCTTTAAAAAGCAAGAAATAAGCTCACTTTGTGATATTTTAGTGTAATTTTCTACCCAATTAGTGTATAGCTGAAGTGTAATTGAGCAAAAGTCTTTAATTGCAACTCTTTGAAAACTATACAATTCTGTTTTAGAGTGCGCACATGCAGGTGTGTGTGTGTGTGTGTGTGTGTGTGTGTGTGTGTGTGTGTGTGTGTGTGTGTGTGTGTGTGTGTGTGTGTGTATGTGTGTGTGTGTGTGTGTGTGTGTGTGTGTGTGTGTGTGTGTGTAACATTATTTGTTCCATATTAAACGGGCAAGGCTTAAATTATGCAAGCATTATATTAACACAGAAGGGTTCTGTGTACCTGTTTGGTCAAAATAGTGTTGTCAGACGACTGCTGTATTTCTATTGAAAGCTAATTATATTATCAGTCAGAAAAAAATATTAATTCGAAATATTGTTTGTTAGCTGTCAAAAGCTATTTTATCACAATAACGATTTCAAATTTCAATTATGTTCCAGCAAAGCAGTGTAGTCAAAAGACAAATCTGTTAGCAGATATCAATTCTGTTAGTAGTCAATAGTCAGTAATATGACAACCTCGTTAATGAATTTCATTTTTACAGTAAAACACGGTTCTAGTTTCCTTAGACTGACTGTCCAGCACACAATACTTCCACCCTGACCATGTACGTTAATGTCTATTTTTGAGACTCCTAATGAAATTAACCGGACACTTAGAGAAAAAATAATTAACAATACATTACAAGACACCTATATCTAATGTTACGATTTAAAAAGAACACTACAAAAGGAGATAACAAAGAGACTAATTTTATTAATGCTTCCTTTTCCTTGCAGCATCTTTCAAGACACACCAATATGAGCAATAAAGCAGCGATTAAATTACAATATGAATTAAATTATGACATTAGTTAAATTACAATAAAAATAAAATTACAGTTCGATGATATAGCTTTTTCAGTGGGACTGCCACTAAACAGTTCTAGCAATGCAATAATGCTGGATGTATTGCCCACAGATTGGTAATAACATACTTGGTAGATACTTTTTCTATTCAGAGAATCCTGCCAGGGAACTGTCTATAAATGAAAATAGTTTACTACTAGAGAAATGTTATACTACAGCAATGTTATCGATATATGCTCAGCCACTGGAACGTTGTCAAGCAATTACTCTATCAGTGGGAAACTATACGACTACTATTAAATCAAAGAGATGCTGTCCAAACTGTTTCATGAGAATGGTCTCAGACTGGTGTTTAATCAATGAAACGATGTCCGATTTCCGTACCTTCAATGGAACACAGTCAGATTATTCTTTCAAGGGAACACAGTGCGATTAGAACACTGTCTGAAGACTATTATATCAAAGCAATCCTGTCTGAACTGTTTCAATCCACACATCGCTATACGGGACAACTATACTAACAGACCTCCGATAATATATATCCAGAAAACATTGAGATTAAGTTCAATCGTACACGTTAAAACCAACTATATTTTACACTTTAAAATAAAACGAAATTGATATTTAAAAAAATATTTATTAAGTATTCTTAATCGGCACAAAATATATAAATGAACGCTATTAAACATCGACTATTAATGCAAGATCGTTTGTATTGCACTAAATGGTATTATCCTTTCCTGTCGATGTTAGATATGTTGGGAAGAGAGATGTGTATTTCAACGAATAACGGACCTTTTCCTGTTACGAAACTCATTTTCAAGATCAATGACACGTCGAGCTGGGTTATTCTCGATTGTACTGCTGTTCGATATTCGATCAGAATATTTTATTCCTAGCAGAAACGCCTTCTCCCCTTCGTGCATATGTGTGTCTCTCTTAGTTCTTCATTCACTCGTTCATCTCTCATCTCATCTCTCTCTCTCTCTCTCTCTCTCTCTCTCTCTCTCTCTCTCTCTCTCTCTCTCTCTCTCTCTCTCTCTCTCTCTCTCTCTCTCTCTCTTTCTCTCTGAATTTATGTCTATTTGTCTGGTTGCCTGTTCTCGATAGACACCACACATACACACATGTGAATATTTAGTTGCCCACCTGTACAACTGTCACTTTATTTGTCTGCCTACTCATTTCTCTCCAACGGCAATTGAAATCACAGTCTCTATCGTCTTTTTCTGATTCTCTCTCTTTCTCTGATCAGCTAAAGATGTGAATCTGATCAAATTTAGACTGAGCATTTGTGTGTACAGTTTCATTTTGAAATACACCTAGCATATGTGGCCAGAGATTAATTAAGCATTTGTATGTACATTTACATTTAGAAATACGCCTACCAAATGTGACCAGAAATTAAATAAATGAGCATTTACGTGTACAGTTTCATTTAGACGTACACCTACCAAATGTGGCCAGAGATTAATTAAGCATTTGTATGTACATTTTCATTTAGAAATGCATCTACCAAATGTGGCCAGAACCAAATAAATGAGCATTTGAGCATATGTCGATAACATTGCTGTAGTAGAACATTTCTCTAGTAGTAAATTATTTCATTTATAGACAGTTCCCTGGCAGGATTCTCTGAAGAGAAAAGTATATTCCCAGTATGTTATTACCAATAGTACGAAACTGAAGAAGAAGATTATAAGTGGCCACAAAGCAATAGTATTTCACTAAAGAACATTGCAGAAACCCATGATGCAATAGTTAATGCAGCAAAAGATTACATACATCCACAATACAAATATAAGTCAATGTAAAACAGAATTGCACAAACCCCTATCGCAGCAGACGGCATGGAAGAACAACGTTACAGAAACCTACAATGCTGTAGTAAGTTAATACAGAACCTCACAAAGCAACTGTAAATCAATGCGGGACGTTGTAGAAAAACCTCATTGCAACATTATCTTACTGCGGAACATGGCAGAAAATAACAATGCAATAGTAACTCACTAAAGAACAATGCAGAAACACGTTATACGCAGAATAACAAACAGTACAACCTTCAACAATACAAATGCAAGCCAATGTTGAACATGCTATGAAAACTAGAATTCAAATTCAAATGGCGAAAATATACAGAAGCAGACCATATAAATAATGTTCATGTTGTCACTACTGAAAGAATAATTAAGAAGTGACTATTTCGATATATTTCGTTCAATGTGCGTGTCTCTATTTTGTAAAGTAATGAGATTTCACAGGAAAGTGTTTCGTGCACGCCTCCACGAAATATTCGAACGCAGAGTGACACATTGCAAGAGGAAATCAATCATTGAATCAACCAGAATTAATTGATTAAAATGTCAAAGTAGTCGGCTTTAAGACTGAAATGTATGCACAATTACACGCTTAAGTCCATTCATATTCTCACAGACACCGATGCCAAATACAGTCACATACACACGAGATGGATGTACATACCCTGTGGTTATATTTGGCGCTGGATGAAGACAACTCATGGGTTCATGTCTGGTTTCGCCGGAGCCCCGTTTTTCAAACTTAAAATTAAAGAAAATAGCTTATTCCCAGTTTCTTGTGTTTGCCGTTCTGGGAATGCGTAGCCAATGAGGGACTGTGCCAAGAGACATCAGACGCAGAAATTTGTTTAGCACTACTATCTGTAGACTCGGAGGTGGGAGTGGGTGGGGGTGGGTGGGTGAAAAATTCTAAATCACTGTTATCAGCACACTGTCAAGTCGCAGAAATAGCCTCTACCCCTCAGTACGGAGCAGTGTCTGGCACACATTTTCTTAATTTCCCACCAGCGCATTGTTGAGTCTTTAGGGGCCTATGATCTTGGCATAAATGTTATGACCCTTCATTACTGGAGTGTTCTTGTCAGTAGCATCATGTTTTATAAATTAATGGAGCGTTCTTTGCGGCCACGTCACGTTCCTCCCAAAAAAAAACGGATCATTCACTGCAGACATGTCATGTTTCTGCAATGAATGGAGCAGTCTTTGTAGCCATGTCATGTTTCTTCAATGAATGGAGCAGTCTTTGTAGCCATGTCATGTTCCTTAAAGGAAAGAGTATTCTTTGTAGTCATGTCAGGTTCCTTCAATAAATGGAATGATGTGCTGGTTACGAGAATGTTATGCATCATTACTAATTGGGGGGTACTTTATTTAGGCTCTACTGTGCTCTATTCTTAAGATAAATGAAATATTTTGTATTCCATCAATAAATGTAGTATTATTTATGTCACTATTATATTAAATTGGAAATGTAGTATTTTTTATTTCAGTGTTGTTATCCAATCATACATGATGTATTTGTTTATCAATGCGATCAGAAACGACGTATGTAGAAGGATACTTTGAGGGGGGGGGGGATGATCAGGTTGCTACTTCGGTATATTGGTACTTTAGTATTTTGGTACTTTAATATATTGATATTTACTATATTGGCACTTTAGTATATTGGTACATTTGTTATATTGGTACTTTAATATATTGATATTTAGTATATTGGTACTTTAGTATATTGGCACTTTAGTATTTTGGTACTTCAGTATATTGGTACTTTAGTATATTGATATTTTTATTATACTGGTACTTTAATATATTGATATTTAGTATATTGACACTTTAGTATATTGGCATTTTAGTATTTTGGTACTTTAATATATTGGTACTTTTATTATATTGGTACTTTAATATATTGATATTTAGTATATTGGTACTTTAATATATTGATATTTAGTATATTAGCACTTTAGTACATTGGTACTTTATTATTTTGGTATTTTAGTATATTCTTTAAAATATTATAAGATAATAATTGCACGTCGGGTTTTGCAAAATAGTTCCATATGCCGCTTTACTTTAAAACATCAAGTCCTCATTTCTGTCTACACGAATCTCAAACGTAAGAGTTTAATTGATTAATTCACATTCGCTGAAAAGAAATGAATTCATGTCAATCGCACAACCGTTTCTCACACCGTTTAAACTACAGGAAAGATTCATATAGCTATAGAGAAAATAGTTTGTAAGGAACTAAGATAAATTTATAAAGAAATGCGTTAACAGCCAGGAAAATAAACTCAGGGTGTGTTTCGGATGGCTTGAGAGAACCGACAGAGAAATTGCCATTATAAATCATTTCTTATTTTAATGTATTCTACTTTTATTTAATAATGAAGTATATAAATAATTTCTTATTTTAATGTATTCTACATTTATTTAATAATGAAATATATAAATCATTTCTTATTTCAATGTATTCTACATTTTATTTAATAATGAAGTATATAAATCATTTCTTATTTCAATGTATTCTACTTTTATTTAATAGTGAAGTATAATGCTATCATGTCGATAGAGGATTACAAGTGTCTATGATGCTATACGAAAGTAATGCGAACAAAGTGTTCAGAGAATGTATCCCGCAATTGCAACGTGTTCGGACATAACGAGGTCCTCTCCACAGCCAGTGGTCACGAGCTAATGGATTCTGCCGGATGTTAATGGAAGAGGGAAATGTGGCGACGGGTTAGATGGTCCTATCAAGGGCATGCCAATACATCAACTGCCACTTAATGTGTGACGCGTGCATATAACGAGTCAGTTAATGACCAGTAGCCTTTGAAGCATAACTGATAGTTATAAAGATCTGAGGAGGTTAGAATTATCACTTCGGATCGTGGCACACAAGATATGGTTTACTCCAAGACTGTTTTATCAATGCAGACAAGATGAATAGAAAGTTGAATAATGGACCCTTCGTTAGAAGATAATTAATTTGAGAGTGGAAGCTAAGCAGATTTATTTTATTGAATGCTATTTGTATTTGCTATGTGAGAATGGAGTAAGAACAGGGGCATTTTTACTTTAGGTTGAAATATTGTATTCTTTTAACTTACATTTAGAGAGGTTAGCAAAGTCAGTTTAGTTATGAAAAGGACATAACAGGGAGAGAAACACATTGTGCAGTATAATTGCTATGTAGTTTCCGGGTTTTCCCGTTCCCAGTCAAGTACACAGTCTCAGTTTATAATGAAGCCGTGTGATTGTTTTGGGGAATACTTACATTATGGACTCAGTATATCATTGTCTTGTAAACTGAAACACACACTGCATGAGCTATACATTTTTTATCGTGAAAATCTAAATACACAATAATAACCAAAGATGTCATCACTTGTCATCTCATGCTACTGTGTCCTGGACTTGTTTCGTCATTAAATTATTCGTACAATTTATCTTTCGTAATTTTCGATAGCGTGCATACATTATTATCATGTATACTGTTATGGTACATAATTCTGTTAACAGTTTGTTAACGGCCTGTGGTTTGAGGTAAAGTCATAGAGTTATGCGGCTCATGTTATTAATATATTTATGTATAACACATATAAATCGTACACACCTCTAAGAAACTTCGATGACTTTATTAGTATTAAGGAACACTACAAATGTGCGCGCTATTTCCCTTACCAATCATCTTTTACCAGTAGATTTGTATTATAGCAGCAGCCGAGGTTTTAATTACGTAGTTTTTGTTAGAATACATAATTCTATTTACTATACATAACTCTAGTTACTATACAGAATTCTAGTTAGGATACAGAATTCTATTTACTATACATAACTCTAGTTACTATACAGAATTCTAGTTAGGATACAGAATTCTATTTACTATACATAACTCTAGTTACTATACAGATTTCTAATTAGGATACAGAAACAATACTTAATATAGGTAGTGAATTCACTAGGGAGCAAAGCTTTGTTTGGGTCGAAGGAGAATGTTAATAGTGCTATACTCTTAGGGTTTGACTGGAATCAAGTTGTACTATTTATTTCGAGGATTACGTGTGAGGATGCAAACGAGGAGACGAATGTTTCTGAGAGTGTTTTAGAGGGGGGCGGGAAGGGAGTTATGCGCGTATCTCTAAGGAAGAGTTCACGCTTTCTGAGGAACCTATCTGGTTTGAAGTTCACTAATGGTTGGGGCAGGTGTGGATGAGATCAGGAGCGTGTGGGACCCCGGGGGCCAACCAAATGAACACGCGCAATAGACGACGAATTTCTTGTAGTTTGACCTGCATTCTCAAGATTTATTTCGGCAGCAAGACCAAATATAAATGGCGTGAGTGTGATGGGAACAAACTTTAGCCACTCCTAAAAATGAAGCCATGCCATGACCAGCGTGTGAGACAATCAAGCCAGGATCCGTCCACCGGGGGCGAACGGTACTGACTAATATAGTTTTTTTTCTGTGTTTAGTCCACTAACGATAATCCTCATAAACTTTCGCTCCGTGACGATTATATAGTCTCTGGAGTCTAAGCCCTACGACTGATATATTTTATTGTGGTATTTAGTATTTTCCTTGGAGATAGGAGTTTTATCGGGTTGAGTAAACGTTACTTTGAAACTATGAGAAGGGTGATATAATCATGTATATAACTGTTAAAGTTTATTGTTGTGAGTATTGTGTAAACTATTGTTGTTTTTGTAGAACATATATCTGGAAATCTCATTCTGATTGATATGTTTTCCCATGAGTTCCTTGAGCGTGTATGTACGTATATACGTGCGCGCATGAACACTTTATGGCATACGTCCTCGGCTAAGTACATCTACATACACCCAGGAAATGTTGGGGTTTTTTTTAAATGTCTTTGTTATCTTCACCTCAATACACTCAAGGAAGACTACTTACATGAAGGAAATTATAAAATAAGTTCTTGTCTTGATAAACGGAATCCTTCAGGAAATTATAAAATAAATTTTTGATAACTGGAATACCTCCAGGATAGATAAAATTACTTCTTGTCTAGACATTCGGAATACCTCAAGGAAATGATAAGCCAAGTTCTTGTCTTTTGATAACCGGAATACATCCCAGAAACTATATTACGCCTTCATAGTTTCGCATACGAAAGAGTGTGTATAGGGTGAAACATCTTGAAATCAACAGCAACCTCAACAAAGTTATTGCCGTTCAGTTAAAGAAGTTTATTCCGAGAATCAAATGCTGCTTGCTGATTGAAAGTGTCAGACACTGTAATATTTAAATTAGAAGACAATTTATGACAAATCTAGTCACTCTTAAATGTTTCATACTTTTCTTACAGGTCGGTTATACGTGTTATATTTTTAATGTATGAAAATTGATATTTTATTACATTTGATATTTTAAGCTTGTTTGGAAAAGTTAGGATATAATGTAGATTTTTTATCAGAGAGTTTCGTTCCTTGCACATCTGTTAGGCTGACGTCATTTCCTTTCCGAAATCTCTCTCTCTCTCTCTCTCTCTCTCTCTCTCTCTCTCTCTCTCTCTCTCTCTCTCTCTCTCTCTCTCTCTCTCTCTCTCTCTCATATATATGGGACGGGATGTTTGCTTTTGAAGGATTTTTAAATTTCTGCAAATAGTTCTTAGATTGGGGTGGGAAGGGGGAGACCGTGGGTTGTTCTCCTTTTGGCACCTTTGTCATGTTACGTTTCCTAGTATATCTATATGGCTAGGGATCAATGAGAAAGTTGTGCTGGTGTTATTTGTCGAGTCAGTTGAGGAGTCTGATTTCTGTTATTTCCTGGGTTTTATTTTGATTTAAGGGGTTGATTGCCTGCAGAGCTAAGTATGAGTCAGTGAACATCAGCATTGAGGGAGGGGGTGGGTTGGTGGACAAAGCGTTGATTAGTGCCAGTTTTGATGATCACTATTTCGGCAGTCCTGATGGAATAAAAAGGTTTGGGTTAGTAGGCGTAGGGACAAGTGGGTTAAAGGTGGCTTCCCCTGTGCCTGTCTTTTTTTTGGAACCGTTGGTATAAATTGTTCTGTGTTTGTAGTAAATTTTGTTGATGGGTTCAACACACACAAATGCACAAACATGCTCATTTAGAAGACTGACAAAATAAACATAAAACACCAAAGATTTAGAAAGCAGAATGTATCTATTTATTTAATTATTATATGCCTGTCTCTCAATCTCTCTATCTGTCTGTTTGCCAGTATTTGTATCTACTTATATATCTATCGTAATATTTATTTATTTGTAGAGTCATTGTATTCATTGTATTTTTTTCAATTAAAATAATTATGAGACAATACACATCTGATGAAAGACAGGCTTTTAAATTGTTCTCAAAGATCTTTGCAAAGTAGGTCAAATGGAATCAGAGAAGACATATTGATCTCTAATATCGGGGCTATCGCGGAAAACTGTTATGATTTATGTGTGATTATTGTGATCGGGTTATGGGTGTCAGACAATGTTAAACTGTCCTCCTGTCCCACAAACTCCAGTACATCAGTGGAACAGTGTGCAAACTACATGATGAAGATCTCAGTACTAAAGACAGATATGTGCAATCTTATTAGTTAAAACTTGATCTATCTATAATTATAATATAATCTTATCTCTGTTTTGTCTGTCTGTTTGGATGGGGTTAACTCTAACACTGTTTGACTGATTTTGAATGGACTAAAATATTAATCGGGTAGTTAGTTTTAAGCACGTGGAATAATAACAAGTGTTTTGTGAGTTTAATAACATTATGTGGATTTTTTTTTTGTTAGCAAAATAATGTTAATACTGTTGTATGCCCCAAAGCTTTAGAATCAAGATAGGCTATATAACTTTACGCCACATTAGGTAGCTTCCCTGTAGCCCCAAATTACGAGGTAGTGGTACTAAAACTACAAATGTAGTGAAGAAATGTGCGAAGCACAGCAAGCTATAAATAGCCATATATCACTTGGACCTGCAAACACTTCCGGCGCTTGCTCACATCGTGAATATACTGTGATTGACCTTCTCCTTCATTTATTTTAGGCTGTAGTAAATTAGTAATGTGTTTCTCCTTCATTTATTTTAGGCTGTAGTAAATTAGTAATGTTTCTCTTTCATTTATTTTAGGCTGTAGTAAATTAGTAATGTGTTTCTCCTTCATTTATTTTAGGCTGTAGTAAATTAGTAATGTGTTTATCCTTCATTTATTTTAGGCTGTAGTAAATTAGTAATGTTTCTCCTTCATTTATTTTAGGCTGTAGTAAATTAGTAATGTGTTTCTCCTTCATTTATTTTAGGCTGTAGTAAATTAGTAATGTGTTTCTCCTTCATTTATTTTAGGCTGTAGTAAGTTAGTAATGTGTTTCTCTTTCATTTATTTTAGGCTGTAGTTAGTTAGTAAATATTGCATTTTGGTGGTTTACATTAGGCTGCGTGGTTAACTCTTATTTTTCCTTAATTAACACCCTGCTGGTTAGTAATCTGAATCCATTAAAATTATGTAATAGAACAAACCGGAGAAAGGTGCAGCAGCTGCATATGAATCTTATTGACGCGATTATATTGGCAGGATGCGGTAAAGAAAAACTGGTACCAGTCTCCCGAATACCCCCTTTTTTTTTATAACTTTCCCTTTGAGTTGAATTGTTTGCAGTTCCCCGCGAGTGTCAGCTTTGCGATAATAGTTAATAAGTTGCAATAATGGACGCTGCAGATCACTGGCGTGGACCGTTGCTCCACCTTTAAAATAAAATTTGGCATACCTATTTAAAATTTTCATGACACTTAAATATAAAACGTTTTGGGCATACTATATTAAGGTTCTAATCTGGCGTTAAGAAAATAACATAACACATTACTATAATATATTTTTTCTTTAAGCAACACGTTTTGAAAAACTGACATTCGCGCTAGCGAAGCCACGGGCAAAAGCTAGTTTGGAATAAAGATGTTGCCATATGTTGTTTTATATAGCAGACTTTACAGAGATTTTAGATATACAATATAAAGTCGCTTACATATTTTAGTGACATTGCTAACTGATGTTAAAAATGTAAGAAAATATAGCTTAGAATTTTTTTAGGCGTGTGAAATTTACGAATACTAAAATATTAATCGGGTAGTTAGTTTTAAGCACGTGGAATAATAACAAGTGTTTTGTGAGTTTAATAACATTATGTGGATTTTTGATTGCAAAATAATGTTAATTTACTGGGGAAGATAATATACAATATTCGATAGTTATACATGTGCGATATGATATAATGAGTATTGCAGGATAGTACAATTAAAATAATATTAGATGTGAGTAATCTCGCGTAATGAGATAACGCAAGTCTAGATGAATTTAGGTGTGTGGATACGATCAAGTTAGTCTACATATATTTTTTAAGTGTACTAGATCAACTTGAATTGAGTCAACTAATGTTAGGTGGCTAGTGATATGATACAGCAGGGGTCGGGAACCTTTTTGTCTGAGAGAGCCATGGACACAACATATTTTGAAAAGTAATTCTATGAGAGCCATACATTATGTTTAAAACTAAAAATTCAAGTAAATGTGTAATTTTGTGTAATTTTCACACTAAAAGTACAATAATTATGTCTCTAATTCTTTTTAATAACATTATTATGCTGTTGCTAATCAATAATGAGAATTTCTTCCCATTAATGCGACTTCTGGTGCTGCATGGCTTTGCTGATGGCTTTGTAGTCTGGTTGATACGTGGTGAGGTTAAGCTTCATGCAGGCGTTGAGACTTCCATCCGTTAAACGTGATCGCAGGTTGGTCTTAATGTTCTTTAGATGTGAGAAAGACTGCTCGCATGCATACGTAGAGCCAAACATTGTCAGTACAGCAATACTCACACGCTGCAGTGTATGGTATGTGACGGGAAGCGCGTTCCAAGTTTTGACAATCAGCTGGTCTGCGTGTTGAAGTTTTTTAATTTCTGCCCACTTGTGTTGGCTCGCCAACTCTGCTTGCTGTCGTGCAAGTCTTTCCAAATCTTCATTCAGTGACTTGAACTTATTCACCCACATGTCTGAGGCCTTCAGGTCAGCAGCTTGGAGCTCAAAATCTCTGACGGAGACACCGGGGATGCAACTCAGGTCAGTGCTGTCCACTGCACACTCGTGTGGATGGGTGATGAACTTAAAAAGACGGGTCTGCTCGCGAAATTCTCCAAAGCGCGCTTTAAATGACTGCAGGAGATTAGACGTGAAGCCTGCTAGCTGCTGAAGATTAAGATGTTGAGCAGGGTCACTTGATGTGCACATATCTTTGAACTCTCCCAGTTTTTCAAAGTGTAGTAAACGACCTGTTTCAATGTCGGTGATGAAGAGTTCTAGCTTGTTTTCAAATGCAAACACTGCTTGTTGCAGGGATAAGATTGTGTTTCCAACGCCTTGCATTTTCACATTGAGCTGATTTAGATGTTCAGTCATGTCTACGAGATAATAGAACTTCAGAAGCCACTCAGTGTCAGATAACTCGGGATGCTCGACATTCTTCATTTCAAGAAAAGTCCGGATTTCGCTCAGACAAGCCGCAAATCGGCTGAGCACCTTCCCCCTTGACAACCAACGCACGTTGCTGTGCAGAAGCAGACCAGGATAATTATTCCCAACCTCATCAAGCAGTGTTTTGAACTGGCGATCATTTAATGCTCGGGCAACAATAAAGTTGACTACCCGAACCACCAGTGACATCACCTCACCAAGCTGTTCGCCACACATCTGAGCACAAAGCGCCTCTTGATGGAGGATGCAATGAAAGCTTATGATGCGTCTGTTTTCATGCTCACAAAGAAGAGCGACAAATCCTCTGCTTTTCCCAACCATGCACGGAGCACCATCAGTGCACACCGAAACAAGTTTATTCATCGGTAGATTTTTTTCTTTAGCGAACTCAGTGAAGGACTCGAACAAATCCTGCCCTCTTGTTGTGCCTTTCATAGACAACACAGCAAGACTTTCCTCATGTAGTGTATCACCGACAACATACCTTGCAACCACGCTGAACTGGGATAAATTACTGACGTCTGTTGACTCATCCAAAGCGAGAGAAAAAAACGGTGCCGCATTTATGTCCTTGACTTGCATTGCCTCAATTTGATTTGACATCATGATGCTACGATCGTGAACAGTTCTTGCCGACAGAGGCATGTCTTTTATCCGTTTAATTATTTTGTCCTTATCCGAAAAGTCATCAAAAAGTTCATTGGCAACATCAAGCATGAATGCTTTGGCATACTCCCCATCTGTGAATGGCTTTCCGTTTCTCACAATAGCTAAAGCGCCAGCAAAGCTAGCCGAATTCGAGTCACCTTGTTGGGTCCAAACACGGATTTGATGCTGACTAGCTTGCACTCTTGATAGCAGTTCTTGACATGCTTTCTTCCTGCTGTCTCCCGCAGGATATTTCGATGCAAATGTAGAATGGCATGTCTCGAAGTGTCGCTTTACATTTGACCGTTTCATAGATGCAATTTTATCACTGCATATTAGACACACTGCAGAACCCGTTCTCTCCACAAAGGCAAATTCCTCTGTCCATTCCTGCTGAAAAGTACGATACTCATCGTTTTTCTTTCTTTTAGCCATCTTGTCAAAAGGGTTTCTAAAATTAGTTAGCTGACCACGCGATTTAAACGAAACTTTCTGATCCGACGACAATCTGTTGTGCGGACCCTTTTGCACATACACACATCGGCCGCTATTTTCGAAAGCTATATATGGCAGCCCCAGTTGAACAATGTCAGATATAGACACAATGACATGTATTTTTGTCACTTTTCCATAGAAATCCACGCTTTTAGTAAGGTTGGACTTCCACCAAGGAACAGCTAGCAGTTGAAGTCTGAGTTATAAAGTGAACTCAGGAACCGGCTGCAATGCATAGTTAATCATGTTTCAGACTCGTGTGACAATAATGATTTATATGGGCCTAATAACAGCAGTGTTAATCATTCTTTACAATTTCCACTAACTTACAATTTACATTATGTGAAAATCCAAACATCTAAAATTCTAAATCTTTACAATATATTTCTCCATTAATCCAAAGTTGCTAGTAATACGATTTAACTAATGAATACGTGGCGGGTTTTGACTCTCCCGTGATAACAATTAATCAACGGTAGTTCAATTACATACACGTGGTGTCCTCACCACTACTATAAATGTAATATCGCTGTGCCACTTAGCTTTGTAGAAAATATATTATCAATCAGCAATAAAATGCACAAGAAAATTCTACATACATTCACAATACAAAATATATAGAATTAATTCAACTCAACACAGAGAAATCAAGATATTACCACTATGTTGTGTTCTGATATTTCTCCATTAATCCAAAGTTGCTAGTTATACAATTTAACTAATGAATACGTGGCGGGTTTTGACTCTCCCGTAATAACAATTAATCAACGGTAGTTCAATTGCATACACATGGTGTCTTCACCACTACTACAAATGTAATATCACTGTTACATGCCAGCATTTATTTAAAGACCCTGCTCCAGAATTAAGATTTAGATTAATTAAATTTCAGGATTTAGATTAATTAAATCTCCTCGCTTATTCTGAAACAGGCTGGCTGCCCAGATTTATCCTTCAGTCTGACTAAATTTAACCTCGTAGTTAGGACACGAAATTCAGTGACAGATAAACCTGTGTGTCTTCACATTCAATAGTTTGAATATAATAATGAAAATACAATCAACATCATGCTCATGCGTGTTACAATTAAAATGCGACATTGCTTACGCAAGAGAATTTAAATCATTCAAAGAAAACATTTAGATTTTAGATTTTAGAAAGTGAATATGAATTAAAATCACGCACATACGCGTTACAAGTATAAACGCGATTATACACATTGTTTACAAACTTTACATCAAGGACTCTTTACATAAAAATAATCATATGAACGTGCACCAACGTTCTGTGGTTACAATTCCGTTAATTTAGCATTATAAACCATTGTCTCACAATTCGACAATTACTGTAAAGAATGTAATGTTTCTAGTTTAGCCATACTGTTACCAAGCCACGTGTCTAGAGAAGGTTGCAGTAAAGATATAATTTCTACATTAACAATCTCGCACATTCACACAATGATAACTTAAATAAAATGCAAGTTATAATTTAAGAAATCGATGTGTTTACCTTGTTCAATACACGAAGGTTATCGACACAGCGGGTTAGGCTTATTGGCTGATTGACTCGCGGAATAATTTGTGCCGCCGGACAACGTTCCAAAGCGGTTGTTCCTCGCAGAGTACCGATTAACATTCAAACGTGGTTTATAAAGACTCGTGAATTCGGACAGAGAACCGTTATGTACGCACGTAGCGCTTGGGTGGTCCAGCTGTGCGTGCAATGTCCGTAGAAAGGGTCAGCCATGCCGCGCACTGACACAGTCGTAAACCACGGACCCTAAAAGTGCCAGCTATCGGAGACTGGCAAGTCCGAGGAAGTAAGTATAATTTGCCCCGACCCTATTACAATCGCTGTGCCACTTAGCTTTGTAGAAAATATATTATCAATCAGCAATAAAATGCACAAGAAAATTCTACATACATTCACAATACAAAATATATAGAATTAATTCAACTCAAACCAGAGAAATCAAGATATTACCACTATGTTGTGTTCTGATAGATCCGGTCCTAGTAATGAATGGACGCTCTAATTTTATCCATGTAAATCGAGTGCAATGCAGGTGTGCGTCTAACATGGCCCGTTCATTCAGGGGTCTATAATGAATGAAAGTAGAGGTCAATTCACAACTTAGCGCTACGTCACATTATCTGAAAACAAGTGACCGTACATGGATAGTTAGTATCCGACTTTTGATGCGACCTTCACCTCTGGTTTTAGCCTGTTTCTCTGAAGGAGTAAACAAGGTATTTCATCAGTCTCTAAGCCTAATCACTAACGGATGTCTCTTTATGGAGGCGTAAGACTGGGAAAACTCAGGTTTTTTTTTATAATCGAACATTTGTCTGAGAGCCAGTTGCAGCCATCAATAGAGCCACATATGGCTCGCGAGCCATAGGTTCCCGACCCCTGTGATACAGTATTAAGTGAGAAATAATGCTAAATATATGAGATAATAATACAGGTGTACTAAGAGTTATCCCTGTTTCTGCTTTATGAGAGGAGAATATAATTGAGGTCTCTGGAACGTTAGGTTCATGTCCTACCAGCTGCAATATCGTGATAAATTATGTCTATGTGATCGTGCGTGCGATTGCACGAGTGTTCAAGTGTGATGGATATGTGAGATAATACAGGTGTGCTAAGAGTTATCCCTACGTGTTTCTGCTTTATGAGAGGAGAATACAATTCAGTTATCTGGAGGGTAAGTTAATGTCCTACCAGCTGCAATATCGTGATAAATTATGTCTATATGATCGTGCGTGCGATTGCACGAGTGTTCAAGTGTGACGGATATGTGAAGAATACATATGAAACTGAGTTTGTGAGTACTGAATGTCAGTGCACATTGTTGCGTGTTAGCAGTTCCTGAGAGGTAGCCGGAGTCATTACGCTACAGGTGCGCAAGCACGCGAGCTTGACATTGAAATTTATGGGACAAATTAGCCCATCTGTATTACCAGGTTAGACAGTTCTGCCTCCACCGAACTTTTTGCACCTCCACAGAGTAGGTTAGAATGTAATAAAGCCGGACCATACGGACAATACGTCTATACCAGACCATACCGGACCATACTCTTATAAATCCAGTCGGTCTTTGGAGTTTTGCTTAACCTGTGGCTTCTTGCGTGCATGTCAGTCTGCATTGCGTTTTCCTTTCATTCGGTTTTAGTAGTATTTCTAATTATATTTTTTATTGTGTTTATACAAATGACTTGTATTTCTTTATTTATTGTTTTGCTTTTTCAAAATTTTAGATGCAGGGTACACTCAAATTATATTTTTCTTTTTGGTAATTCGAGCACATGGTTTTATCCGATCATGAAAACGTGTGGTCAGTTTTCATTCTTAAATCGCTTTGAACTGACTAGAAGTGAGATAGTGACATCATATCAGAGTAACACCATACCATGGTGACTCTTTATCACTGAGACACATACCTTGGTGACTCTTTATCACTGAGACACATACCTTGGTGACTCTTTATCACTGAGAAACATACCACGGTGGCTCTATCACTGAGACACATACCATAGTGACTCCTTGTTACAGTGATAAAGAGTGACCATAGTGACCTTAGTGACCTTTTATCACAGTGACTCCATATCATAGTGATCCCTATTACAGAGACTCCATACCATAGTGACTCTTCATCACAGTGACTCTATGCCATACTGACTCCTTATCACAGTGACAAGAGACCATAGTGACTCTTAATCACAGGGACACCATATTGTCTTTCCAACAGACTCGTACAGATTACACCTAAGACAATAACATCTTTACTTTCTTCATCTTCTCAGTATATCGTAATATTAATTTCATATCCGACCCACCTCTAAAGATGTTATATGTTACATGTATTATATTCACCTTGTGTTTTACATTTTTAATTTCGTATTGCTCTGTTTGTTATTTAAAAAGTGTTGCTGCAGGGATTTATTGTTTATTGTTTATTGCATTCTAAAATATATAAATGGTTAGTTTTGAATCATGTATTACCTTATGTTTATTTATTGTTTATTGCATTCTAAAATATATAAATGGTTAGTTTTGAATCATGTATTACCTTATGTTTATTTATTGTTTATTGCATTCTAAAATATATAAATGGTTAGTTTTGAATCATGTATTACCTTATGTTTATTTATTGTTTATTGCATTCTAAAATATATAAATGGTTAGTTTTGAATCATGTATTACCTTATGTTTATTTATTGTTTATTGCATTCTAAAATACATAAATGGTTAGTTTTGAATCATGTATTACCTTATGTTTATTTATTGTTTATTGCATTCTAAAATATATAAATGGTTAGTTTTTAATCATGTATTACCTTATGTTTATTTATTGTTTTTCACCTGCACTATGCAAATAATCGCCTTTTCGACTAAATGCATTTTTTTTTTTTGCTACTTCAGCATTTATTTTTTAGTATGTGTGTATTTACTGCTGTGAGGTACTGTACGTGGTATTGTTACACCATGTTACCACTTCTTCATTTAGTCAGGTAAAATATTTATATTTATTTTTCAACTGAAGATTAAACGTTCTTACTTCTAGCTTTTGTTCAGTGTGATCGAGAGTCTCAGATTAAGATTGGGAAAGAGTCACAACGCAATGAGGATAATACAATCTGAAGCGAACTTAATTTGATTCAGGAAAACGTGACGTTTTCAAATGGAACGAAGAATACGTCATTGTAAATGTAGCAAGTGATTAATGCAGTGTGTGTGCCTGTGTGTGTTTGTGTTTGTGTGTGTATGTGTGTGTGTGTGCTTGTGCTTGTGTGTTTGTGTATGTGTGTGTGTGTGTGTATGTGTGTGTTTGTGTGTGTGTGTGTGTGTGTGTGTGTGTGTGTGTATGTGTGTGTGTGTGTGTTTGAGTATACAATTGGATGCGTTTTTAACCGGTCGGAAGGCGTGGAGAAAGTCATAATGATATCAGCTCTAGGTAATTGGCTGGATCGAGGGTGTGTCTAGAAGAGACAGGTGTGGTTCTAAGGGGAAATAAAAGTAATGGAGAATATTATCCTGTATTCTTTTTCCAATCGTCTCTTGGGGTGAGCGTTTGAGACTGGGTCCCTCCCTATTTGGGGTTGTACACGCAGCAGTAAACCCTGGCTGGATAAGGTAAAGGCGTCTTTGTATTGTGTGAATGGTTAGGTATTATTTGGATGTTATGTTTTTGTTTGAACATGTTAACCTTTATTTCTTTCAAAGGCCTTTTCCAAACTTAGTACTTATTAATGGAGTAATTGACAGGATACTTAGACTCTGCAATTGTTCGTATTTCAGGATTTGTGGTTTCATCTTGATCTTTATCCTTGATTTCAATGTGGGATTTAGAATATGTTCCTGATGTGATGTCTTGTCCTAATGAGAGTCTACCAGCGTGTTATACGTCACTCCAGTGCATGGAGATAAGTTGTGATCCTAATGTGACTACAGTGTGGCTTGAAGTTGTTCTGTTTGGCATTATGATGAAACCTAGAACACAATGTATATTAATTATTTTTCTAAATATTGTTGTTATCGTAGTCTGAAGATATAATCTAATGATTACGTCTTCTTCTTTTGTCGTCTAATTGTTGTACATCCATTTTTAAAAATCCATTCTCCGCTTATTTTAACTGAGTGGGGGCCGGAGCCAACTTGGCGGCATACTAGTATATCGGCGTAATAGTTGCAGATATACATATATAACCAGTGACCCGTACTCTGCATCGGCACTTGTAGATGTCTTGTATCATAAATAATTTCCAATATTTGATATAATTCATTGTTACAAAGTTACCCCAGAGTACAACGGCGACAGTTATATATAATGAAAACGGTTGACACATGTCTAAATAATGAATGTATTTGTCTCTACACGACAAACAAAACTCTAATGAAATACAAATAAAACTATTCAAGCATAGTTAAGGTCAATCCTGTCTCAAGCAGATAAATGACATTTTACTTCATTTTAATTAATAAATCCAACTTTATGGTATCGGCCAGCATAATGTGATCCGCTTCGTCAATACTTAGCCGCATGGTGGTAGAATGAAGAGACATATTGCTTAGAGTTATACGAGTTATGTATTTCGGTCAGATTTGGTCTCCGATGGAACTAAGCATTGCTATATTTGGAACTTTATGACCTTTGGTAATACGAATTCAATACAGTTTCGGATTTTGATTTTCAATAAAGACACAAACGTATTAACGTACTCTGAAGATGGAAAAGTTGACATTCATACATAAAAAACTGTGGCGCACTGAACTGTTCTGAAATCAATTCCCGTGAACTAGATTATGAAGACTATCTGTTGTATAGGAGCATCTTTCTGTTAATTGTTTTCATCGCTCATAGTCACGTGGTTGCACAAGCTATACTTCGTAAATTAAAGACAGTAAACAACAAGCCACACGTTAATGCATGACATTTCAGTAATCACTATCGAATTAGAATGGATGAAGCTGTCCTTCGGTAGTTTCCGCCAAAAGACGAATTGGCCCAACGATAGTTTCCGTCGAGAGGTGAATGGCCCTTCGGTAGTTTCCGACAGACAAAGACGAATTGACTTTATTGGTTTCCGACATCAGGAGATGAATGGCTGAATTTCTGAGCGAGGAGTGGGAGTCTGCGAATGAAACCACGCTTGAGTGGATACACGAAAACAATTATGAACGATCTCATGGCTCGTGATTTCTACATAGCTCTACATTTCCTATTTACATCGGTAAGAGTTCCACTACCCGCAGCCACCTTCACCGGTAGTAAGAATCAGCGCTCATTGGCACTAGCCACCTATTTGAGCTGAGACAATTTGCATGTAGAGCCGAAATGAGCAGTGCTTGGAGCTCCTGGAGAATTCTGTCGAGGAAAACCGCTTCTCGTTACAGGCGCTTTCGAAATCAAATCAAGCTCCAACGGCCCCCGACGCTCAATTACCTACAAGACGGTTTGCTGGATTAATTCACTGAACAGAGTAATGGGCAAATCGCCATTTGGTCCGGACGCAGCGTTACTCGCCACATGCAGCGACCCACAGCCACACGCGGACCAGGGGGTGGGGTGGGGGGAGATATCTTCAAGACACTCGTGTTTACATTGTCTTTGTTACGCATGTATTCAACACTCGCATGGCTTGTTGTAAATTTACTCTTTCCACGAGCGTAACCTATGTAACGTTCCCAAATGATCATCGAACTTCAAGATACAGTTTTTTCTCAGTGAATTGTCGTTACAGGCACAGAAACAACTGAACCCGTCATCCCAAACCGTTCCCAAAGGACGAGCACGTCCACAGGATAAAAACCACAGCTATACAGTTCAGAAATTAATTATGAACACTTTTTGGGGGGAGGGGGGCAATTGTTCCATTGCTTGCAACATGTCTTGCTAACTGATTTGATACTGATGCTCCTAAAAAACGATCTTCTGCTATGTACATTAGTTATTTTTTTATTTTCTTAGTTATTAGTCTGTCAAATGATACTTTTAGTCTTGCTACTATTTCCAGTACACATTTTCTAGTCGTGCCAATATTTTCATAAAACGTCTCCTAGTTAAGCCAATATTTTCATAAAACGTCTCGTAGTTAAGCCAATATTTTCATAAAACGTCTCCTAGTTAAGCCAATATTTTCATAAAACGCCTCGTAGTTAAGCCAATATTTTCATAAAACGTCTCGTAGTTAAGCCAATATTTTCATAAAACGTCTCCTAGTTAAGCCAATATTTTCATAAAACGTCTCGTAGTTAAGCCAATATTTTCATAAAACGTCTCGTAGTTAAGCCAATATTTTCATAAAACGTCCCCTAGTTAAGCCAATATTTTCATAAAACGTCCCCTAGTTAAGCCAATATTTTCATAAAACGTCCCCTAGTTAAGCCAATATTTTCATAAAACGTCCCCTAGTTAAGCCAATATTTCAAAATATTACAGTCATTTCCTTTATTTCTGTCGCTCAACATCTCAGCAGATCTCCTCCTAGTAATACAAAATATTTTAAGAGCTCATCTCTCAGTGATACCGATGTTGCAATATATATCAAAGTTCGAGATGTAATAACATCAGGTAAACAGTTGAGCATCTAAATCCATTTTACCTTGGTATTTAAGTCATAATAACAAACAACCAATGTCATTCGCCGTATTCAGTCGGAGTGCAGTGATCACTTACCCGTCCCCTCGGTATAAGACTGTGTAGTGTTAAACAACGGTCCTCGTCACAGCTACAATGGAAATAGTGAGACATGGAATCTGAACACTTCTGTAATGTGTACAAGTTATTACATCTATAATTTAATAAACGAACTATGTGATATATAAAAAGTTGTCATTACTGTATAGTGAGTCATTACTGCCACAAGAAGAACAGCTACTGACGAGTAGATTTGTTAAGTGTGACAATGGGGCAGCCTCTAAATTGCGTGATTTGTAAAGTAGCATAACAGCACACAGTAAATATCTTATGATTTTTTTTTTTAAATAGAATGAAGGGACAAGTTAATATAAGTGTGACATGTAATGTGCAAACAAAAAGAGGGGAAACTATAACATTGATAGAATGTGTGAAGTGAAATATCAGTTACGCTGACATACTACTGCCAGCGTGCATAGTGAGAAACGAAAACTTAATACTGCAGTAATGTGTAAGTTGAGAGGAAAAAATAGACAAGTTGATATTGCATAAATGCGTAATGTGAGAGAAATGGAAAGTAAATACTATACTGTGTAACGTAAGAAATGAAACACGTTAATACTCTTTTAATGTGTAACGTGAGAATACGGACACTTTAATACTCATTTAATGTGAACGTACTGGACGCGTTAATACTACTTTAATGTGTTAATATAAGAAACGGGATTCGTTAATACAAATGTAATGTGTATTGTATGAAATGGGACAAGTTAATTCTGATGTAATGTGTAATGCAAGAAACGGGACAGATATTTTAGAGTAAATGTGTAATGTGAGAAATTAGATAAATTAATATTACTATAAAGTGAGACGCTGAACAAGATGGTAGTGTTGTATTGTCGTGTGTAATGTGAGAGACAATGATACTCGTTTGTTATTGAAAAATGTAATGGGAGATAACTGGACTAGCTAGTGCTGTTATAATGGGTTAAGTAAGACGATAGAAATTATTTTCCTCGCTTTTTAACCACCTCATGCTAAGATCGAATATTGTTTGTAACTTAAATAAGTGCTTAAAAGAAACAAGAATAATAATTAGAAGGCAAAAGAGAAGGCAGGAATAGTTGAAGGACGAAAGGGAAGAAGGAAAGCAGGAAAGAAAAGAGGAAGACGGAAAGGAAGGTAAAAAGGCAGAAAGGAAAGAAGGAAGGCAGAAAAGAAAGAAGTAAAGCAGAAAGTAAGGTACAAAGGGATGCAGAAAGGAAAGGAGGAAGGCAGAAAGGAATGAAGGAAAGCAGGAAAGAAACATGGAAGGCAGAAAAGAAAGAAAAAAGGCAGGAAAGAAGAAAAAAGGCAGAAAGGAAAGAAGAAAGGTAGAAAAGAATGAAGGAAAACAGACATGAAGGAAAGCAGAAAAGAAACATGGAAGGCAGAAAGGAAAGAGGAAAGAAAAAAGGCAGGGAAGAAGAAAAAAGGCAGAGAGGAAAGAAGAAAGGTAGAAAAGAGTGAAGGAAAACAGACATGAAGGAAAGAGGGGTTGCAGAACGTTGTGTGACCTAACCTTTGACATTCTCATACAACAGCGTGAAAGTTTACGACAGATAAAAGACAGCAATTCTTTCTCCTTCAGTATGAAATATAGTTTGCTAACAAACAGTCATCAAGCTGCAAACGACGGCGGGAGGATGGACAGATGGGGGGAGAGAAACAAAACAAAACATAAAATTCAATACGGAGCGTTCATCTATTTTACCTACACACCAAAACCCAGTAGCAGAGCGATATCCTTGCGGGATAGTGCTGGTGGTGAAGTGGTCACTTTGTGCGGTTCGAGAACTTCTAGTGACAAGCGAATTTCGTTGTCCCTTAGCAAACACGTGACTACGTCTTTGTAAAGCTGCCGTATAATTGCGTTTCTCTGAATTTCATTCATTCCTGCCAAAGCTAGAATAGTCGGCGGATGTGAAGTGGGTTGTCGCCCCCGCTTCTTATCCTTAATCGATCGATAAACGTGATGTAGCAATTCGGTGATAAGTGTCTGGAATTAAAGTTTGATTCCTGAGTTTTCATGTAGCATTTCTTAGGACATTTTCTGCAAATGTTCAGTGCTTATTACTTTGCTTGCCGGCTGGCTTAATCACTGTTTGGGTTGGTATATCATTAACTATTGCTAATATTTGATATAATTCATTATTACAACGTTACCCCACAGTACATTGCGACAATCATATTAGTTGACAGCTGGCGTAACAAGTTATTCCAGATACACATTTAGGTCAGGTTTGTAATAAAGAGAGAAAGCTACCTTAGGCTGTACGTGATATGTCAATTAGTGCATCAGAGCTAACTGCATGAATGTTGATCACTCCAGGTATGATATGACTTCGTCTTTAGCTGTTTGTCAGAAGGATTTTGCTCCAAAATTACATATTTATTTGTTTTAAATATTATTTATTGATTTATGCTTGTTTGTTTGCTCATCAATTCAATTTTACTATTGACAATTTATTATTCATTTGTTTGCTTATTTATTTACTTTTTATTTATTTGTTCATGTACCTTGCATTCGCTTGTATATAAGTTAATTAATCAGCTTGTTTGTTTATTTAAATTGATTATTTTTATGGATTTATTTATTTATTATTTCGCTGTCTTATCTCTCTCATATATTTCTTATTTGTCTGTTTGCTTATTCATTCAATCAGTCGTTCTTGCAGTTGTTTATTTATTTATTTTCATGCGCTTGTTCATTTCATTCTCGTGTTGTTGTTTTTAAATTTACCTCATTTGTTTGCCCTGAATGTTTGTTGATTTATTTATTTCTTAGAAACATTAATTTTGCTGATTAATGTCTTTAAGCATTTGCAATTTCCGCATCCAGTCCTAGTCGTCACTCTCAGATAAGTGTTCAGTCACTGCCTGGCCATGTACTTCCATTAAATGACTTGTCACTAATTACGAAATAGAGAAAAGAAGACTAGCTTGTATTATCCGGAATTATCCGGAATCAGTAAATGTATCCTAAGAGGTTTGCACTGGTTAAAAGAGAGAAACTTCATTTTCGCCTTCTTTGGTGCGTCGTGACAAACGAAAGATCACGTGATACATATGATTAGGTGCTGGCTGTGGTGTGGAGTTGGTGGCGTATTGTAGCAATATTTTCGAAGAGGTGGGATTTGGGGTAGATTTTTATGGTCATTTACCGTTTATTAATCGCCGTCGATAGCAACGTCACTACGTTTTAAAAAAATAAACATAAAGAGAAACAATGACGCTTTAATTATTTTATTTATTAAACAAGTAATAAATTTGCTGATTTCACGCTACGTTCTGAGTATGACGGTACGAAAGAAGACTTGATTTGGGCATGTTAAAACTTTCATTGGTGTGGTAAAAGATAATAGGAATTTCACCTCATTAAATGCCTTTGTCACTATGCATATGTGGTTGTACGTATGTGGGAGAGGGGAGTATGAATGAAAAAGGGATATAAGTTTCTTGTCGCACGGGAGTGGGTTGAAAGTACGAACTGATGCTAGCGAGGAAGCAGTTAATGGTCTAGTTTGTCTCCCTTTGTTGTCTAGAGGTGACTCGCCATGAGTGGCTGATCCTGTCGTAGCCTACGGGAGTTTACTATTCACTACTTATGTGTAAAATCATTTTATGTTGGTGTACTTGCATTAACTGCTATTGGAAGGGTGATAAGAGGAAATAATTTCTTTAACTGTAACCTTACCGCAATAGCTTGAACAGCCTAGCGTAGACAACGGGAAAATGTTGGTGTCAGCATCGGCAGCATATTTTATGCTGCGCAATGAACTGGACAGCTAATTTTGGTACGGTGGCCATGGATCGATGGATATAAACAGGGCACTTAACTGGAAGGCCAGTCGTAGCCACTCTCTGCTACATGATTTTTGGTAGACTAGTTTTTGTGGGACGGTGTTTGGGCCAATTGTTATGGACATGACATTATAATTAGTCGTGTTCTTTCTGCAGTTGATCACAATTTAGTCTGTGATAAAATAGCATACAGGTTTTTAAAGTAGCTTTTGTAAACTTAATTATGATGTGAGTGCACATGAGTGTGTGCGAGAAAATGAGAGAGTCACATATGGGGTTATTTTAACGCCCCTCTTAGAACATTTGTTAACCGAATTATTAATTGTGAATTTTAGTTTAAATAATTATAACAGCCCGGTGACCTAATTTACTCTTGCGAGCACTAAATTGAAACCTACTGCTTAGGCTTTGTGGGACAATTAACATTCAATTTAGCTACAAAAGTAAATCAGTTGTCGTTGTCTTCTAGGATTAGCGTCATTAATTATCCCTTTTTATTAATTAGCAATCATCCTTCATTCTTTGGTTCACACTCATCCGATCTCAATTAACGATCTTAACAAAAGTATTAATTAAAGTACTGGATAACAAAACATTAATAATAGGAATAATATAAAAAATAATTTTAAGATACAATATGAACGAGTGCATTGACTATCCCCTTCTGTCGTTTCAGTTCGAGAATAATATTGTAGTCAATTGTCAGTGAGGAATAGCGACTTGAGGAATAGTTACTTGACTTCTACGGTGATGAACAGTAGTGACCGGTGAGCTGGAATCTACGTTCTCACGATTTTCACTTGATAAGGAGGTTCCCTTTTAAGACAACAGACTGTATGTCATAGATGAGATTCCTAGATCAATCAAACTTGAGATCAAGACTGCTATAGAAGGACGCAGTGATCTGGTGACCCATCAAATGCGCGAATGACAATTGCGCGCCCCGACAAATGCGCGATAGGTTTAGGGTTAGGTTTAGGGTCAGACTTAGGGTTAGGGTTAGGGTTAAGGTTAGGGTTAGGATTAGGATTAGGATTAGGGGTTAGGGTAAGAGTAAGGGACAGAACGCGTCGTCGCGCTTTTGTCCATCGCGTTTTTATCGGCGCGCATTTGTCGGTTCACCGACAAATGCGCGCCGATAAATACCATCACAGAAAAAGACGCGATATCCTTCCACTGTGGCAAGAGATGTATCTTCAGGTCCAGGTTAATCAGGACCTTGGGTGCTGGAAAACAGATTATCCTGTGCATCCTGTGGCTCTGAATAGGCCCTGAAAGGATCATAACTATAGAGTTTAATCGAAAAAAGAATCGGACATCTATGAGAAGCACTAAGTAAAATCAGATGACGTTTCCATAATTTTCTGACCTCTAATAATACAGATGACTTTTCCTTAATTTTCTGCCCTCTAAAGATACAGATGACTTTTCCATAAAGTTCTGCCCTCTAATGATACAGAAGACATTTCCATAATTTTCTGCCCTCTAATGATATCGATGACTTTT
Source organism: Sinotaia quadrata (assembly GCA_028829895.1). Taxonomy (NCBI): domain Eukaryota; kingdom Metazoa; phylum Mollusca; class Gastropoda; order Architaenioglossa; family Viviparidae; genus Sinotaia; species Sinotaia quadrata. The sequence continues at coordinate 59,142,964 of CM054180.1, read as the reverse complement.
CCATAATGTTCTGCCCTCTAATGATATCGATGACTTTTCCATAATTTTCTGCCCTCTAATGATATCGATGACTTTTCCATAATGTTCTGCCCTCTAATGATATCGATGACTTTTCCATAATTTTCTGTCCTCTAATGATACAAATGACTTTTCCATAACTTTTTGCCCTGTAATGATATCCACTATGATGATTTCTTTTGTTTCTCTGGTAGCGTTAAACAAATAGCATAGTCACACTGAACAAAAAAAAAAAAAAACAGAAGAAACATCAAATTACTACTTTTAAAAAAACACAAGGAGCTGTTACTGTAAGATTAGCACCTGCGCAATTATACATTGGATTTAATAAAGTCAGTAATATATTAGCAATTTTAATTATTAGTTGAAAGAATCTATGATTTTCTCAATAGTGACATGTACGAATTGTCGTTATATCCATTTGTTTGATTGACTGCATATTTTTACACTGAATCTGTTGATTTTCTATTTCATTTTATTTTAAATAAACTGTTCGCATATCGAGTGTTTACTAAATTTACTAAAAGCTGTTCTGTTTAGAGAGTGGTGACTCCTAATTATTGTGTAATTGTAAAGTTAGATAGTTAAATAGATTTAATATGTGTTCAAACGAAAGAAACCAGATAATGTGAAGGTCAGACTGGTAGGGACACTTTCTGTTGCTAAATTGAGTAAAGTAATAGAACTCTGTGCACATAAAAATATTTCTATTAAAGAGGCATTACGGTTAGACCGAGAGTTCTCGCCTGCTTGTTATGAGTGGAGTTGTGTGGATAGATTCTTGGAGGAATAATTCCATAATCTTGCTAATCACAGTCACCATTCTACATTTTAGAGAGGGGTTCGAAACTGTTGTTCACACACGCAGTCTGGCGAGATTCGGTCTAAACGCACAGTGTGTAAGTCCCTTGTGCTTGCATGATGGGGAACATCCGGTCGCATCATATGTAAGGCGTTTCCGGTGACATAGATCATGGCGGCGCTGTTCGCGCTATTAATAGACAAGAGTTCAAATTTAGACATTAAAAAGATGGGTTTAGGATTGGGTTAAGTTCGAGTTAAGCTATCGAGGGAATTTGATATGATATTCTTTGAATTAACCCTATGTAGGAAATTGTGGGGCGGGGAGTGTGATATTCTTTGAATTAACCCTATGTAGGAAATTGTGGGGCGGGGAGTGTGATATTCTTTGAATTAACCCTATGTAGGAAATTGTGGGGCGGGGAGTGTGATATTCTTTGAATTAACCCTATGTAGGAAATTGTGGGGCGGGGAACAATAGTTCTCTGAGATGAGATTTTGAAATATTGTCCACTGTCTCAAATACCATTAGTCTTTGTAACCCATATTTCGCGTGTGCGTGTGTGTGTATGTTATGTGCGTGCATTTGGATGATGTAAACATGCATCCGTACTGATGTGCACATAAATATAGATTCATAATGAGACAGAAAAGCAGACATACAAATGCATTGGTATTTGAATAGAGAGAAATGACTAATACGGCTTTCATTCGCTTTATGTGTACCTCACCCACCGCCCCACCACCACCCCAGCACCAAAGAAAACATATCGAAGATGTAAAATTCGATGTGGTCATAATATCAGAATGTACATAGTTCTACATTTTAAATGAAATTTATGTACAAACAAGAACATTTGACTTACGTCAAGTAGCGTCGTAAGTTTGTGATGTGTGTAAAATAAGACAACAAAACGAGTATACAATTCCGGAACTTACGTCAAGTAGCGTCATAAGTTTGTGATGTGTGTAAAATAAGACAACAAAACGAGTATACAATTCCGGAACATACTTCTGCACGTTAAAATGAAGTTATAGGATGTAAATACCGAAACGTGGGTTTGGAGTAAATTTGCTGGTCCCTATTTCTAGATTTAATTGTTTTATATATATATATATATATGGTTAAGATTTAAGGGAACGTGAGAAGCAAATGGGCTGAGATCAAAGGTTTATCTGCTGTAGAGAATTATATTGTCTAATAATTCTTTGAATTTGGTATGGCAAGAAGTCTGGTCATGAAAAGTGGCCGTTAGCTTAATGGTAAGTTAACTGATTGATATAGAATTGACATTAGAAATATTTTTTGCATTTTTTGCTATTGATATGTTATACTTGCGTTTTATATAGAGATGTATTATGTGAGTAGTCTATTATTTCTACAAATTGTGAACTATGATGCTTACATGTGGTATGCTAAACACTTGACATTATTTCTAGTGTACACACATAAAACTATTATGTAAGAAATGTAAGAAAGAATGGAGTTAAAAGGGAATAAACTGGAAACTTAGAGTTTGTTCCCTGATTATATTTTTAAGGGAAACAGCAGCCTTTTCTTTCCATACTGAAAATAAATGGCTGACATGGGTTGCTGCATGGGACAATGATTTCCAACTCAAACAGTTTTATTTGTTGACTTAGGAGCAGTTGCATTGATGTTGTCACATATGAACACATAGGTAAATGCTAAACACTTGCCCAATGGCAAATAGATCATTTGTGGTGTTTATGGAAGACACTGGTCAGGGTGGTTGTGAAGTCTGTGGACAAGGACAAGTGACAGATACTGGCGTATATTACAGATATATAAATAGATAGATAATAGATAGATAGATAGATAATAGATAGATAGATAGATAATAGATAGATAGATAGATAGATAGATAGATAGATAGATAGATAGATAGATAGATAGATAGATAGATAGATAGATAGATAGATAGATAGATAGATAGATAGATAGATAGATAGATAGATAGATAGATAGATAGATAGATAGATAGATAGATAGATAGATAGATAGATAGATAGATAGATAGATAGATAGATAGATAGATAGATAGATAGATAGATAGATAATAGATAGATAATAGATAGAAAGATAGGTAGGTAGGTAGGTAGGTGGATGGATGGATGGATGGATGGATGGAGAGAGAGAGATAAGAGAATTTTAGTCAGAAGTAAATACTTGACGTATCGGCAAATTAGCATACAGAATTAAATAAACATTTACACTTATACAGATAATAACGTAAGGAAAGGATAGCCTTAGGTTAGCCAGACATATAGTATATATAAATTCGATAGAAAACCTTACAGTCCTACATTAACATGAAAGAACAGTTCATTGGTTCATGTGGAAGAAAACGTAAGATCTAAAACGGACGTCATGGAAGTAGACCTTAGCACTATGACAGATGGATGTAGAATCCTGTCTTGTGGCTTATGCCATATTAACCAATGTGGCAGATACTGAAGTGGCATGTTCAGATGACAATGCCAGAAGTGACTGACAACATAACAGTTGTCGTACTATCCTGGACGTACAAGAGAGCAGGCCAATGAATTATAGACAGACTCGTCATGATATCCTAGAAAGATGTAATAAGTAACAATGTCCTACACAGATCCTTCACGAAGTGGTAGGTTCTAGGCAGATGTGATAGGTAACAGAACAATGGATAGACATGTCAAGGAGTCTTTGACATACATTTCAGAAGATTGTAGAGTCCTTGGAAAACATGACCGGAGGACGTAACGTCCTATAGAGACGCAACAGGAACTTACAGGTTGCTAGACAGATGTAACATATGGGAGAAATATCAAATCCAATCTAGACAGGAGGACAGAATGCCCTAGCCAGAAGTGACATTACGTCCTAGGGTCTTAGACAGCAGTGGAGAGCAACAAAACCTTTCTCAGAAATAAGGTTCCACGCAGACGGTCTCTGAGAACTGCTATTTTGCCCACGATGATTTTTATGCACGAGAAGGGGAGATCATTTATATCTTCCTCTCTCCATTACCTTCCAGTCGGGACGCACGACGGTTATTGCGGCGTCAGCACGAGTGACCGAAATAGTGTGGAGCAGAGTCGTCTCGCTTTTATGATAGAAAGTCCAGATAACACCATAAACTTCCTTACGATCACGTTATTCTGTGGTCACCAAGGGCAGTGTTCAAATGCTGACCTCGCAGTATCATGTCAACATGTTTGTATGAGTGTATCTTTGGTATACTTGTGTTAGTTTGTGTGTGTGTGTGTGTGTGTGTGTGTGTGTGTGTGTGTGTGTGTGTGTGTGTGTGTGTGTGTGTGTGTGTGTGTGTGTGTGTGTGTGTGTGTGTGTGTGTGTGTGTGTGTGTGTCTGACTCGAGGCATGACTCTAGTTTCCATCTTCTTGTTTCCCTTGAGCATTGTTCCATTTTGGTGTCAAATACATTTGAAGAAATACTTGTAAATATTTCATCTGAACACACTGTGCCCCATCGACGTAAAAAAATAGAAGTTCCCGACAGATCAAAGTTTGAGGCCAGGATAGAGGCACCTATGCTGCACAAAGCGAAGTACACTTTTAGTTTTCCTGTCGGCATTTTCCGACAGGCTCTTCAGACTATTTACCTTTCGTCTGCAAGGGAGGGAGGTCGATTTTGAAACAAGCGTGAAGCACAGTATATATTTGCTGAAAGTCTCTTACATATGTTGCCATCTCACAGACCACGACTAGATTTGTTTTACTCGTAGTGCATCCGCTGAATATATTGTTCAACAAAGCTCTGTCTACAGTACGTCCTTCGTGTCCGGAATAACTGTTACGATGACGTTCGGATTCAATGGCACACCAGCTATATCGAGGCCGACTTGAAAAAAAAATGTATTCATTCTTCTGCATAATGCAACGTTTGACTGATTTTGACTGTCAGAATAAATGAAAGTTTCATTGATCATAGTAACTGAAAATGCCGTGCGCAACTGTTTCGCTGAAGTACTCAGATTAGAAACAATCCCTCACTTAAATGCACAAATAAGCAAACTCATAGATACTCATGCGCGCGCAAATAGAGCTACATAAATAGATTTTCGCAAGCACATGCCAACACAAACAAACAGAAAGCACATTCAAAACAAATACACATGCAGACTCATGGACTCTTACATACATACTAAACACATAACACATACAAAACACATAACACATACTAAACACATAACACATACAAAACATAGACCTATAACTACATACAAAACATATAACTACATACAAAACACATAACATATACAAAACACATAACTACATACAAAACACATAACTACATACAAAACACATAACTACATACAAAACACATAACTACATACTAAACACATAACACATACAAAACACATAACTACATACAAAACATATAACTACATACAAAACACATAACTACATGCAAACAAACCATACACACAAGCAAAAATGCATACAACATATACGCACATACCAACACAAAAATGAACGCTCAAACAAGAACGCGCATACACACATTTTAGAAACACAGTCAAATATATATATATACACATTAGCACAGATGGACAAATATACAAACACACAATACTGCATGAGTCGTTTCTCGGCTATTTTGCGCGAAGGATGAAAATGTGTATGGTAACAAAACAAATCGGTAACAAAATAGATATAAAAATATCTACGGTAACAAAATGAGATAAAATGAGTGTCTTCACTCAGTGGAAGAGATAAAAATGTGTACAGTAACACAAAAGAAGAGATAAAAATATGTACTTGTCATACAATGGAAGAGATAAAAATGTGTACTGTCACACAATGGAAGATACAAAAATGTGTACTGTCACACAATAGAAGACATAAAAATGTGTACTGTCACACATTGGAAGAGATATTTCCTATGTCTCGTCACGCTGCAAATGAAGACACGTTTACAAAGTAGCCCACTAAATTCAAAGGATCTGTATAAAATAGTCTGCAACGAATGGGTTAGGGTTGAAATCCTCTCTTAGTTACATGGCCTCGGCAGACAGACTACTGAAAGTCGGTCAGTGAAGAAAGTAATTATCAGAGAGAGTGAAGGCAGTAATGCGTGATGATGTATATCACGATACATTAAGTCCTGCGTGCAAATAAACGAAGTAACCATTTAGTTAATTTCGTTTCTTGATCAATTTGTTCCTCACACTTTCACAACTTATTTTAATATTTACTTCAACACATCACCCACACGCAATCTTTCACTGCTACCCGTTACTGAATCTTTGGTTTCACATGCTCTTCCTAAAAGGGAACACGTGTCTGTCATTTCATATTCCCCCTTTCAACCAGCATATCTTTTCTGAATACTTAATTTAAAATGAAAAGGAAATGAATGAGAAAAATAACACTCCTTCCGCCATTATCCTCTGAGACAATATTGTGAAAAATTAAATTAAATAATAAATAAGCTGCTATTAAACTGTTATTATTGTGTTTAAGAATTTGCTTGAATTGTGTATTTATCCACCTTCCCCATATATAGATATATATGTATGTGGGGGGGGTGCATGTGTGTATTCATGTGTGTCCATTCTCTCTCTGTTCCATTCTTTTGTGGATCCTTTATTTTACCCTTGACTGTCTCTATTTCGTTTTCTCTGAGGGAGGGGGGTGTGCTTGCATGTGCTGAAAGTGTCTGGACTATTATACCTTTCACAGGAAAGAAATTCTATATGCAGCAAAACAAGTTGATGGACGGCCAGCCAGAAGAAGTCAGAAGGAATGTCTTGGCGCCCAAAGATTGCATTCCAGGTGAGAAGGAAAACACGTATAAAATAATGAAATGAAAGAAAGAGAGTGTTAAAGAAAGAAAGAACAGATGGATATATCACGCTAATATATTTTATGTAGCAATCCAAAATATCTTTCATTAGCAGTCACTACAAATTTTGTAATGGGAATTCCCCCCCCACACACACACACTTATTAATAAATGTTTATTTATAATTTTAGCTCATAATTTTATTATAATATATTTATTTGTAAAAAGTTTGTAAGTCTTAGAGAAGAATGGAGAAAATAGGTTGCTTGACTAAGGGTGAGTGAAAATGAGATCAATGAGATGGGCGGTGAGTTAACAAAGATGCCGTCGTTGTTTGTCTGAAACTATTTATGGAGATCAACAGGCGGCGAGTATATTGATGAGCAGCCATCCGAAGCTGTTTTTAATGGATTATGTTCATTTCGCTTTGGCCAACGGTCAGTTTCAGCAGCCTCAAAGAACAGTAAAAGATGGTTGTCGGATCCCTGACGAAAACGACTATTTTTAGCATTAGAAAAGTATTTTGCCTTATCGATATTTAACATACTTTTAACCGTCCCTTTATTAAAATCTTGTTAAATGGTTTTGTCTCGGGCATATGTTAATGTAGCGTAACTTCTGTTTTGTTTGTTTGTAGTGAAATGTAATAATAATATTATCATATCATCTTATTCTTTATTATGTCAATTTGTATCTATTTGTCTGAATGTTTTGCTAAATGGAGGCCGTTATTCTATAATCTATATGATCAGCGGCATTACCCAGATTATCAATAGCTAGTGATAATTAATTAATATGCCTAGTATATCTTGCATCGGCACTTTACAGAGGTGTTATACGCTTAACAATAAAGTATGAAACTACACATTATCGTGAGGTCACCCCAAGGTACTTCGCGACAACATCACATGCATAATTGCATCACGCAAGGAATCTAATATCAACATTCCGCCTTACATAGTATCCACCTCGCAGTTTATCCCGATTCCTATAATTAAGCGAGTGGTTTGAGTTATCGCCCTTGTTATGGCATTCATATTACAGAGTAGCGTGAATGTAAAAAATAAATACATTTTCTATTTTAATAAACCTTCAAATCTATGGTTTTCGTTCTGAAAAGGGAAAAGTGAGGTAAGGCGGAGGGAGTAAACTGTTGTTGTTGACACCCCTCAGTAAAATTATGACATCGATGTACGCGATATTGTAAGGTATTAACGGTTCAGTCTTTCAGAACGACTTGCACTCCAGGTGCACGTTGGTTTATTCCACACGAGTGACCTGCCCATGGAATGCTGGCGGTCGCGTTTGCTAGCATTGCAGGCTTATTTTCCTTGAGACAGCTGCTTGGTGAAACAGCGATGAATATGTTTGCTTACACTGGTTTCCTTCTTGTTATTTTATTTTATTTTATGTATGTATGTTACAGGTGTTCTCCTTTTAGTATTTTGTAATCTAAGAAAATCGTACATACTATTATTGAGGGCAGAAATGGATATATAAGAGAATCGTATGTACTATGGTGGAGGGCAGAAATGGTTGTATAAGAGAATCGTATGTACTATGGTGGAGGGCAGAAATGGTTGTATAAGAGAATCGTATGTACTACGGTGGAGGGCAGAAATAGTTGTATAAGAGAATCGTATGCACTACGGTGGAGGGCAGAAATAGTTGTATAAGAGAATCGTATGTACTACGGTGGAGGGCAGAAATAGTTGTATAAGAGAATCGTACGGTAAGGAATAAAACTCAAAATGTTTTAGTAATTTTATGTTTCTTTCCTTGTAGCTCTCCACTCTGTCTACTACCATCAAAAGGAATTGTTTAGATTTCTTTTTGGCAGTGTTTTCACACTCGTGGACGTGAAAATCTCCGATAACGTTCACGTGCTGATTGCTTTAGCAGGTATCGACCTGTGAGTTTCGGTTTTGTGTGTTAGCTGATTTGTGTATATGTAAACGCGTGCATTACTGAGTGAGGTTCAGCGCGCGCGTGTGTTAGTAGAATAAGCAATATGAGAGCCTTTAATGATGAGATAAGGTAAAATGTATGTTACGTATATGTGCGTTTGTGAGAGTGCACATTTTTAGTGTGTGTGCGAGTGTTTTTTTTTTGGGGGGTCCGCATGTGTATAAGTGTTTTATCGAGTGCTTCCATCCTCTCCTGTGAAATGTATGAGTGAGGGCAGTTGAATAAAGTTTATTTGACCATAGTTTTTTTGTGTGTGTGTGTGTGTGTGTGTGTGTGTGTGTGTGTGTGCGTGTATGCGTGCTTGTGTTTTCGTGTGTTTCTCTCTTCTTCTGTGAAATGTATGAGTGCGGGCAGTTGAATAAAATTTCAATGACATAGTTTTGTGTGTGTGTGTGTGTGTGTGTGTGTGTGTGTGTGTGTGTGTGTGTGTGTGCGTGCTTGTGTTTTCGTGTGTTTCTCTCTTCTTCTGTGAAATGTATGAGTGCGGGCAGTTGAATAAAGTTTATTTGACATAGTGTTGTGTGTGTGTGTGTGTGTGTGTGCGTGCTTGTGTTTTCGTGTGTTTCTCTCTTCTTCTGTGAAATGTATGAGTGCGGGCAGTTGAATAAAATTTCAGTGACCTAGTTTTGTGTTAAAGCCTGCAGACAAATGTATTGCGTGGTCTCTATGCGTTACATTAATTTGTTACACTAACTAGTGATCCTCCACATGAAGCAACTACTCATTACTGGGGCATTGCCTCAATATTTCTTAGAAATAGAAATTGCATTCACATCAATGAAATGCCTGTCAAGGTGACTCCCTATCATTGGTGTTCTGCATTGCCTTTAATCCTCTTAGTCACGTCATCCAGAAAACAAGATTAGGATACAGTGCTATACAGTAAAAATGACTCTGACATCAATTTGCTGACAAATATTGTCACGATTTGCAGTGAAGACATTAATACGAAGTTCGGCCTTGGGAACTGTGGAAGAATTATTGTCCAGAAAAGCAGAATCAAAACAATAGAAGTCCTACAATTCAACATCGGAATTGTTTCAATGTAAAGAGATATAAATATTTGGAGATAGTGCAGTACCACAAAGACATGCAGAATGAAGTAAAGTCAAAGTTAATGAGGACATGACAAACGCGTTAGACAAGTCCTCAAGTCCAAACTAAATAGGGATAACAAAATACAAGTCCTGAATGAATATGCAAAACCTGTAACCAGCTACAAAGGAAGGGTCAGAGATTGAAAATAGCGTACGAAATAAATACCCTGAACAAGAAAACAGGAATATTATTCACAATACATAACATCCTACATCCAAAGCAGATGTAGACATGTTTTATGTATCACGAAATACATCTGGGAATAACAACAACTATGATCCAATGATGGAAGCAAGTAAGATGATTAGATTATACCAACAACCACAAACAAAGAAAGTGGAAGGAAATAACGAACAGGCGTTAGCAAATACTTGGAGTCAAAATTCTCTCCATGGACAGTATATGCAACAAGCTGATGAAACATCAACATAACAACCAACAGGCTATTGAACGAGGCCAGTTAGAAAGTAGAAACAGAAACAGAAACACTCATATCAGGTGCTCAAGATCAAGCATTAAACAGTAAAAACAAAACAACAATCACAGAAGTCTCGAATGATACAATGCAGACTCTGCATAAACATGGTTGAAAAAACAGAACGCATACTGTCTAGATGTCAGATTCTGACCGAAACGAAATACATCAAAACGACAACGAAGTGGCAAAACTCATATAGACATCTATGTGAGATCTATGGTATAAAAAATACCCCGAAAAAGCATAGATGCACCAACCAGAAGCAATCACCGAGACAGAAGTAAATATACTGTGGGACTTCGAGATAAGGACACATCGAGTGAGTCATGCGCAAAGACCAGACATTGTAGTTCTCAATAAGTCTACCGGAACAGCAGCAATCATCAATGTCATTGTTCTAAGACTAAGTGATAGAACGAAAGAAAAAAAATAGAAACGTACCAAGATCTCCCAAAAGCCAAAAACTGGGCTGTAAAAGCAAAAGTGGTACCTGTAGTGATAGGAGCCTTGTGAAACATAACATTTGAGTTGAAAGGCTATCTGAATAAACTTCCTAGAAACCAGAGTGTGACACTTCAGGGCACCTTTCACTCGTTATGGTTATTATTTATTAATTAGCAACACATAATTAATTACAAGTGATCGGAACATTTATAGTTATTATTAATTCTCCCATAAGACCAATATATCTCTTACTTCGCGGATTATAAGAGTGTCATAAAACTCTACTCTTTACACAATAATAAGATAGACGTTTTACTGTTGGATAATGTTTCTGCAGGTGGAAACTTCTTACTAAAAGAGTAATAAACATCCATCTTTTATTTATATTCAACGAGCCCTCATCCACCTTCAATTACTGCAACATAAGGTTTTAATGTGTGTGCAAGAAAGGTTAATAAATTTAACAATAAATGTATGAAATCAACAATCAAATATACAGCATATGAATATAATCAAAAGAGTGTTGACATTTGCATCACTTCTCAACAGTGTTTGATTAAATGTATGGTGGAATAAATTTCATATCCCTATTTCTAAATTTAATTGTTATATAAATTGTTAAATGTCAATGTGAGCCGACCTCGGGCACTACTTAAGATGGTATTTATTTTGTGTCAGATTGGACGTAAACAACTCAGGTAAATAAAGTGATAAAATTTACTGATGTAATCTAAACCTGTTCAAAGTAGATAAGTAGTTTTTATTATCCAATGGTTAAGATTTACAAAGAACGAGACCAGCCAATGGGCTGAGATCAAAGTTGCAAAGAATTGTGTTCTCTAATCGGTTTCAATTTGATGTGACAAGAAGTCTGGTCATGAAATGCGGCTGTTAACTGACTCATTGAAAGAGAATGGATTTAGAAATACTTGATTTTTTCTATTGGTATATTATACTAGCGTTTAATGTAGAGATGCATTATATGAGTAGACTATTACTTCTACAATTGTACATTATGATGCTAGTATGTTAAATGTCACACACAACATTGTTTTTAGTGAACACGTTTATAAACTATGATCGCCTTAATGACTGTACTCGAGTAAAGTCAAAATCTAAGTGATTAGAACACAGAAATTTCTTCAACAATATAACTTTCAGTTAATCCCCATTGGATCAAGTTGTTATGAACAAGGGTGAAACCATTAGTCAGAAAAAAACTACTCATATGATTGGGACTGGTTTGGTTTGCATCAGCAAGTTCTAGTATATTCTTTACCCGAGTTGTTATTTTAAGTCTGGTAATTACAAAATTATCGCCATGCGCGGTACCAGAAGGTCATGTCACGTTGACATTTAACAAATTATATAACAATTAAGTTTAGAAATAGGGACAGGCAAATTTACACCGACACACACAGACTTGCCCCACTACTAAATGCAATGTTCCTCAGAAGTGCCCACGTAATCTGTCAAACCTTGTATCTCCCAAAATTCCTGGTAAGTATCCTAGACCGTGGTTCATAACCGACAGTCAACGGAAGACATGAAAAGACCAAATAAATAACAATAATGATGATGATGTTCATGATGACGATGATGTTGTGATGACAGTGATGATGACGGTGATGATGTTGATGATATGATGACGACGACGACGATGAATATATTCTAAAATTCCGAAATCTTGGTTACAACTGAGATTCAAAATAATATCCATCGCCTTGCTACAAGCTCGCGCCAAGGAATACTGACACTACTACTGGCTGACGAGTTATCAAATGACATAACTGTGCTGGGTATTCTGAATCACTGGAAACCTACATTAGTGTAGTGGCATTTCTACCAGTTGCTTTGTCACTGCCTGAAACTGCTCCCGTGCCATAACTGTTTACCGTGTAATCGTCTCTTTATTGATGTCAACAGCACTTCTATGAGAGTGTCACACCACAGTTAATGTGTATCTGTGCGATGAGGATCTATGAACAGGCCTCGCCCAGAAAGCCATTTCTAATTATGGAATTAGTCATCGCACAGAAAACGTGAACACCTGGCACTTCTCTGGAAAATGTCTTAGAGCCAAGAATCAATTCTACAAAAATCACAAGTTGACTGCAGCTATGACTCTCACCAATCCCTCTTTTAGTGAACAATCATTGTAACTAGCCACTCATTTTTATGTCATTATTTTATGATAATAAGTACAATTCATGCAAACGTCAATAGAGCGACCAGTTACGCTGTGATAAACAGCGTGCCAAATCGTTCCTTCTTATCTGGTGATTTCGCTATTCGTGTGCGTGTTTGATAATTTCTCAACACTCCCATGTCCTTTGCTTCTCCTCGAATATATGCAAATAGCAGTCTACGCCGCCATACACACGCACACACGCACACGCACACTAACAACCATACGCAGGCACGCACATTAAACCCTGGCAACATGTTCATTTAGAGCTTGGAAACTACATGATGTTTTACTGTAATGTATTCCTCTTGTTACAGAGAACACCCATTCTACCATCTCATCTGGTGGAACATCGGCAATTATCTCACCACACTAATTTGCAGGAACATGCAGAGCTTCTGGATCAAAAGAGTACCACTCTGGAACGTAGGCTTTGAACAAAAGAAGGTTGTATTTTTTCCCTAAAAATTCACTTAATTAAATATAAAAGTAAAATAAAAATAATTAGTACACTTTAACGAGGGCCACGGAGTTTGGGGGATGTCAAGAAAACGGAGCGATTAACGAGGCTCAAGGATTACTTTTAGATTGATGAAGACAGTCCTAACACGCACTGCAATGAAAAGAGATTTAAAAGATAAATAAAGATACTAAATTATTTATTGCAAAAAAGAAAGTAAAGAAGAAAAAGAGTAAATGAGACGTGCAGAGTAAATTAAAATGTATCCAGATGTATAAAGAACAGACACATGATAGACAGACAGATAGATAGATAGATAGATAGATAGATAGATAGATAGATAGATAGATAGATAGATAGATAGATAGATAGATGGATGGATGGATGGATGGATGGATGGATGGATGGATGGATGGATGGATGGATGGATGGATGGATAGATAGATAGATAGATAGATAGATAGATAGATAGATAGATAGATAGATAGATAGATAGATAGATAGATAGATAGATAGATAGATAGATAGATAGATAGATAGATAGATAGATAGATAGATAGATAGAGTAAATTAGTTTGTCCCTATTTTAAAGCTTAATTATAATACAATTTGTTAAATGTCAATGTGACATGAACTTCGGGTACTTCGCAAAAGTACCAGAGAGTTAAAATAAGAAGTAATGAATATGCTAGAACCTGCTGATGTAATCCAAACGAATGTGTAATTTTTGTTATCCATAGTTTAACCTTTGCAAATAACGAACTAGCCAATGGACAGAAACCGAAACTGAGCTGTTGAAGAAAGTTCTATATTCTAGTCCCTTTGATTATGACAACTGAAATCCTGTCGCGAAAGGCAAACGTTAGCTTATGTTGAGTTAACTGATTGATTGAGAGAGAATAGACTTAGAAATATTTCGTACACTTTGCTACTGATATATTATATTTGTAATTTAATGTAAAAAGACTGTTATTACTACAGTTGTGGATTATGATACTTGTAAGTAATATGTTAAACAAATTAAATTGTTTGTACGTTCGCAATTACTTATTTTGTATTTAGTTTGTTGCATGGATATGTCGGGCTAATACCGTTGCAGAAATTGTACGCTGAGAATGATTTTAAGAAAGAATATGAATAGAGATTATTAAAACTTGGAACTTAAGTGTTGCTCTCTGATATGGTGTTTCAGAAAGGAGCGAGTCTTTTTCTTCCCTTTATTCTTATATGTCTTTGGTGAATGGAAAAACCTTTCGTCCCACAGTGTGGCAGTTGTGTTGATCCACTGAAACCTGTTTGTGTGTATCGGCACGTGTGTCCAACTCCACTGTGGAAATTTCTAGCAAACGGTGTATTTGTTGCAGATTGATAGATAGATGGTGTGACATGATGCCACATTACTTATTGGTGATGATGATGATGACGACGACGACGATGATGATGGTGATGATGATGATGGTGGTAGTGGTGATGATGATAATGATGAGACCTTTTCCCACTACTTCTGTTGACTGTCGGTTATGAAGCAAGGTCTCAGAATCTTACTAAGATTCTGGGAGAACCAAGGTTTTACGGAGGGTGTGAGCACTTCCGAGGAGCGCTGCTTTCAGCAATGGGGCACTTTTGTTTTGTCCAGGTATATTACTCAGATATTCAGGTGTTATGTTCCTCCTCCTTCTCCTCCTCCTCCTTCTTCTTCTCCTTCTTCTTCTTCTTCTTATTATTATTATTATTATTATTTAATATTTATAATTATAATTATTCATCCATAACTAATTACAAGTGAGGAAAATCTTAATTTATGTTATTAAAAATTCTCCAGAAGACACCACACTTCTCTCTCACTTGGCGGATATGCAGACGCTGTGAAAGTTTTCTTTCTTCCACAACATTAAAGACAAATATTTACCGTCACATAATATTTCCAATTGTGGAGAACTTCTTAATAAAGGAGAAGATAAGTCCGTCTTTAATCTATATTTAGCTAACCCCCATCCACCCACTATCTCTCCAACATACAGTTATCAATATGTTAAAGAAAGTCAATAAATTTAGTATATATATAATATAACATAATATATTATATATATATATTACTTTTTAAAGAATATGATTGCTTTATTATTGTGCGTGTGTGTGTGTGAATATGTATGCATTTATATTTGTGTTTTTGTTCTCTAAAACTGTAATATACTTTACAAAATATAACTGAGTGTGTGAGTGCATGAGTGCATGTGTGCATGTGTGCATGTAAATCAATAACTGTACTTTTAAAATAAAGTATGGCTGCTTTTATGTGCAGGGGTGAGTATGTTCGTACTTTTATTCAAACTTTAATCTATAACTTAAACAATAAAATAAACGTCCTATACCTGAATATTTCTTTTTTTTAAAAAGTTTACGAGTCCGTACTTTCGTAAAAGTCAAAAATGATATTTTAATATATAAAAGAAATTAAATAAAATAAATAACCTCCTGTTTGTCATCAATAAAAGTAGACATAATTCATTTTCTTTCTCAAGAAATTAATTTTGGGGTTGTCAAAATCAGATTGAATGCAAAATCATATTTCGAGCATGGCACGGCATTTTTTTCTCAGCAGATTTCATTTTGGTGATTTGTTTTTTAAACAATCAATCAATCACTCAATAAATAATTATATATAATTGAAGCATGAGCTAGTTTTATTCAAAGCTTAAATTTACTATTAAAATGAACTATATTTTTTTAAAAATAATTATGACTAGTTAATTTATTTCCGAAGCGCTTCTGTTTTATAAGTGTGTTTGCAATTAGTACAGACAATGTATGTTTAGAAGTTTTTCGAGTATTATTGTTTTCAAAGAGTCTTATTTTGATATCGACGTTTATATAAAGTTTTCAACATAAATTTACCTTTCAAATAAAATAATATTTGTAAAATTAAATTAAATCATAAACATTTTTAGGCGACTTGTCATAAATAAACATATTACAGAAAATCACGTTATATCAATTAATCATGAAAGTGTATCATATTGAGCAAACGTTTAGTCTTGTAAAAGAAAAGCTTCGACATTGTAATCACATTAATAACTCTTCGTATTTTGACCTAAAATTGAATTGTTAATGTCATCTTCTTTTCAGTAAATTAATACATATTTCAAAGTATTCGGACCATAGTTACCGTAAATAAACCTTTATGATGTTTGATGTTTTACTAATCTTCGTTTACATCTGAATCTTGTTTTTTTTCATTTTACAAACTTTTATTTATTTGTTTCTTTAATCAATGTTTTAAAAGCTATTAAACAACATTCCTGCAAGGAAATAACACTAAAACGTAGGTCATTGATCGCCCTTCCAAAAACCCCTAGCCGCTGGGTTCGATTACGTGTAACGTTTGCTAATGTCAAGGCTTTATTTAATAAGTAGTGTTTGAAAACGATTCAATTTGAAAACAGATGGGTCATACTAATTAACTTATTACAAAAATCAAACATGGTTTTTTTAGCTTTTTAAAAAAATATGTGACTACTGTTTGTAATATTTTGTTTTATTCATCTCAGCAGAAGTGTTGAGTCAGATTCGCTTCGTTTTATTTCTGTCTCTTTCCATCTCTTTCTCTTTTCTTCCACTTCTATCTCTTCTCGTTTCTCTGTCTTTTTCTTCTCTTTATTTTCACCCCCCCCCTTCCACTTTCCTTCCCTCCATTCTTCCTTTCATCCTTTCTCACCAGCTTTCTCCTTTTTTACTTTCTGTATATCTTTTATTGTCTTCTACTACTTCAGTCTTTGTTTTCTCCCTAACTAACCCCACTCTTTCTGTGTGTCCATCTGTCTCTCCAATTTCTGTGCTGTCTTTCCTCTCCCCCATCTCTCCACCTCTCCCTCTCTTTTCTTAATGGAATTAAAGTTCTTAGGTGATCTTTCCAAAACCATCACCGCTGCTTTGCTGTTGTTGCCTATTTTCTTTTCTTGACAACAGCAACACAGAGTCCGTGATGGTTTGCATTCGAACTTTCACTAATGTCGTGGTAGTCTTTCAGTTAAAACAAAAATAATGACATTTAAGGCACGGAGGCTCCAAAGAAATGCATTAAATCTCTTCGACGCATTCTAGTCTGTAACTTGACTTCTTTATTTTTTTTAAAATAGATGACGAGCACTTCCTCCCAATTCTAAGACTGCAGGTCACGCCATGAAGTCCTCAAGGACGTTTAGTCTTTCGGGTAAATCTGAAAAGCTCCGGAAATACATCTTTAAGGACCTAATGGTTTGCAATTCGGGATGGGGGGTGGGTGAGAGGTAAGGGGTAAAGCTTGCAGCGGACGGAAGCGCATTAGCCATAAGGCCGACCACGAAGAAATGTTTATCTCTTTAGCACGCTGCTCGAGCAGTGAAAACAGTAATGTAGTACAATTAATTTAGGTTGCCTCTGCTTGTAAAAAAATCTTAACCATTAAAAAAACAAAACGATGTAAACATTTTACTGAAATGCTTTGCAATTCAATTATTAGCTTTAACTTCTCTTAAATGAACTGTATCTTAGTTAAAGAGTAAATTATGGTCAGTACCGTTAACAAGCATAAGATCCTCTGACTGCTGACTTTTATAAATAAATGGTGACACTATATGATTTGTTATATATTATTTATGCAAGTACCACTACTTCTGCTACTACTACAAATATTAATACTACTATTACTACTACTACGACTCTCATTATTGCTACTAATACACTTGCTACTACTACTTCACTATTTCAAAAAGAAACTACTGCTATTACAAAACTACTACTATTACAAAAATACTACTATTACAAAAATACTACTATTACTACTACTATTAATACTATTACTACTACTGCTAACACTATTAATACCATTACTACTACTGCTGCTACTATTATTAATAACATTACTTCTACTACTAATGTTACTACTACTAATATAATAATTCTTCTACTTATATTACTATTGCTACTACAACTACTAATTCTACTATTGCTACTACTATTACTGTAAGAAGAAGAAGAAGAAGAATAGGAAGAAGAATAAGATTGATAATAATCGAAGAGGAAGAATGTCAAATGACGACGATGTAAGTAAAATACTGAGGAAGCATAATGCTTCTTATTATTTTCTGTCATTATTGTTAAGAAAATACTAGCTCTACAACATGCATGGGTTATTTACCGAAAAAATGGCTGTTGTCCAGAAAAATAGCATCAAAACATAATTAAATAAAATCATAAATCACTGCTTCCATCATCGACCAAGCGCTAGAGATATAAACCGTCATTCAAAATTACGATGACATTTTCCGAGGTTTTACTGAAATTCATAAAACTAAAAAATTGTTCGTTTCCAAAATGCATGTCATGTAAAATAATATAGCCATATTTTTCTTAAAACGAAACTTTTTGCTTCGTGATAGATAATTTATTTTTCTTAATAAATCAAAAGACATATTTGCTCTAAATCACTTTACAAATAGTCAGAAGCAATAGTTATAATTCGCTTATGCAAACAGCAAGTAATAAATCCTTTAGTTAACTTATATACATCACTTCTACAAATACACATTGATACATAGTTACTAATCCACGTTCTTTGTCATTTCTATAAATAACATATAGCATTTGTCATGTCATTTCTATGACTAGACATAAATATATAAATTATAATCTCCAGTAATCATTAACCAATGAAATTTTAACATTGTTACAATCGCCAGTAAACCCAACGACACTTTTATAAATGTCCACACATTATTACTAATCATAGCCAATCATTTTGCCTCCCTTTAACATCTTTAATAGAATACTTTTATAAATTGCCAAATATTATTACAAATCATATCCACTCATCTTTTCCCACGATAATTTCATTACAGGACACTTTTATAAATGGTCACACTTTATTACTAATCTTATCCAAATTTAACTTTTACCAGGATCACCTCTTTATTAGGACACTTTTCTAAATGTCGAAATATGATTACTAATCATACCCAATCATCTTTGCCTACGATCATGTATATAATAATTAACTTTTATAAATGTCGAAACATGATTACTAATCATACCCAATTATCTTTGCCCACGATCACGTATATAATAATTAACTTTTATAAAAGTCCAAATATCATTACTTACCATATCCAAGTTCATCGTGCACCACGATCACTTCTGAAATAGGTCATTTTAAAAATGGCCTAATTATTACTAATCATATCATCTGTAAGAATGATCAGGCCTGTAGTAGGACACTTTCATAATTGGCCAAACATTTCTAATCATATCTAATCATTTTTGCCCACTTTCGCGTCTGTAATCATACAGGACACTTTTATGAATGGCCAAACATTTCTAATAATCTTTGCCCACTATCGCGTTTGTAATGGACACTTTTATGAATGGCCAAACATTTCTAATCATCTTTGCCCACTATCGTGTCTGTAATATGACACTTTTATAAATGGCCAAACATTTCTAATCATCTTTGCCCACTATCGCATCTGTAATAGGACACTTTTATAAATGGCAAAACTTTATTACTAATCATATCTAATCATCTTTGCCTAGGATCACGTCTGTAATATGACACTATTATAAATGGCCAAACATGATTACTAATCATATTCAATCATCTTTGATCACAATCACTGAATCAATAGGACCCTTTTATAACTGGCCATTCTGAATATATGATAGTACTAAAAATATCCAAGTTCATCTTTGCCACGATCTTATATATATAATAGTATTCTTCTAGTAGAGAGAGAGAGAGAGAGAGAGAGAGAGAGAGAGAGAGAGAGAGAGAGAGAGAGAGAGAGAGAGAGAGAGATGTGGCAGTTGTAGTTGTTAAAATAATATTTATGGTTTCCTTCAATGGCTATCCTTTGCTTTAAATCTAGATATAGTAGTAGTACTAGTAGCAGTAGTTAGTAGTGGCAGTAGTAGTGGTGGTGATGTTGGTATTTTTTTCACAACTTTATTATTCAGCCTCTTTCCACGACTTCTGTTTTTGACTGTCGGTTGTGATCCAAGGTCTCGAATCTTACCAAGATTCTGGAGATCCAAGATTTTACGGAGGATGTGGGTGCTTCCTAGGCGTACTGCTTCGAGTATTGGGGCGAGTCTGTGGTTTCCATGGAGTTTATTCAGATAGCCTTCCAACTCAGATGTTAATTTCCCCAATATTCCTATCACTAAATGTATCACTTCTGCTTTTACATTACAGTTTCTTAATATCTAATCCGATGGGTATTTTTCTATATTTTTCTCTTTCTTTTGTTGTTATCTTTCTATCACTTGGAACAGCGACATCAATGATTGTTGTTATTCTGGTGGACTTATTGAGAACTACAATATCTGGTCTTCGTGCAGGAATCACTCGATCTATCTGTTCTTATCTTAAAGTCCCACAGTAATTTGACTGTTTTGGTGACTGCTTCTGGTTGGTGCACCCATGTTTTTTCTTTGTTTTTTATGCTATATTTCTCACTTAGATTTCTATGTGTGAGGTTTGTACTTCGTTGTATCTTTTGTTGTGTTCTGTTCCAGCCAGAACCTGACATCCATATAATAAATGCTCTGTAATTACATCCATGGACTTGCAGTCTGCATATACTTTGAGATTTTCATTATTTTCTTTTTTTGTGTGTGAATTCGTATTCAGTACTTGACCTTGCGCAGTTGTTATGAGTGTTTCTGTTTCTGCTTTCAAAACTGCCTCTTTCAATCATTCGTACGTTGATTGTTTTGTTGATATTTCATCTGCTTGTTGTGCATACTGGCCATGGAGAGGTTTTTGGCTCCAAGTATTTGCTAATGTTTGCTTCGCTGTTTTCTTCCATTTTTTGTCTGTTTGTGGGGGTTGGTATAATTTATTCATCTTTACTGCTTCTATCAGTGTATCAGCTTTGTTGTTATTCCAGATGTAGTCCCTCGGGCCTACAACGTCTTTTTTAATGACATCTTTCATTTTCTTGAGCACCCTGCCCCCCCCCCCATTTTTCAAGATAAATATAGTCTTTGTACATCTGCTTTTAGATGCATGGCGTTATGAATTGTGAGTAGGTTTCTTGTTTTTTCTGTCTAGTTCATTTATTGCATTC
>CM054180.1:59014100-59119100 GCA_028829895.1 Sinotaia quadrata | reverse complement strand
ATGTATTTAAGGTATTTACATTAATGGTTTCTAGCCCATTGAGTTTTGACTTGCAGTAATGTCTGAACTGTTTTCAATATTTTCTTTCAACCCTGGTCATACTTTGATCTACATATTTTCTTGGTACTACAGTTTCTCCAATTGCCTGGTCATACTTTGATCTACATATTTTCTTGGTACTACAGTTTCTCCAATAGCCTGGTCATACTTTGATCTAGATATTTTCTTGGTACTACAGTTTCTCCAATAGCCTGGTCATACTTTGATCTAGATATTTTCTTGGTACTACAGTTTCTCCAATAGCCTGGTCATACTTTGATCTAGATATTTTCTTGATACCACAACTTCTCCAAAAGCCTGGTTCCGTTTTTCAGTGATCCTCGTTCATTTTCTTTTCCTTTGTTAAAATGTGGGCGCTCTGCAAATGTGATTTTGCATTTCTAGATGATAGAAGTTTGAATTTCATTGAATGTCCTGTCCTAAATTCTTGAAAGAACTGATCAGTCAGATAATTTACTATTTTACTTATTTACTTATTTAGTAGTAGTTGGAGGGTGATGTAATGGTGGAAGTGGTAGTGATGCTCGGGTAAATTCTAATGATCATTTTCCAAAGTTTCAACAGAACAGGAGATTGAAACATTTTCATTTACCGACTCTTGGAAATGGACGGCATTTGGTTGCAAGAGAAGGAGCATCACTTTCTGGGCTTAGCAAAGCGTCACTCTGTAGGCATAGCGAAGCATAATTCTGCATGGATAGCGTAGCGTCACTTTCTAGGCATAGCGAAACGTCAATCTGTAGATATAGCTAAGCGTTACTTTTATGCATAGTGAAGCGTCACTTGCTAGAGAGAGTGACTTAAGAAACGACATTTTTATTTTCATCAAGTGCGGTCATGGAACAAGCGGAGAAATTGGTTACCCTCAAGTCTCAGACACACATAGGTCACAGAAGGAGAGGGAAAGGGAGGGCATTACGAAATTGCGTAGTGAGTATGGAAACCTGACGTATCACGTGACCGGCAACATGCGGATCCGTCAAAGAGGCATCCTTTTGGCGTGCGGAGGAAAATAGTGCGTCTAGATACCAGGGATTGCGTGAGACGTTAACTGCACATTGCTTGAGCGCGCACCTTATACAGAATGTGAGCGGCTTAAGGGGATATTGGTGTCACAATGATGTTAACACGCACAGATCAGCGACGAGTAAATTAATGCCCTGCACGTGTGCAACACAGCCTATTAGATGTAAATAATGCTATCCAGTTAATTATTTTATTTTTATTGTTGTATTTTGCTTCCCTTTCTTCTTATATACTCCATTCTAAGGTTGTGATATTAATGATCAAGACATTTTATAAGTTCGAATATTAATGAATCTGCCATTCTAAGGTTGTTATATTAATGATCATGCAATTCTAATGTGATATTAATGATCATAGCCATTCTAACATGTTGCATTAACGCAATTTTAACACTGTGGTATTAATGATAATGCATTATAAGGATATGATATGAATGATCTTGCCATTCTAATGCTGTGATATTAATGATCATAGCCATTGTAGAGTTACGATATTAATGATCATGCCTTTCTGGCACTGTGATAGTATTGACCATAGCCAATGTACACGCGCTTTGAATGAGAAGCCATAGTAGTTCCCCTTGGGAAACAGCAAACAATAAACATATCCCTATACGCGCAATTCCTTGTAAAGACTTTCGTTCGGGATGCACTTTCTCGCGAGTTCATTTATTTATTCAAAGTGTCGTAACTTCGCCTACCGCATCGCAACCTTTGCGCCAGGCTTTTCCCCAAACAAAATATACACGCACTACCCGCCGTGCAGACGCTTGCTTAGATATTTATGAAATGGTAATTTACTGAAGATGTGTGTGCTTCATGCAATCGCTTCTTTCGTCCAAATCCATTTCTCCAGACTGATGACGTCATATAATTTGAACGATCACCCCCGAAAATGTTTAGAACAATTTATCCGCCTGTGAAAGCTTGGTTTTCGATTGCATGTACTGTTGTCGGAGCTTTCGCCAGTGCCAAAGGAACACGACAATTGCACGGGTTGATTCGTGCCAGAGCACTGGAGTTGACCACTTGTTCCGCCTGTGAACTATTACACCAATGTTCTTTCACCGATATACAGTTCAGGATTCTTCTTGTTGTTTTATATTTACATTTACGAGCATATAACTGCTTATTCATATTAGTGGGCAAAGTTCGTTATATCAGTGTGCAAGTTCATGACGACAGTAGTGTGCAAGTTCATGACAGTAGTGTGCAAGTTCATGACAGTAGTGTGCAAGTTCATGACGACAGTAGTGTGCAAGTTCATGACAGTAGTGTGCAAGTTCATGACAGTAGTGTGCAAGTTCATGACGATAGTAGTGTGCAAGTTCATGACGACAGTAGTGTGCAAGTTCATGACAGTAGTGTGCAAGTTCATGACAGTAGTGTGCAAGTTCATGACGATAGTAGTGTGCAAGTTCATGACGACAGTACTGTGCAAGTTCATGACGATAGGAGTGTGCAAGTTCATGATGACAGTACTGTGCAAGTTCATGACGATAGGAGTGTGCAAGTTCATGCCAATGTCTGTCTAGCATATGTCGGATGTACACACGTCGTTTATTGAAATTGAAAAGTAAAATGTGCATGCATACATTGACAAACACCATCTCGCCATTTATGATAAGGAACAAAGTGTAGTTATTAAAATAAACTTTTTTTTGCGTGTACGAATAAACAAAGTTCCTAATGAATAACTTAAACTCTAGATTTTCAAAAGTAAAACAGAATGAAAAGCGTTCACACATCTGTCCAAATAATCCAATGTTAAGTGCAAGAATTTTTGGCTGCTAGATTTTGAAAATCTATCGTTGACTGCGTACACGCACCGATAGCTCTGTGAGGAAGTGAGAAGCTTTGCATGCGGCAGACAGAGGGACATAACTAATGCGATGACATTTCGAGATGGAGATGGGAAATCTGCAGTTCTGTCATCTTTTGAATGATTCAGGCCTGAACGAGCTGTCAGGAGCAATTTGCAGGAATAGATGGGAAAAGTTTTTCCTACAACTGTTATCCGGTCATAACTCTCGAGACTGAAAACAATTCTTTCATTTAAAAATGATGTGCTTGAGTCAGTAGGAAACAAATGTCTACAGAATCATTCCTGACAAAATACAAGATATAAATAGAGTAATATTATATTTTCTGCACTTTATCACGTAGAGGACAACGTGACATTTTTAAAATAATGATAGTAGCTCGCTAATATAGCCCATACTCACAACTCCTCTATAAATGGACTACACATAATCTACCTTCTAGAAAAGCTGACCTCTACCCCCAAGCTGTAAACATACCTAAATGTGCAAGACAACTCACTAAACTAACCAATCAAAGTGCAGATCAGTCACATGAACTAATGTACCAGAAACACCTGTAAATTGTTAGTCAAATGCAGTTGACCATTGAGGCAACACATATTTTGTCTCCTGGTATTAATAAAGTAAAAGCTTACTACTTACATTATCACAGTTATCAAAGCAGAAGGCAAATCATCTTCTGTATATATTACTGCCAATGTTCGGCACTTTGTCTGAGACTTTATCTATGATATCTGAGACATTAAGTTTGACAAATTTAGAGCGGCAAAATAATGCCAGAACAGTACAACTTTATCCTGGATGTTGACTTTGACGAATTTTGCAAAATCAAGTAGCACAAGAGTATAACGACCCTCATGCTAAGGACCGGCTTTAAAGACCACATGAGCAGCATTTGTTAATGACATTCTTGGAGACTTAGACTGCATGTCTAGCATTAAAAAATGTTATGTATTTGTAAAGTCACTACACACAGCTTCAGTCAAATTGTAGATAAAATCCATCAAAGTACTCTAGAGTACTTATTTGTTATATGTTATAGTCTGTCACCTGTATTTACTTACTATCCTGGCTGTATGTATTAGGAGGCTCAAGTTATCTTCTACATTATGTGTGGCCAGCCAAAAGATGTTTTTAGGATTAGCCTAAGGTTATGGATGGCCTGGGGTGGTAGAGAATTAACATCTTGTCCATCTCCCAGCAAAACGTCATGGTTACTGCCTGGAAAAATATCAGAAAGTGAAATTATAGGAAGAAAGGGTATGTCTGGGAGAATCAACCCCTGATTACTAGCTGGGTCAGTGACTGAATGTCCAGTTTAAACTCATAAATTGTATTCCTAAATATATAAAGACATGTAGATACCTAACGACTGACATTATATGACCCAAAATTAAAGCTGAAATTGGGAACACATATCCATACAAGTGGACATTGTCAAACAGCACTGATCATTCAGCATGTTCTGGTATTCCAGTCTCATTATGTCAATTAAATTACATTCAAACTACTAAGTTCTTCTATCGACCAAAATCTGCAATACGGAGATCACAATGTACAAGAATTAAAAGCATTGAAAATTAAAATTAAAATTTGAAAATTGGATTTTTTTAAGTCCCCGTTATTGTCGGCCACTCTACAGTAAATGTAGGCAGCTATCAACTCGAAACGGTAACACGCCATTTACTGCAGACAAGGATGCCCACATTGGAGGAAGCAATGCAATGTTAGAGAACACCTGCTGAAAAGAATTCATCATACAACTATAGGAATTATAAGATATTTTCCATTAGAACCATTAGTTAAGTTTCCTATTTAACTCATGGCATCTGACAGCAAAAACGATAAATCAAGATAAATATATATATTACTAGAACACCTGGCTTTCCAAATGTTATCAAACCTATTCCTGCAAATAAAAAGGGGCATACAAGCACAAACGTGACAAGACACAAAACAGTGTTAACTCAGTATGTGATAATGGTGTAGTAAGAAAGTGTATTATTGCTATCAAAGCATTCTGTGTACTGATGGAGAATACTATTAAATAATCTATTATATTTATTGCTTAAATAATTTATCACATTAGCACATGTATAGTGTTTCTGTTTATCGTCAGAGTAATCATTGTAAGAATTGCACTAATAACTGTAATGATTGTAAATTATATCTTTATATAGATAAAACTAATAATAATACCGCAACACACCATCAACATATCACAATATAC
Source organism: Sinotaia quadrata (assembly GCA_028829895.1). Lineage (NCBI taxonomy): Eukaryota > Metazoa > Mollusca > Gastropoda > Architaenioglossa > Viviparidae > Sinotaia > Sinotaia quadrata. The sequence goes on along the minus strand of CM054180.1, from coordinate 59,113,962 downwards.
CGCAACACACCATCAACATATCACAATATACCGCAACACACCATCATCATATAACAATATACATCAACACATCATCAAAATTTCATTTCATTCTGATTTGTTGTACACCTATCCCTGACTGGATGATACCTCGCTATTTTGCTATTTGACCACGACATACTGCAACATATCACATATCCATAACGTAACATACCACCACACAACCCAACATTCTGCAACACACCACAACAAACCACGGGCGCCTGTCTACTTATCTCATGTATAGTGTTATTTATTTTCTAGTGTTTGCCAGATGTTCTGGGAATTAAGGGCCTCCGTTTGATTTATGTTTAGCAGTCACCAGGACCTTATGTCTAAAAAGATTAAAGGGGAGCGATCAATACAGCCCTGGTCCCCAAGCTTAAATTCAGAGCGGTCCATGGAGCAAAGTACGCTCTAGCGCACGCGTTTCGCTCGGCCGTGTCAAATTTCCATTCCTTGAAACTGTGTTCGTTTCTTCCTGTTTCCTCGCGTCCTGGGCAGTATTAAGCGTATCTCGTACGACTCGTATCCTTCTGTTGCATGCAGCTAGTTTGTAACTCTTCTTGGCGTTGTTTTAGAAATACTTACAGGTCTTAATACAGCCAGTTTCTTTCACTATCTGATGTACGCTTGTCACATTGTTGTTTCTCCTTGGACGTGCTGCACAACCTTTCTGTAGCTTAACCTATGACCTCTTTTAATATATATTCTGTCTTTATTTCTAAACACTCATTTTGCTTTTCGTTGTCGGTGAGGAAAATATGTTACAATTCATTTATGAACAGAACAGAAAGAAAATGTTACATACGAGTGTTGGGACAGAAGCAGTGGTGTAATACAGCCTTCTCTGAGTTCCACATTAACTAGACAATTGATACTATTAGAGTTTATCATTTCAAAATTACATAAAGTAAGAATTGAATGAAATATACTTTTTACAAATGCAATTAACATTCTTAATACTTTTGCGCTAATTAGCACATAACGGACCCTTTCCTTGCTAATAAATGCATAATCTCTTGAACATCCTTGCGTACAGACGTCAGCCATCTCCTGGACATTCGTGAACACACACACACACACACACACACACACACACACACACACACACACACACACACACACACACACACCAGTCATTACTGCCAATTCTTTATTATAAACATGCAATGCATTTAATCTTTGTATAAGAAGTGTGTGGGTTGTTGTACTCTGAGCTAAAATGCATACTATTTTAAATTTATCTCCTCTCCTCGAATCAGGTAAAACCTTCCTAGTTCATATTTTATATTACATATTATATACATGTTTATTTCCACTTCTCACTTCAATGTTTTATGCATACATATTCCCACTGCTTATGTGTATGTGATCGTGTGTTCGTGTGTGTGTGTGTGTGTGTGTGTGTGTGTGTGTGTGTTTGTGTGTGTGTGTATTTGTGGTGTTTGTGTGTGTGTGTGTGTGTGTGTGTGTGTGTGTGTGTGTGTGTGTGTGTGTGTGTGTGATTGCTTACTTGATTTTACTGAACCACCATCAGAATGTTCCACATACGTCAGTCACATCGACTAGTTCCTGGAATAATTTGCATGAAACAAATACAGAACGAGACAGGCAACGTTATTACTGGGTCTGCAAGTTGTAATACATATTCCTGTTTGCACAGTGTTGTAATATACGTACTGTCTGCATTGTATTGTAATCAAAATACCGTTTGTTTGCAGGAATTGAACATTCTGTTTCACTGCTGCCATCAATATAGACCTTTTGATTTATAGGTCATTGCTATTAATAAAACTAATCTGGTGATAAAGTAGTATCAATGCACGAGTAATGGCTTACAATGAAGGCACGCAGTGAAACGTACACAATGAAGACACGATTAATGACACATAATCAATGCACGAGTAATGGAACACCATGAAGGCACGAGTAATGGAACACCATGAAGGCACGAGTAATGGCACACAATGAACACATGATTAATGGAATACAATCAATGCATGGCTAATGGCACACTGTGAAGACACGACTAATGGCACACTATGAAGGAATCAGTAATGGCACACAATAAATGCACGAGTACTGGCACACAATCAATGCATGAGTAATGGCACGCAATGAAGGCACGCGTAACGGCACACAATGAAGTGAATAATGGTTTGCAATCAATGCACCAATAATGGTGCACAATGAAGGCACAATTAATGGTACGAAAAGAAGTCTGGTAATGGCACACAATCAGTATACAATTAAGGGCTCACAAATCACACTGTTCAAGGCACTTAATAAGACACACAATCAAGGCACAAGGTACATGACTGGACACCAACATTAAGTTAAAAGGCACAAGGTACACGACTGGACACCAACATTAAGTTAAAAGGCACAAGGTACACGACTGGACACCAACATTAAGTCAAAAGGCACAAGGTACACGACTGGACACCAACATTAAGTTAAAAGGCACAAGGTGCACGACTGGACACCAACATTAAGTTAAAAGGCACAAGGTACACGACTGGACACCAACATTAAGTTAAAAGGCACAAGGTACACAACTGGACACCAACATTAAGTTAAAAGGCACAAGGTACACGACTGGACACCAACATTAAGTTAAAAGGCACAAGGTACACGACTGGACACCAACATTAAGTTAAAAGGCACAAGCCACTTAAGCCTCGAGATACAGGGTGTGCTCAAGGACACACAACTAAGTCTCAGGCATTCATGTGCACAATGATCTTGGCTTGACACAATTAATCCAGGAGATACAAAGAGCTGAAGATATTTGCAAGACATTTAATCTAGTTACAAGACAAAAGATACAAGAATAAAATAGCACTGGTAATTTCTTGAAGGAAGTCATAGCGATTATGTGTCGATGAGTAAGTGTATGTGTTCGTACACTTGAATCATATGTGTAGTATACTTGTGTTATTGAAATGGTTGTACTATTGCGTGAAAAGCAATTTCAAACCATTTCAAGTTTATAAACAGTATACAACTTAAACTGTACGCTAATGGTGTGTCAGAGCATGGTATGACTCTAACCGAAGTCAAGTATACAGAAAGCGATTTGTAAGATGTAACTGCACACTATATAGACACGAAGATTCGTCATAAATCGTCAATGACATTAAACTTAAAACATTCAAAATAAAAGTTTCACAAGCATCTTACTGAAGGAATCAAATTTTACATCGACACGAACCTCGATACGTTTGAATAAGTTTACTTTAACTATTGTAACTGAAACATGTTGTGTTTGTTACTTACATAGGTCAGATATACTGGAGTCCTGTGTTACTTATAACAAGGTCATATATACTGGAGTCTTATGCTACTTATGACAAGGTCAGATATACTGGAGTCTTGTGTTACTTATAACAAGGTCACATATATTAGAGTCTTGTGTTAACTTATAACAAGGTCACATATACTGGATTCTTGTGTTTCTTATAACAAGGTCACATATACTGGATTCTTGTGTTACTTATAACAAGGTCACATATACTGGAGTCTTGTGTTACTTATAACAAGGTCACATATACTGGAGTCTTGTGTTACTTATAACAAGGTAAGTGTACTGGAACTGTTGTTTTACATATAGAAAGCGTCGTTTGTACTGGACTGTTGTGTTTCTTATAAAATGTGTCAGCTGTACTGGTATGTTGTGTTTCTTATAAAATGTGTCAGCTGTACTGGACTGTTGTGTTTCTTATAAAATGTGTCAGCTGTACTGGTCTGTTGTGTGACATACACAGTGTCAGTTGTACTGGACTGTTGTGTTGCTTATGAAGAGACTATTATTGTATGTATGATCTGTTCTAGACTACCGTGACACTTATAAAGAGGACCATGCACTGGATCTTAGTATTATAAATAACAAGAATCAAATGTACTTGACATAGGCAGAGATGAGCCGCTACAGTTGATCTTTGTATAGCATATAAATAATACCATCTTTATAGGAGCTATGTATTATTTATAAAGAGGGTCATAATTATGAAATGGAGATTTGAATTTTAACTTATCGAGAGGGTCTTTGTCTGGACTTTTATATTACAGATGATCTTTGAAAGCGGCAGGCAGCATGCGTGGCGTGTAGCAGTCAGCTGCGGTCAAATTCTCACAGGACAGGGACATCAGGCGACTGGAATCTCAAATCGTTTGACAGGCTTGCTCGAGTCACTCAGGCATAAAGTAATCACCCCCAATTTACTTCAGCAGTAGTGCTGTCACGACTGTGCGTGACTTTTCATTGAGCATCTACTTCATCGGTATATCAACACCCCGCCCCTCCTCCGGCCCCCCTTTCCTTAGTAAAGTTACTAAACTATTTCCTACAATCCATATGGTACTTGTGGAGGAAGTGAATATTGCAGAAAATTCCCAAGAGTACACTTTAATTAGACCAAGCTCGTTTGTTACTCGCAACAGTCCTTCTCACTTTCAAAAGCCAGTTTGTCTAAACCAGACATTCCCCGTCAGAGACTTACAACGATCTTCCATAACTGGGATGTCGAGCACGCCGTTCAGAACACGTCAGTTTTATCGTTGTCATATTTTCTGTTCCCATGTACCAACTATAACACAGCAGAGACAAGGTCGCTCGATCTGGGAGGAGGGAGGGGGGTAGGGAATGAGAGAAAAACTCAAAGTCAGCTTCTGTTCCCAGAGCAGGGTGCTTGCCAGTTAAGCTCTTTTTCTGGAAGTCTGGTGACCGCTAAAGCCAGCATGGTCTAGTAGGATTGTAATAAACACTTCATTGTGCATGCCTCAGTTCATTTCTACAGAAGCTTAACATTAGGCTGAAGCTACTTCAGAGAAGCTTTACAAAGTCCCATTCACACATATTCACAAACATACACGCGCAAAGCATATAAGATGAGTACAGCGCGCACACACGCGCACGTATGCAGCAATGCAAACACAATCAATGGCATTAGATATCGGTCATTTGCAAAATTCAAATTCTGTTGTCAAAAATAGCATTAATCATTATGCTTTCATTTCTGTGTGCGATAACTATGTGACGTCATTTTCAGCAAATTTATTCATGAGGGTAGTTTCTGTCTAATTGTTACCTTTTAAGACTATCTGCCATAACATTGTGCCTTAATTGTGCTTAATCACCTTGTTTACAATAACTTTCATCACCTTTCGCCTTAATTGTGTAAAGATTGATTTAACGGCTCGTTATCACCTTGTGCAAAAACTATGAAAAGCAACACCCCACGAAATACTTTGGAATCAATATGGGCCATAGGAAAGTCGGCGTTCTGCCATTTAAGTAACACCCCACGAAATACTTTGGAATCAATATGGGCCATAGGAAAGGTCGGCGTTCTGCCATTTAAGTAACTACAATATCCACTACATATTCAGCAGCTGTTTCGTTTTCGTTTTTTTTTAAACTGAATTCATGTTAATTTGATTTTTTTTTTTATATTTTCGTTTTTGCTAAATATCTTAATATCTTCAATTTTTGAGGTCGACATGAACAATGGCCAGTGCTGAAAAGTATGGGATCCTGCTGAAAGCTTTTGTTTTATAGGATCGGCCACTTAAATTAGATATGATTTAATAATGAAATTGACTAAAGAGGACAAACTTGCTAAACGTGAGAATTTGAAAAATTATACCTGAACATTTTATTCCGCCGTCCGTGTCATGAAGAAATATTGTTCTGGAGGTGGTGGTGAATCGCAAGCCGAGATTTATTAGCGAGAGGAATAGGCCATTACTCAAAACTGGTGTGGCCAAACTAAGACCATATATTTCACTTCATTATTCTCTTTTTCTTTCATATTTGATTCTCTTTTGTCCCACGTGTTTTTTTAACTGCTAGATATTCGATTGGCACATAACTAATGCATATACCATTTCAATATGGGAAACTATTATGGGTATAATAATCGCCGTCAATTAACTTCGAATTTATCACAAAGATATAGAAGTGAATTACCTAAAGGATATATCAGAGAATTATCAAAAGGACATAGTGAATTTTCATAAGGACATAACAGTGAATTATAACAAGAATGTAATAGTGAATTATCACATAAAGATAATAGTGAATTATCATAAGGACATAACAATGAAATATCCCCAAGGATATAATAGTGAACTATTGTGTGTGTTTTGGAAGTGTGTGAGAGTAATTATTCCTAATAAGACTTCCTAGAGCTAAGTAATTATCGCATACCTTATTAATTTGTAAATACAAATATAAAAATATGTGATGCAAAAGTTTAAGCATCTATCTATCTATCTATCTATCTATCTATCTCTCTCTCTATCCATCCATCCATCCATCCATCCATCCATCTATCTATCTATCTATCTATCTATCTATCTATCTATCTATCTATCTATATGTCTATATGTATATCTATCTTTCCATCTATATGTCTATCTGTCTATCTATCTGTATATCTATCTGTCTATCTATCTATCTATAGGTCTATCTCTATGTATATCTATCTGTCTATGTATAGGTCTATCTGTCTATCTATATGTCTATCTATCTAACTACCTACCTGTCTGTATGTCTTTCTATCTGTGATGCGTATGCCACTTAGTTAATGAAAATGATTATTATTATTATTAATTAATCTTTCAATTTCAAGTGATGAGAATCATAATTTATTTCATTAAACACCCCTTGTCTCTCACTTTGGCGGATATTTTGTTTCTGTAAACGTTTTCTCTCTTCCACAAAATAAACATTTACAGTCACATTTACAGTCACATAAGCTTTACATGATGGAAAACTTCTTACTAAAGGAGAAGACAAATTCGACTTTTATATTTAGCGAGCCCCCATCCACCCACTTTCTTCTCCAGCATAAAATTATCAATATGCGTAAGAAGATCAATAAATTTAACAATAATTGTATTAAATGAACAATCAAATATGCATAGGACAATTACAGTTAAATAGATTACTTGGCATCAATATTCCATGAACTCATATTTGGATAATTTTTTGTTTACACAGTCTATATTTGTATATGTGTGTATATATCATTACAGTTCACAGAGTCAATACAAATTGCAGGTTAGTTCTAGCTGAGAATAGAAATGGAGTTATTAGAGGTAGATAAAGTCTTTTCTTTACATGACCTGGATTAAATGTTGCATCAACAGTCTTCACTTGCTTTTGCAACAATATCACAATGTCCATGTCAACACGTGTCTCATGCCACATGCATGGAAAACACTGGTGCAATATAATATTTTCAAACGAACTTCAGCACACTCCTCGCCATATCAGTTCATGATGATTACATTAATTCTGGTAATTTCAATGTACCAAAATTATCCCAAGGTGTCCAGCATATACATCTGCTTACACAAAGCAAAAGACATTCCCACACCTTCTCGGTCATTCAAGTTTCTAACCAGTGAACATGTGAAGGGTAACTCAAAACTTGAAACTCAAAACTTGAAAGTGCATGTGAAAGTCCACTTGTTCACTGCAAAATATAATTAAGAAGCAGCCCTAAGTTTCCCACTTATCACAGTATAACTCCATTCTATCTTATATCCCATTCTCAACTTACAATTTCCTGCAGCAGTATTTATTAACCAATACAACATGATAAATTAAATACAGCATATCAAACAATGTCAAGTGTTAACACTATACATGTGTGCAGCTTAGTTCAAACATTTGTAGAAATAAAAGTCAACTCATAGTGCATCTGTACATAAACACAAGTATAAAATTTCAACAGTAAAAAATGCATGAAATATTCCTAAGTCCATTATCTCTTAATCAGTCGGTTTTAACTTATCCTCAAGCTAATGACTACCTTTCAAAGTAGACTTTCTCTTTTGCCATTCAAATTCCTTATCTGAGAACATATTTTTCTACAGAAAGTAACTGTTTTATCTCAGCCCATTAGCTGATCTCATTCTCGTAAATAATAATCATTGGATACTAGAAAAGTACTCTCAGCTTGCATTACGTCAGCAATCTATAATGTTCTTCCATCTAGAAGTTTACTTCAAGTCAGAACTTTCAAAAGTAACACCAATAGGAGTGCCCAAGGTCAGTTTACTCTGACAATTTAGCAATTTATATATATAACAATTTAAATTTAAAATAGGGAGAGGCAAATTTACTCTTTCACACTATTTATCAATCTATCTATATCTATCTATCTATCTATCTATCTGGCTATCTATCTATATATCTATCTATCTATTTGTATGTTTGTTATCTATCATCCCCTCCATTTTTTTTTCATTTTGTCTTAATTTCTTTTGTTCATTTGTTTTTCCTTTTCTTTGTTGGCTTTGTTTACTCACATGACTCATTCGCTCATCCCATTTCTCAGTTTCGCATTAGATAGCCTATTAATTGCTCTTTGTAATAATGTTTTATTTTCGCATCCTAAAGCAATGAATGGGAAGTCTCATGGAACTCTTTGTCTAGTATCCAAAAAGAAAAGAGAAACACTCAGAAGACGAGAAATGGAACGGGTAGAACAACATAACCACATTCTCCTTGTAGCATCAGATGCCCTACCGTTCTGAATTGCTGCTTGTACATCGTTACCGGGATTTAATGAACCCTCGACCTTGCTGGTCATTGCGCTGTGTGAATGCCATGTCCTGCTCATTGGAAGTCCTAGGGCTGACTGGCTGCCAATCAGAGGTCTCTTAAAGACCACCTAGAGTAGAATCAAGGTCAAACATAAAAAGTACAATTCGTTTTATTCTTTCTTTCTTTCTTTCTTACTTACTTATCAGGAAATTTAAGTAATTGAAGCCATTTAATAATATATTGGTAAAATAAAAGTAAGGAGTCATTAACTGGTAGAACTGTTAACATTTTGGTTTCAAGAAGTGTCTACTGCTTCCGGAATCAAAACTCTTCATGCTCAATCCATCCCACCACATCATTGTGAAGTATTGTGTGGGCACATTGCTTCTTGTTATTTTCATCCTGTATTTTGCCAACAAAACGGTGCACTGGCGTCCCATTGATATAGTGTTATCGTGAAATTACTGGTAATTATAAATAGCACGTCACAGTTCGCCCGCTGGGTAGAAAAGCCCCTAGTTAAGTCAGGCTTGACTTAATCATTATGCTGTTGTCACAACGCCTTCATTGATGTCAGTGTGCCAGTTCGAAGCAGTAAACGAACTTCAAACGTGCTTGAAAAGGGGTTCGATTCATTGAAAATGTTGCACAGTTGTCTGGTTAAGTGACACGTACTACAATGTCCTAACAATGACTTCATTTACTTTCAAAATCTGAGTTTGTGCGTGCAGAACAGGTGGCAGGTGGCTTATACACGTAAGACCAGTCTCCAACTCCTGTGACTATAAATAATGTTGAAGGAGCCTGTACCATTTCTGGCAGCTGGGCATTTCAGGGATTACAAATTATAGTGCTTCGAATTTCAACGCGTTTAATTTGCAATTAATTCGACATTTTACTTCTCTTTCAAGGTCATTTTACTTCTCTTTCGTTATGTATTCTGTGGACACTGTTAACATTCACTTTAGGGTGAGGTGTTTTTGCAATGTACAACAGAATTGTAACACTATACATATTCTCAATGTTACTTTCAATAACTTTATTATAATCAAGCATTTTATCAATTGCATATTATCTTTATTATAATAATCATTATCTTTATGCTGATCGTATTTATCTTCAGTATTAGTGTCACCATCATTATTATTGTGATTGTCATCATTACCTTCATCAGTACTGGAGGAATCAAAACCATACCTTTATTTGGAGTTTAATAAAGCTTTAAGGACGTATGAGTTGTAAACATTAAAGAAAAAATAGTCTAATGGAATGTAATATGAAACTTGCTTATTTAACAATAATATAACAAAGACGTCTCCTGCTACAAATCCACCACAACATTTCTCACCTACCAAATTGCCAGCAACAAAAATAGCGCTAAATCTGTCCCGCGTCTCTGAAAGAGCATTGTATTGTCGAGAGTCTCCTGGATGTAAATCATGGTTTGACTCATGGAGACAATTAATTCTGATCAAGTTAATTATGTGGGTCCTAAACCGCACTGAAAATCTGTAGACGAGACGTGGGTTTGACAGTAGCTCGCTTGAAATTCGCCAGTCTGAGGACGAGCGTAGACTTCTAGAAGGTGAGTGCATTTTGGGGAGGTCAGGGGCAGATAATTGGGGTCACTTGCAATCTTCAGACGTACGAGACAGGAGAGAGGTTCCTTTTTTAGGAGGGGGTGTATCCAGACTGCATCGAAGGTAGTTCAAATGTTCCAGCTATTAACTGGATGGACTGAATGCAGCACAGAGAAAGTTAGGTGAAAAAGAAAGAGGGGGGGGGTAGTGCTTGTTATATTATTGCAAGAGGTTTAAGCAGTTTCAGTTTAAGTGGAAACGATGTCTGATTTCTACATAGAAAGTCGCCATTTTGGTGGATCTCTTTTTCGCATTTTACACTTTCAAGACAGAAAATATATCATGATACACGCTCTTGTACAGACAACTCATTTGTTAATACTACACACATGAATGTATGGATAGATAGATAGATAGATAGATAGATAGATAGATAGATAGATAGATAGATAGATAGATAGATAGATAGATAGATAGATAGATAGATAGATAGATAGATAGATAGATAGATAGATAGATAGATAGATAGATAGATAGATAGATAGATAGATAGATATTGTTGCTTGGTGTTTCTTTTGTAAATACGTTTGCATGTGCAATGTGATCATGAATGAGAATATATATGACACTCATGCTTTGTGGATGAAAAATTAGAAAAAGGCAATCATGATTTTGGGAATGAAATATGAAAAAGGCATTCATATTTTGGGGAATTAAATGAGAGTATCCCTTTGGCCCACTAAATCGTTCGCCTACAATGCATTATAATACAGGAGTTTAGTTTTAAGGGAAACAGCATTTTAATTACAGAATATTAATTATTCATGAGATTAATTTCAAATGAAGAGCCACTGTGTGTGCAAACTGTTAGTAACACGGGCGTTTACTTTATTTAAAGAGCCATTGTGTGTGCAAACTGTTAGTAACACGGGCGTTTACTTTATTTAAAGAGCCATTGTGTGTGCAAACTGTTAGTAACACGGGCGTTTACTTTATTTAAAGAGCCATTGTGTGTGCAAACTGTTAGTAACACGGGCGTTTACTTTATTTAAAGAGCTACTGTGTGTGCAAACTGTTAGTAACACTGGCGTTTACTTTATTTAAAGAGCTACTGTGTGTGCAAACTGTTAGTAACACGGGCGTTTACTTTATTTGAAGAGCTATTGTGTGTGCAAACTGTTAGTAACACGGGCGTTTACTTTATTTGAAGAGCCATTGTGTGTGCAAACTGTTAGTAACACGGGCGTTTACTTTATTTGAAGAGCCATTGTGTGTGCAAACTGTTAGTAACACTGGCGTTTACTTTATTTGAAGAGCCACTGTGTGTGCAAACTGTTAGTAACACGGGCGTTTACTTTATTTGAAGAGCCATTGTGTGTGCAAACTGTTAGTAACACTGGCGTTTACTTTATTTGAAGAGCCACTGTGTGTGCAAACTGTTAGTAACACGGGCGTTTACTTTATTTGAAGAGCTATTATTTTTACCAAACAATACTGGAAAATGTTCGTGTAAGTGACAAGGCATTATTGTGTACACACTGTAAATAACACTAGTGTTTATTAAAGTAAAGAGTCATTATACACAGTCTATTATTAATATTGGAGCTTAGCTTTCGATGAAGTCATAAATCTTAGAACTGATTACTAGTACAAGGATTTCTTTTTAAGCGAAGAGCCATTTTGTATAACACTATTATTAATATCACAGTTTACTTTTAAATGAAGAGCCATTATGCATAACACTATTATTAATATCACAATTTAATTTTAAATGAAGAGCCATTATGCATAACACTATTATTAATATCACAATTTACTTGTAAATGAAGAGCCTTTAAGCATAACACTATTATTATCACAATTTACTTTTAAATGAAGAGCCTTTATGAATGTAAGCTATTCTTAATAACAGAATTTACTTTTAAATGAATCACCATTATGTCTATAAGCCATTATCTATACCAGAATTTAATTTTAAATAAATAACCATGCCAATCTCTGAGATAGTTAGATTAATGATTTAAATTTTAATTGATATGTGTAAACGGAAAAATGCTAATTACCCAATTAATTTAATTAATATAATTAATTTCGTTAATTTTCAAAATTTGTAAATCAAATTTTGATTTGAATTTCACAATTCAAGTCTGAGTAAGATTTGTTTGACGTAAACAACATCGACCCATATCTACAAATAAAGGGAGTTGGAATTACAGGTCACAAATTCTTATGTAACATGGGCATATTCCTGGCACCACACACACTCAGTCTATTATGTGTGTGCATTCAGCCATGACTATGGAGTCAATAGGCACAGGAAGAAAAACAAGTCATAGCCAGAGGCTAAGAAATTCTAGAAACTTCCATGACCTCTGAAAATGGATAAAAGAGCAGACTCAAAATTCTCTACACTCTTTTACACAAGTTTGAGTCCCGTGCCGGCTCATGGTCAGAACTAAGGAAGTTCAAGCCGTCCAGTTCCAGGAGTTCAGCTCCATACGTCACACGTGCGTGCGTACTTGTCAGTACGCATTGTCTTCAGTTATTCATTTTTGGATTGTACCAGTTGATCCTGGCGTCTCAAGTTCCAGTTGTCTAGTGTTGACAACGAGTACTGCCACTTGGTCTCTACATGTGTTTAGGGCCAGTGTGGAGTAAACCTGCTTGTGGATTCTGTTTGTGTCAGGACCATCAAGGGAGACGGTATTACGAAGTGGGCTGCTGCGAAGAGCGTGAGTCTGACCCACTTGTACTACGTGGAAAAACTGCCTAACCAGTGAAATTGAGTATACTGAACTGTGGATGACTATATGTTATCAGTGTCTGTGAAAGGATTACAAATTACAGACTTTGTTTAACTTTCTATGGACAAATTGTTCGTAAATCACGGAACATTCATTTACGTCACCAGGCGGGCTAAAACCACGAGACATTTAATTGTCAGCCACCCTGCCGAGAACGAGGCTACAACAGAACAAGGCCATAATCAGGTGATTCAATTACATGAACTTTCTGTGTAATCTGTACATGTTTCTGTGATTTTCATTCCTTGTTCTATGTCTGATTCTTCTATGTAAATCCTATATTTTCTAAAGTGTTGACTATGTAGTTGGCTTATGTATGAAGAGGAATTGTGTAAGCTTAACTAAAGTATATGAAAATGTCACACGGAATTCTCTAATAATTATTCCCTAAAACTGTATTGATATATCTTTTCATTAATTGTAATTCTGGAAGTCTTTCGAGATTTGTGATTTCGAAATCGCCTAGTGTGTGATTTGGATTCAATGTAAATTTATTGAAATTGTTATCTTTATTTCTTTTTAATAAATTGTTTTCTTTTAAAACTATTTCCTCCTTCATTTCTTGGAGGTACATGTGTAGAGGATGGGTGGGGGCAGCCAATGACATAAGACAATTGAGAAGACGGTCTAGACACATGTTTTAAAATAGTTCCCATCTTCGACAGTGATGAGAGATTTGTGGTAGGGCCGGAATAGTGATAGAACGACTGACAAGATAAACACAGTGTAGTCACTATTCTGAGACAGGTAACACTTGGGAGACGGTCATCGACTGACGGACTGCTCAAGGCTTGACCTAGTCACTCTCAGACCGCATAAGACCCTTTAGGAGGTTGTGAGCGATTGGCATGAAAGTGATTAATTAAAATATTAATAACCAAGGCGCACACGTAGAACCCCCTTTCCGCCACATATTGTGGGCTCGCCCGGTGGATTGTCATAATCGAATTATAGAACCATAGGGAGACCCTTAGACAAGACCAGCCAAAGAAATCTCTAAAGACAGAATTAGAATTTATTCTTTCATCTATCCTTTATCTTTTCTATTCCTTTGTAAACTTTGTAAAGTCACAGTTTGTCCTGTATGTATATCTTGTTGTACTGTACTGTTGATATTGATTGATATTGTTATATTAATTAATATTAAGGATTACTTATTTATTGATTCATGCATTGATTGAGATGATATTGTATTGATTGATATGAGAGTGCAAGATTGATCATATTGTACACTATATCGGACATCCCTTTCGATAGGCGTGAATTGAATATCTAAGTAACGTTGTAACGTAAACACAATTTTGATATATTGTTAACCGTTACGAACAAGTTGAAAATGTCTAACATTTCGATCACGAGTGAGATGCGTAGAGCATGGATTGCGGATGCAAAATTAGAAGCGAAAGACTTGATGATAGGAGAGGAGGACTTATCCGATTTTTTGCAAACCTATCTAGCTGATTGCATAAAGCAGTTCGAAAGGAGAGAGAGAGAGGAGAAAGAAAGAGAAGCAAAGAAAGAGAAAGAGGAGAGAGATGCGAGATTGAAAGAAAAAGAGTTTAATCTGAAAGCCGAAATGTTGAGGAATTCAGACCGGTCATGGAATGAAGTATTTTCCGAAGGTAAACAACCGCAGACTCACGAAGTCAGGGCAAAAATACAATTTCCAGCGTTCAACCGTAAGGAAGACCAAATAGATGAGTATATCAATCTATTCGAGACAAAAGCTATCCTTACTGGGTTTCCGGCTTCACAATGGCTAAACCAGTTATCCTATCTCATGAAGGGACAAGACTCAGTAGTGTTCACAAGAATACCGATAACAGAAAATTCTTATGAATCGTACAGAGACGCGCTATTGAACTATTTCCGTGGCTCGAAAGACGTGTACAAGCAAAAGTTTAAATCGTTTCGACGCGATGATCACGAAAGTTTTACTCAGGCCGCAGAACGATTGAAATATTTGCTAGAACGATGGTTAACTGTCGAGAAAGCGGATTTGGAAGATGCGGAAAGTGTCAAAGAACATTTCGTTAAAGATGTTTTGATAAATTTGTCACCTCCCACACTAATAGCGTACACCAGAGAAAAGGAAGCTGATACATTAGCTGATTGGACGCGCGCCGCCGACCAATACGAGAATGCACACGGTCTACAAGTAGCACCTAGCAGAGGAACACAAAATAAAAATCCTCAACCACCGCCTCAACCACAGAAACAGAACAAACAACCACCGCCTGTTTCTAACAAAGAAAAACAGGAGGGAAATTCGAAACTTGATGACAAACCGTCAACATCACACTCTCATGCAAAAAAACATGACACGCAAACAGGTGAAGAAAAGAAACCGATAACCTGTTATCAGTGTGGTAAAACGGGACACATTAAGCGTCAATGCCGATCAGTCATAGCGGCCATTGAACCGTACGGAGCACCACAGTTCATTGCGACGATTAATGGACATCGAGTAAAAGTCCTACATGATACAGGGTGTTCTATTGGGCTTGTAGTAGATCCCAGACTCGTACACGAGAAGGACTACACCTCTGAGTCAAGAACCATCACGTTGGCTGATGGGACTCAACGGACTGCAAGGGTCGCTTGTGTCGACATACAGTCCAAGTATGTTAATGGACGAGTGCGAGCAGTTTGTTTACCAGGCTGTGTCACGTCGGCCATTGTCGGGTGTGAGTACATTTTACAAGAAAATGGTACTGCACCTGAGGATCCAAATGTTTGTGTTGTCACGACAAGACAGCAAACACGAGGAAAAGAAGAAGTGTCTGCTATGAGGTCGGACGATGAAGTTACCGAGCCGAATACGCATGACGAAATTGCGACCACGCCCACAGAGGAGGGGGCAACGCAAGTGGTCAACAAAGGGGTCACTGAAGTAGCCACTGGGGAGACTGACACGGCCAACGGACCGGCCGGTGAGCCAGACTCGCTCAGTCACGCTCAGTTGACCGACGCGAGCCTTGAGCAGTGCAGCAAGAAGGCGGAGCTTAAAGACACGCACATTTCCAAGAAGTCAGGTGACTTAGTCAGATTTCGTTGGAAGAAGGACATCCTTGTCCGACAGAGAGAGTCGGAAGGCGGAGTTATAACTAGCCAAGTTGTTGTACCAAGCAATCGGAGAGCAGAAGTACTACGCGTGGCTCACGATTCGCCGACCGCTGGACACTTGGGCTGTGCCAAAACACTAGCCCGAGTGACGACAGAGTTTTACTGGCCAGGAATGGCAGGGGACGTCACCCGGTTTTGCCAATCCTGTGATCGTTGTCAAAGGGTTAACAGGAAAACGGAAAAACTAGTACCATTGGGTGAGACCCCAGTAATCGAGACACCATTTAGGAGGATCGCCGTAGACCTGATTGGGGAAATTAAGCCGCCATCAGGGAGGGGACATAAGTGGATTTTGACCGTGATTGATTACGCTACCAGGTACCCCGAAGCTGTACCACTAGCATCGATAAGCACTTCTACCGTAGCTAACGCACTATTCGGTATCTTCTCGCGAGTGGGTTTTCCCGAAGAGATTTTATCAGACCGAGGTACACAGTTCGTAAGCGCGCTAATGAAAGAGGTAAATCGCATCATTCAGGTTAAGCAGATAACTACCACCCCTTACCACCCCCAATGCAACGGGTTGATCGAACGTCTGAATGGCACATTGACCAGGTCATTGAAAAAGCTCTGCATCGACAAACCACGTGACTGGGACAAATACCTAACCGCCGTATTATTCGCGCTTAGAGAGGTACCCCAGGACTCCTCACTGTTCTCACCATTTGAACTGTTATATGGTCGAACTGTGAGAGGACCAATGAGCGTCTTGCGACAGTATTGGACCAATGACAAACTGCCCGATACGGTGAAAAGCACCTATCAGCACGTCATCGATCTTGCAAATAAGATCGACTTGAGCTGTCAGATCGCTGCTGACAACACTCGGTTGGCAAAGAAACGACAGGCAAACCAATACAACAAACACACGAAAGAAACCACCCTCGATGTAGACTCACAAGTATTACTGTTGCTACCCATACATCGAAATAAACTTGAAGTGGGTTGGCAAGGGCCCTACAAAGTAGTGGAAAAGTTGAGTGGGTGTAATTTTCGCGTCCAGATGGAAAATAAAACGAAAGTCTATCACGCGAATTTACTGAAGGAATATCATGAACGACCGGTAAATTTGGTAGCCACTATCGTGGTGGAAGATCCAGATACGCCCGTACCAGAGGCTGGTGTAATACCACACCCCGGGCTTACGGAAACCGAAACTAGTCAGGATGTCATGATAAACCCAGATTTACATCACGGTGAACGAGAACAGGTTCAGAATATCATAGAGCACTACGCGCCGACTTTTACCGACAAACCAGGCCGTACCAAACTGTGTGAATTCTGTGTACCTACCATCGACGATACTCCAGTCAGGGTGAAGCCATATACTTTACCCTATGCAAAACAGGAGTCAGTCAAAATGGAAATACAAAAAATGCTCGAGATAGGCGTGATCGAGAAAGCCGATTCACCCTATAGCGCACCCATCGTGCTGGTGCAAAAGAAAGACGGAACACACCGCTTCTGTGTCGACTACAGGCAGTTGAACAAACACGTTATATTTTCAGCTGAACCTCTCCCCGAACCGGAGCGATTGTTTGCACAATTGAGTACGGCAAAATACTTTAGTAAACTTGATATGTCAAAAGGGTACTGGCAACTTCCGGTTTGCCAAGCAGACAAAAAGAAACTTGCATTTAGCACGCCTGAAGGACAATTCCAGTGGAACGTCATGCCGTTCGGAATTTTAACCGCACCCGCCACGTTCACTAAAATGATGCGCCTACTCATTGAACCCATGCAAGAGACTACCATACATAATTTTATGGACGATGTTCTCATTGCCACCGAAACTTTCACAGAACACATGAGAGTTCTGGAAAAGTTGATTGTCAGATTACAAGAATGCAACCTGACAGCACGCCCGTCTAAATGCTTGATCGCATTCCAGAGGTTAGAATATCTGGGTCACACAGTAGGACACGGCTTACTGTGGCCGGATGCTGCTAAGGTACAGAAACTCTCCGAAATGAGCCGCCCCATCACAAAAACAAATGTGAAATCCTTCCTAGGATTAGCCGGTTATTATCGGAAATTCATACCAGATTTCAGTAAAGTAGCAAAACCTCTAACCGACTTGACAAAGAAGGGACAACCCTCTACTGTACACTGGGATCCCAAATGTGAGATTGCATTTGAGACACTCAAAGACAGTTTGGCTAAACAACCCGTATTACACTTGCCTGATTTAAATAAGGAGTTCATTTTACGAACTGACGCAAGCAATGTAGGATTAGGAGCCATGCTGATGCAAACGTTTGAAGGAGACATTCACCCTGTAGCGTACGCTAGCAGATGTCTAAACAAAGCAGAGTGTAATTACTCTACTTCAGAAAAAGAGTGCCTAGCTATTATTTGGGGGATTCAGAAATTCCAAGCCTACTTGTATGGTAAAAAATTTACTATACAAACAGACCACCAACCACTAGCTTACATTTCTAACTCCAACCGAAGTAACGGTCGATTGACTCGTTGGTCATTGTTTTTACAACAGTACCGATATCAGATACAAGTCATAAAAGGAGTAGACAATGTCGGAGCAGACTTTTTGTCTCGGGTGATCGGAAACGAGGACTAAAATTTCAGAACCTAATAAAGCCGCACATGACTTTTCATTTTTCCTAGGTGAAGTAAGATAGTTCACCCTGTTCACTATCTTTTTGTGGGGAGGAATGTAAACGGAAAAATGCTAATTACCCAATTAATTTAATTAATATAATTAATTTCGTTAATTTTCAAAATTTGTAAATCAAATTTTGATTTGAATTTCACAATTCAAGTCTGAGTAAGATTTGTTTGACGTAAACAACATCGACCCATATCTACAAATAAAGGGAGTTGGAATTACAGGTCACAAATTCTTATGTAACATGGGCATATTCCTGGCACCACACACACTCAGTCTATTATGTGTGTGCATTCAGCCATGACTATGGAGTCAATAGGCACAGGAAGAAAAACAAGTCATAGCCAGAGGCTAAGAAATTCTAGAAACTTCCATGACCTCTGAAAATGGATAAAAGAGCAGACTCAAAATTCTCTACACTCTTTTACACAAGTTTGAGTCCCGTGCCGGCTCATGGTCAGAACTAAGGAAGTTCAAGCCGTCCAGTTCCAGGAGTTCAGCTCCATACGTCACACGTGCGTGCGTACTTGTCAGTACGCATTGTCTTCAGTTATTCATTTTTGGATTGTACCAGTTGATCCTGGCGTCTCAAGTTCCAGTTGTCTAGTGTTGACAACGAGTACTGCCACTTGGTCTCTACATGTGTTTAGGGCCAGTGTGGAGTAAACCTGCTTGTGGATTCTGTTTGTGTCAGGACCATCAAGGGAGACGGTATTACGAAGTGGGCTGCTGCGAAGAGCGTGAGTCTGACCCACTTGTACTACGTGGAAAAACTGCCTAACCAGTGAAATTGAGTATACTGAACTGTGGATGACTATATGTTATCAGTGTCTGTGAAAGGATTACAAATTACAGACTTTGTTTAACTTTCTATGGACAAATTGTTCGTAAATCACGGAACATTCATTTACGTCACCAGGCGGGCTAAAACCACGAGACATTTAATTGTCAGCCACCCTGCCGAGAACGAGGCTACAACAGAACAAGGCCATAATCAGGTGATTCAATTACATGAACTTTCTGTGTAATCTGTACATGTTTCTGTGATTTTCATTCCTTGTTCTATGTCTGATTCTTCTATGTAAATCCT
Source organism: Sinotaia quadrata (assembly GCA_028829895.1). Taxonomy (NCBI): domain Eukaryota; kingdom Metazoa; phylum Mollusca; class Gastropoda; order Architaenioglossa; family Viviparidae; genus Sinotaia; species Sinotaia quadrata. Next base: position 59,094,155 of record CM054180.1, on the reverse strand, counting down.
ATATTTTCTAAAGTGTTGACTATGTAGTTGGCTTATGTATGAAGAGGAATTGTGTAAGCTTAACTAAAGTATATGAAAATGTCACACGGAATTCTCTAATAATTATTCCCTAAAACTGTATTGATATATCTTTTCATTAATTGTAATTCTGGAAGTCTTTCGAGATTTGTGATTTCGAAATCGCCTAGTGTGTGATTTGGATTCAATGTAAATTTATTGAAATTGTTATCTTTATTTCTTTTTAATAAATTGTTTTCTTTTAAAACTATTTCCTCCTTCATTTCTTGGAGGTACATGTGTAGAGGATGGGTGGGGGCAGCCAATGACATAAGACAATTGAGAAGACGGTCTAGACACATGTTTTAAAATAGTTCCCATCTTCGACAGTGATGAGAGATTTGTGGTAGGGCCGGAATAGTGATAGAACGACTGACAAGATAAACACAGTGTAGTCACTATTCTGAGACAGGTAACACTTGGGAGACGGTCATCGACTGACGGACTGCTCAAGGCTTGACCTAGTCACTCTCAGACCGCATAAGACCCTTTAGGAGGTTGTGAGCGATTGGCATGAAAGTGATTAATTAAAATATTAATAACCAAGGCGCACACGTAGAACCCCCTTTCCGCCACAATATGTATTTTAATTATATTGATATTTATTGTCTTTAATAAATCTTTTCATTAATTTTTTCACTCATTTTCATGTCACTTCTTATCGCCTTCACTTTAATGTACCATGTAATATACGTATTGTCTCTGTCTTGTTCTATATTTAGCACCAGGTACTCAAATGGGGGTTCATATGGAGTCACAGGGAGGTGTCACTCGAATGTTGTGTTGTCCTAGATTTTAATTTTGGGAACTAACAAGACATTGTCCTGTAAGCCATTATCTATACCAGAATTTACTTTCTCAATGAAGAATCATTATCCCTTTCATTACTAATGAAAGAAATTTCTTTTAAATAAAGAGCCATTATTTTTGAAAGCTATTTTTTGTGGTGTAAATGTGTCTACCCCTGTTTCTAAATTAAATAATATTATATTGTTGCCAAGGTTAACATGACCTGACATTGGGCACTGCTGCCGATGATATTTTTTGTAACTGCCAGAGTTGGAGTAAACAACTCAGGTGGAGAATATGCTAGAAATTGCTGATGCATCCAAACCAATTCCAAGTGGATGAGTAGTTTTTTTCTGACCATTGATCTCACACTTGTTCATAACAACTTCATCCAATGGGGATGTTATTTTGTTGAAGAGAGTTATATATTCTAATCACTTTGATTTTGACATAATTCAAGTCTGGTCATAAGGATAATCATTAGCTTATTGAAAGATAACTGACTGATAGAGAAAGAATGGAGTTAGAAATGTTTTGTATATGTTTGTTACTGATCTATGATTTGATTTGGAGAATGCTTATTTAATTGAACCCATTATTTCTATATTCATTAATTTGATTATGTTGTACATTATATTTGCGAATTTTGATTGATGCTATATTTCTTAAGCTGTGTTGTATTGGGCTAATGAAATTGTAGCAGGATTTGTAAGTTGAGAATGTGTGTGCGGGAGAAAGGAGTTTAGAGAAGAAATATGCCTGAAACATAGCACTGCCTTAATTTGACTTTTGCAGAAATAATCATGACTTTTGCTTTTTTTTTGTTTGTAACTTCGTATCCTCTTCAGACTGCAGTGACTACTGTACTCCGCATGATTATGAACATGTGACAGAGACAGCTGCCATCATAGAAAAGGTTATGTATATTGAATATAAATTATCTCTCTATAACTTCACTCTCATTTTTGTGTTGAAACCATATCTATGAACCTGATTACATATACGTTAATTTTACTGCTGATATCTCTACTAGAATAAACTGAACGAATGTCCAGTGTTAATCAAACATTTTTTGTGAAGTGATGTGAATTTCAATGCTCATTTGATTATTTACCTTTTTGCACATGTATTAAATCTTATGTTGGAGTAATAGAAAGTGGTTGGGGGCTCGTTAAATATAAATAAAAGTATTATTTTTATTACTCCTTTAGTAAGAAGTTTCCACCTGCAGAACATTAGGTAACAGTAAAAAAAAATATCTTATGATTGTGTACAGAGTAGAGTTTTATGACACATTTATTATCCGCCAAGTGAGAGACATGTGTTATTAATTCATAAATAATAACCAACAACAGTGAAGGGTGCTCAGAAGTGTCACACTATTATTAAAAAAATAATTAATTGTAATTCAAGAGCCATTATGCCTATTAGTCATTATTAATACCTTAATTGTATTTGAAGAGCCGTTATGGCATTAAGCCATTATTAATACCATACTTTACTTGTAATTGAAGAGCCATGATACCTGAAAGCCATTATTAATATCAGAATTTACTTGTACTCGGAGAGCCATTGTGGCTTTAAGCCATTATTAATTCTAGAATTTACTTGTACTTGAAGAGTATTAGGCATGGGTCAGTTCACTTCTCGCAGTGACATATTAGGCGTCCGGAGGACATGTATCCCGTTCTTGCCTCGCCGATTCGGGCACTGCCATTATCAGTGAGCCAGGATTGAATTTACAGTCTGTTGGTCATTGAAGCTGTCAAGGGATTTCAAACTGCATCGATCATAGATAAACGCAAATCGAAATACGAAACCATGTTTGCTTCTTCTCCTTTATGTTCTTAATGAAAAAAATACTAATTACCAAAACATCTATTTTTTCTTAAATAGAACAAATTTGTTAATAGGTAGAAACAAAACAACCGATGGAATGTTTTGATTCAGTTTAATATTTATTTCTTCATTATATGCAATTATCAATATACTGGTTCAGTTTATTACTGCTTTATCTATCATAGTAATGATATGGTTGTTGATGGAATTAAATTTGCTTTATCTATCATATTAATGAAAAGGTTGTTGAAGCAATTAAATGTGCTTGTTAAATGTTTAGTTAGTCCAACTGTATAATGAGAGAATTCAGTTGGTTATGGTGAAAACCAACACAAAAAGGAACCACTCTACTTTGTGGGTGCTTTGTATGTCAAAAACGTTGAGTCGATGTTTTTTTTTTGGGGGGGGTTATTATGTTAATTGTGAACCATTATAAACGATGTCATTCGATTCAATTTTGTTGATAGCCGTCCAGTTAATGTGTTGGTACAACGTATGTAATTATCACGCACGCTCATTCTGTTTCTTGTTGTCATAATGATTAAATGTGCTATCAGTGTGTTGGTATAGCTTACGTAATTATCAGCATGCTCATTCTGTTTCTTGTTGTCATGATTAAATGTGCTATCAGTGTGTTGCGTTGCAGTGATATATGTGGCTTTCAGTGTGCTGCCGTAATACTGATAGTTGTGTCTTTCAGTGTGTTGCGTTCTAATGATTAATTCTGCTTTCAGTGATTTGCCGTTGTAATGTTACATATGGTTGTCAATGTGTTGCAGTTATAATGATAATTATGGCTTTAAGTGTGTTGTCATTATATGATAGCTATGGCTTTAAGTATGTTGCCAATGTAATGACCAAATGCGTTTACATTGTGTTGAAATTGTAATGATAGATATGGCATTCAGTGCACTGCATATTATAATATTACATACGGCTTTCAGTGTGTTGATGTTGTAACGAGAGACAAACTTACTGTGTGTTGTCGTTATAACAATAAACAAAGCTTTCAGAATGTTGCGTTGTAAAGATAGACAAAGCTTTCTGTGTTTTGCCATTGTAACAATAAACAAAGCTTTTGGAGCTTTGCGTTGTAACGATAAACAAAGCTTTTGGTGTGTTGCCGTTGTAACAATAAACAAAGTTTTCGGTGTGTTGCATTGTAACGATAGACAAAGCTTTCTGTGTGTTGCCATTGTAACAATAAACAAAGCTTTCGGTGTGTTGCATTGTAACGATAGACAAAGCTTTCTGTGTGTTGCCATTGTAACAATAAACAAAGCTTTCGGTGTGTTGCGTTGTAACAATAAACAAAGTTTTGATTTCTCTTTTCACCCTTGTCCATTGTGGACTTTAGTTCCCAAAATAAACTTTAATTAATATTTTTAAATCATGCAAATCACAAATAGCATCTCATTTAAAAATTATTGATCAAAATATGAAAATTTATATAGCAAATATGTGGGAGAGTTTTCCATCATATGACAGTGTGTTGTATTGTAATAATACATGTGGCTTTCATTTTGTTGCTGACATAACAATCAAAAATAATAATTCAATTTGTTGTAAATTATAACTATCGAAAGGGTACATCCAGTTTATTACAATTGTAACTAACAAAATACCGTTGAAATGTAGATTGTGAAATGTTCAATTAAAGCAACATGACGTTGTTTGTAATTTTAATCGCATTATAAACAATAGAGTGTTAAAAATACCGTCATTTGACATTATAAACAATAGAGTGTTAAAAATACCGTCATTTGACATTATAAATAACAGTGTTAAAAATACCGTCATTTGACATTATAAACAATAGAGTGTTAAAAATACCGTCATTTGACATTATAAACAATAGAGTGTTAAAAATACCGTCATTTGACATTATAAACAATAGAGTGTTAAAAATACCGTCATTTGACATTATAAACAATAGAGTGTTAAAAATACCGTCATTTGACATTATAAACAATAGAGTGTTAAAAATACCGTCATTTGACATTATAAACAATAGAGTGTTAAAAATGCAGTCATTTGACATTATAAACAATAGAGTGTTTGTTAAAAATACCGTCATTTGACATTATAAACAATAGAGTGGTTAAAAATACCGTCATTTAACATTATAAACAATAGAGTGTTAAAATTACCGTCATTTGACATTGTATTTATTTATTTTGATGGTTACTTTTGCTTTTCTGCTTAACTATTTTTCCTTTCCTGGTTTCCTTGTTGTCTTGATTACGGTGTGCTATTTTATTCGTTCATTCATTGGTCCTTCTTTAGTAAATTTCGTTTTTATTTTATTAAATTGACTTCCTAAAAGAAATGTCTTTGACCGCCAGCTGATTTCTCTTTCCTTGTTGGCTCTTTGTTCGACTTCTGTTAGTTTCAATTTCCTTCTTGGCTCTTTTGCTCGATATCTGTTGGTTTCATTTTTTTAATTGTTTCTTCTTGATGTTTCGGGAGTGTGGTTGTGAAGGGAGATAGATTGTTGACAGGCATTGAGAAAGGTGCCCATTTGCTGCATTGGGAAGGTTTCACTTTACACAACATTAACAAATTAATCTCCAGTGTTGAAGCCTTTCTATGGCTGCCAGCTTTTTATTGTCGATTACTTCACACCCCGACCCTAGCTAAAGCACATTGGTATGGACGCGAAGACGTCAGCACAATTTGTGAAACAGTTGTGAAACGATATTTTCTCGACAAAAATAATGCAATTACATCAAATCACATTGGATGGACTTCGATCGTCTGCTCATTTAGAGTCGCTGAGTGATCGATCGATCTTTCAGGGAAGCGAACGTGTCAGGCTCTAACAGCTCTTGGAGGCAGAGCACTTTGGTATTGCTGTGAGTCTAAAGCCGTACTGTTCCAATTTTGATGTTACCACCAAGCTCTGCTCTTGAGGGCAGAGTACTTTGGTGTTGCTGTGAGTCAAGTTCTGTACTGTTCTATTGTTATACTGCCAGTTTGAAGATATTTACTAAACTTTGAATATAATACATACCTAGTCTAATTTCCTCAGGGCAAGCCACTCTCATGTCATTCACTTCACATTTCAAATAAAGGCAACTGAAATTATTTCCAAATACTACCACTTTAAAATGACTAATCAAAATACCACTTTAAAATGACTAATCAAAATACCACTTTAAAATGACTAATCAAAATACCACTTTAAAATTACTAATCAAAATACCACTTTAAAATTACTAATCAAAATACCACTTAAATACGGATACTCCAAACTAAAATCGCGCCTAATAAGTCTCTCCAAGAATGGTCATTTAAAATATAAACAACTCTAAATGCAATAATTTGAAAAATAACCACTCCAAATGCCATCACTCGAAATAAGATTTTTACTTATAACCACTTTGAAGTGAGTCACACCAACTCAATCATTCAAAAGTAATTCACTGAAACCCATAGCCTCAAATAAAACCACTCCAAAAGTACAGGTATTTTAAATATAGTTACATGAGATACATCTGTTAACACATATATCTATTCAAATATATTTTCGCAAAATGCGGGATACAGACATTCAATGGATTCAGCTCAAAATACTCCCAAAACAGCTACTAGAAATACAACCTCTCTAAATTAGGGATTTTTTATATCCATCTATATCACTAGTATATCTACACTAAATAGCCACTTAGTTATGAAAATAATCGCACCTAAGCCTTCTACCCTAAATCACTACTAAGTGAACCGCTTCTAATTCTTTCACTCCGTTGAAATCGACGACACTTCAAATGCAGCTGCTACAAGTGCAATTCAGTACTAACTGAATCCTACATTCTAAATCCATCCACTTCAATGTAATTCACCCCGAAACGGTATCATGCTTTGTGTAATTTATTTATCGAAGTCTGCCATCCATTTAAGAGACAAAAATCTTAAACTTGTCTGCCTAATAATCGTCACAGCATCCTTTTTGCTAACTTATCTGTACACGTTTTAACTTATTTGACTTATTCAGCTATGATCCATAGAAACAGTGAGGACTTTTTTGTTGCACAAAATTGTACAACCTCACTCGATGTTTGAATTAATAATGATGCGTGTACTATTGTGAGTACATTATCTTACGTGAATTGAAGAACATACGTACCTCACTAAAAATGCAAAGTAACAAGAACTACACCACATCAACTACAAGAAATAAACAAATAATAATAAACCACCTCAAACACAGCTACTAGAAATACAATCATTCCATATACACCTACTGTTTGTTTCCACTTCGCTCTCTCTCTCTCTCTCTCTCTCTCTCTCTCTCTCTCTCTCTCTCTCTCTCTCTCTCTCTCTCTCTCTCTCTCTCTCTCTCTCTCTCTCTCCACACACACATACACACATCTTCCTTCACACTATTGTTTCATTTGTGTGTAATATTTAATCCTTATTACTCTATCCCTATCTTCCCTCTCACTATTGTTTCATTTGTGTGTAATACTTAATCCTTATTATTGTTATCTCTATCTAATTATTACGTGATGTATTCCTAACCTCCTTTTAGCTGAGCCCGCGAACACAGCGCCCATTTATTGCATGTGCTCTTCTGATATGGATAAAAAAATTGTCATTTTGAGTTCTTTTTAAATGTTGTTATAATATCCTATTATTAATTCACCGAGGTAATCATTCACCTTAAGTGTTCACCTCTATGACCTCATTTCAACCAATCATTTGGCTCGCTCTCTTCCACATAGCGTTCGCAAACTCTCAAATAAAGCAATATAGAGTATTCAACTTTTGAACAATTTCATTATATTTTTTTTTAGAAAAAAAGGTAGCCTAACAAGTAATTCACTAAGATCTACCAATCAATAGGTGCATGGTTCTGGATTAGCCAAAGTTGAAACAATTCTCAAAAGGTCATTTGATCAGCACAGCTGACTTAGTGCCGTGGACAGCAAATTGTCTTTATTTCCCCAGAATGCGAAATCGGAACTTACTGGCTTTTCGGAAGCGTTTATTCCAATCTCTCCTTTAATGAGGTCATGTCGCCTTCAGTCAATAGTAAGCTCCCCTTGTGCTGATTTACTGACCAGTCCATGGCAAGATCCCCTTGCACTAATTTACTGACCTCCAGTCAATAGTAAACTTTCCTCGCACTGATTTACTGACCTCCAGTCAATAGTAAACTCCCCTTGCGCTGATTTACTGACCTCCAGTCAAAATAGTAAACACTCCCCTTGCGCTGATTTACTACCTCCAGTCAATAGTAAGCTCCCCTTGCGCTGATTTACCGACCTCCAGAAAACATATTGCTGGCTTGTAGACTATGCGCCAGATATAAGAATAAATAGGTGTGCTGAGTTAAATCTGACTACAGTGTTTGTGCTGCCTGAAATATATTTTCTCGATTTAAAGGTGTATATGAAGCAGTTTTAAAGAGTAAATACTCATGTTAAGATTACAAAGATCTAAAAGTAAAAGTTCACATCCTCTGATCCAATTTTCCACTCTCATCTATCCCCCTTCATCCCCTTCCACGAATCATCCAAAATAAAAACGAGAAATGGATTACGTGGGATTTTTGTACTAATATTTGGTAAAAATCTTATTTTGTAATATCTGCTCAGGTGACGACCACTTCACTTTGAAGTGATAAAGATCATGATGGTGAGACTGCTAACAGGATGGTCAATATGTGTGTCGATGTTTCTTTCCAATATGTCGTCCATATTTTAAAAGTTCAGCAGTTATTTGCATTCAGTAAGTATAAATAAATCATCAGTTTCGATCAAAGGGTTATTCTTAGTTAACCGGCACACGCACGAAAATAATGCAATCGTTCTTTCAACCTACACTTCTGATAGATCAAGGTTATGTGCACATATGTTCCTATCACTTCTGACATCCTACTTAGTGTCATGAGGGTGGGTGGGATGGGTGGAGAGAGAGTAAATAGGGTGAAGTGGGGAGCTTGAGATACGGCAGTATATGTGTTCTACATTAGGCTTTTTAGAAACGAGACTAAACCATTAATTTAACTGAAAGAGAGCTATGTTAACTAAAGTACTTCTTTCAATATCAATCACATTTTAATACACTGCATAGATATTACACTGCATATAGACATTTCAATACACTGCTCGGATATATATAAGGTATGTCATATATATTTTAATCTATGCATAGATATTAGGTATGACATACACATTTTAATAAGCTGTAAAGGTATTAGGTATGTTATACATGGGTAATAGGTATGTAATACACATATAGTTTGAGTTCCGTTGCTCCCACACCGACCCCAATACAATCCACAAAGGTGCACGCACTACCTTGCAGCTGCTGTATCATCAGTTGACTGCCCTGATTGGTTAGAGCCAGTGGACTTGTTTAATATACAGCGTTGCGGAAAAAGCCAATAGAAACGTTCGGATAGGTGCAGCTAGCAAAAATGGCGGCGATATCATATTAGTCGGTTCTGTTAGTAAATCAGGCGTTCGTGTGTGTGTGTGTGTGTGTGTGTGTGTGTGTGTGTGTGTGTGTGTGTGTGTGTGTGTGTGTGTGTGTGTGTAATAATAATTCTAAAGAATATTTGCTGTTTCTTTGGAGGTTTAGGTTAGAGTTTGGGTTTGATAGCTAAATTAATTAAACAACAAAACCTTTTTTTATCAAAGGGATATTGCAAAAACCCTTCTAGTTAGCCATCTTGCTTAAAAGGTTAAAAATAACCCTTGTTGATCAATCTGCGATAGTATACTTTAAGAGTGTAACCATCGCTGAGTGGTCAATAAGGGTTATTTTTATGAACCTTTTTGGGGGGGGGGGTCTAAACACCTACGACTTTCAAAAGTATGCTGATCACATGCATCTCGTCTGCTGTGTGCTTTGACCCAGTTGTTCCCCGCATCGCACTTTAATCCTCTAGATATATCCTTGAGCAAGACTCCACAGTCTTCAGTCCTCTGGATTTAGACCAAAATTTAGTTCGGGGTCACATGAGATAGATGAGATTGAGTGGAATCAAGATTCTTTTACAAATTTTTTTTATCATTATACATAAAGAAGAGTAACGCGATAACTAACATCTTTACAGTTAAACTACAGTACAGTAAGTTGCTAATATAGACTCTACTTCGTATAGGCAGATTGGTAAACAAGCCTTGATTACCAGTTTCAAAAGGTAGGTATCCTTTAATACACATTTCACTTGCGCACTTAACTAAATATCAAGGTTCAAATACTAGCCTAGAAATGTTATTTCATGAAAAACTGTTTTAATGTGCTATTGGCTCAAAAAAAGATAGTGTGACGCCAACACCACTTATTTAATGGTTATAATTATTATTAATTGATTAATCGTCCATAACTAATTGCAAGTGAAGAGGATCTTAATTTATATTATTAATAATTCTCCAGCAGACACCAGTCGTCTCTGTCACTTGATGGATATGCGGGAAACAACATTAAAGACAAACATTTATTCACAATATTTCCTTAGGTGGAAAACTTCTTAGTAAATGAGAAGACAAATCCGTCCTTAATCTATTTTTAGCGAGCCCCCATCCACTCACTTTCTTCTTCAACATAAGGTTATCAATATGTATCAAAGTCCATAAATTTAATAATAAATGTATTAAATCAACAATCAAATATACATATAACAGATACAATGTATAAGATAAATGTATTAAATCAACAATCAAATATACATATAACAGATACAATGAATAAGATTACTTGACAATGATAGTTCCATGTAACCATGTTCAAATAATTTATTTACTACATGATGAAAGCTCATAACGCTGAATTTTCTGAAATGAACCATCCATAATAAGCATTATGCTTACAATTTCTCTCTAGGTGTTCTGAACAAAGTGTGTTGAAAATATTAAAAATAGGAAAACAGTATGATGACGCAGATGGGAAATATGTGATTTTAAATCATTCTAGAGAAATTGCGTGTGTGTGCCTTTATGTATGTATATGTCTTCAGGAAATGTGTGTGTATGTGGTGTGTGTATGTGGTGTGTGTGTATGTGGTGTGTGTGTATGTTTGTTTGTTCGTATGTGTATGTAGGAAGCGTATGAGTGTGTATGTTTGTTTGTATGTATGTGTATGTAGGAAGTGTATGTGTGTGAGAGAGCATTGAAAGATTATTAATTTTGTACATAATGTTTTATAATTATAATAATTTATTGAATACGAATGTTTAAACATAAAATGTTCAAGCTCATTGGTCACTCTTATTTAAATTTTGTTTCGGTATATTTTAGATATTTTGCTACCAATGTTGCAGTATTTGTCATCCACACTAAATATTTCTTCGTGTGAACGCAAAATTTAAATACAAATAATAGTATTGATTATATTTATACAATTAAAAATAAAGATTAATTTACATCTTGAAATAAAAGTTCTGCATAAAACTTAATAACAAAACAGAAGATGAAATTATGCTTTCATTTCCAATCATACTCTCTGTTAGATGTTTGTATTTAAAAAATGCTGTTATTACACCCTTGTTCACTTTAATCGTATGCATTTTAAAAACGTGGGTCCTAATGAAATTAAAAGTTTCCTGCTTTATAGAGATTTTGAACAAAATGCATATAACTATGAATTTTAACCAGTACGTTCTGTTTCTGTCTAGGACAACCATTCATTTTCGAACACAATTTGCAGGTCACAGCTGCACAGTAAGAACCTGTCTTTTTCTTATCGCAGCTTCAAGCATCTGTCACCTTGACATCCTCAGGAAAATGACAGTGCCTTCAAGACAGGAGAACGGGAGAAGTCTAGAGGGATAAATACGAGATTATAATGTCTTGAAACAGTTTCCAACAGTTCCACAGTTTCTGAATGCTGCAACCGCAAGTCGAACATAAAATAAATTTAAGAGGCGCTCGTCTGGCAAAAGAAGAAAGAAAAGAGAAATGGCCAGTTAATTGCAGACACTGTCTGGTAGACAAAATCGTCTACAACGTAACGCGAGTTTTGCAGCGGATATTGAAGTGCTGAGAGGCACTAGCGCGAAACAAGCAAACAGAGACTTCAAAAACGAGAACTCGAGGAAAGACGATTGAAATACGTTCACAAAATGTCTCCACTTTACCGTCATTGGCACGGCCTGGACTAAGGTCCCACATTGACTTCTGGATCTATATGCAGCGTGAAATATACAAAGTGCCTTTGTTACCTGAGCACAAACAGGGTAATGGTCGGAGAGCTATTAATAACTCTCTCTCTCTCCTTGGAATCTTTGATCTTAAACGAAGAAACAAAATCATATTTCTTATTATGTTCTTTATTGAAAAGGTTAATCCTTTCAATGCGTTTTTCGTAAGGAGGTTAAAATATTCAGTAAAAGTACTTTTAAAGGGATGCGAGATAAATAGATAGATGGACTGACGGACGGACGGACAGACAAATAGATAGGTAGATGGATGGACGGATAGATAGAGAGATAGATAGATAGATAGATAGATTGACTGATTGATTGATTGATTTCCTTACTTTATATTCATACTGCTAGATCGAATACTACATCTCAGCTAGAGATCTGAATAATGAGCCTTCTGCAATATTACATATAGTCTCTCTCTCTCTCTCTCTCTCTCTCTCTCTCTCTCTCTCTCTCTCTCTCTCTCTCTCTCTCTCTCTCTCTCTGAAGGAGGGAGACGTGGGAGAGGAAATCTCTATATTTATACTTTCCACAGTCCTCAGTCAAGTCCGGTTGTCAGGTATCGGCAATATTAAGCTAACTAGCGTGTAATGGGCAGGACATCATTTCTCACCGGCTCCCGTTGGGGCCAGTATTTCCTGATTGTCGCCCTTGATGACTGTTGCTGGAAAATCTGCTCGGAAAGTGCAAGTGGAAATCTACTGAGAAGTCCTTCGTGTTTTCTTGAAGGGCGTCACAGACAACGGACTGCCCCTCTTCTGGAACTCATTAGCACAGTGTTTCTGGACGCTGTCATCGAGAGGCTTACTGTCGGTAAGATTTCATCACCTGCTAAATTCACAGACTCTTTCTAAACAGTGGATATATAAATCGTTGTTTTCGTCCCATCTGTTACTTTTATTTTCCTTTGTTTTATTTATTTCTTCCCAACAAACATTAACTTTTGTTTTTTCTAGTTTATTTAATTCTTCTTTGAACTTATATTCCTAATTGCTGTGAGAGTTGCAGAGCACATTTGCTGTCTCTATTTCTGGACTTAATTGTTGTATAAATTGTTAAATTGTCAGAGACCCGACCTTGAGTACTCCTTATGATGGTATTTTTGTGTCAGAGTTGGAATAAACACTCGAGTTGGGAATATGCTAGAAATTGCTGATGTAATGCAAACCAGTTCCAACTGGTTAAGATTTACGAGAATGAATCAAATCAATGGGCTGTGATCATAACTTTTACCTCTGTAGAAAATTCTATTGCCAAATCACTTGAATTAGGGGTGGCAAAAAGTCCAGTCTTAAAAGGCGGCCTTTAGTTTAATGGTGAGTTAAATGATTAAGAGAGAATGGACTTTAAAATATGTCATGCGTTTTTGCTATTGACTTGTTAAACTAACGTTTTAAGTAGAGATTATTATTTTAGTAGACTATTATTTCTACAAATGTTTGAACTAAGATGCTCGTATATAGTAAGCTTAATACTTGACATTGTTCCTAATGAACCTATTCATAAATTGATATGTTGTATTTATTATGTTGTGTGCGTGTGCTGGGCTACTAGATACTCTATAGCAGGAAACTATAAGTTGAGACTTTAATGTACGAGAGAATGGAGTTAAGGATAGATAAACTGGAAACTTAGCATTTGTTCCCAGATTATATTTTACAGAGAATAAGCGGTCTTTCTTTCTGTGCATGATTTGAACCTCCTGGTTTACTGATTATAAACTGCTACGCCCGATCATAGTAAAGGCGGGAAGCAGTGTGTAAATATAGAGAATATACTACACTCTATTGTTGTAATGTGACAATGTACAGTGTGGTGGTGACGAGTGTGTGTGTGTGGTGGGGGTGGGGGTGGAGGTGGTATATCAGTCCAAAAGTTGTTAGATGTGAAATTGTACAAAAAATATTTTTATGCAACTGTATCGTTTAAATATATGATAAAGCCGTTTTCATCTGTGGATCCAAGCACAAAATAAGCACGTTTGAGTTCAAAAAAGGTTTCCTGGCTTATGTAATTTCTTGTCAATCAATATTTCTTTGGAAAGGAAGAGTTCGTGACGTAGAACACACAAACGCTCGCTGCGCAATGCCCTTTTCGCAGTCGTCAGTGCCAATCAAGTGCGCATGCTCTAGTACTGTTCAATAAACAAATAGCTATGGAACAGGAAATGAGATTTTGCGCGTCAGGAGGAGCAGAAAGCGAGCGTCCATGGGAGGCACTTCCGTCACTTTTGTTCATAATTACAACACTTAACATCGAATGACAAGACGGAAAATTTTGATTCAGGAAGATTTTTTAGTCACTGCTGTCGCTACCAAACGGTATGAACAAAAAATCAAACAGGGAATTACGCTTTGCACCCACCAAACGCAGTTATGAAATAAACGGTCTTTGAATGAGGGTAGGCGAATTGGTTAGTTGTGTATTAAAAAGAGTATTTCCTGTTCAGTGTGTAACAGGACATTATTATTGGTTTCTTTACTTAATAGCTTTCTCTTCTTAATGTTTTTAATCTTTAATATTCTACATAAAAACTCCTTCGAAAAGTTGGCAAAAAATTACTGTTTAACGTTTCTTTCAAGCAGCACGATAAAAAAATAAAAAAGGAAAACGTCTTTTCTCAAGGACGTGAGTTCTCAAGTGGAACGTGATTAACGGAAGTTCTCAACTATTAAAAAAATGCGATCGAACTTTTCTCAAAATTTAAGAAGTCACAAAAATTATTGCTAGAAAAATATGTTTGGATGATACTCATAAGAATGATATATCAGCTGCTTTTTGATGCAACCTGTTTTTAACTACATATATCAAAGCAAAATGAAAGTGTTAGTCGTCGAACAGGCAGCTTTAAGAAAGACGCTACTTAAAGCCTATCTGTTATTATCATTAATAGTAGCAGTAGCAATGGTAGTGTTGCCTCTTTTCATGTCTTTTGTTTTCTATTGAATGGTTGTGAGTTTTGGTCTAGGAACGCTAACAATTCATGTTACTACTTCTGTTAATGCTAACAATTCATGTTACTACTTCTATTAATGCTAACAATTCATTTTACTACTTCTATTAATGCTAACAATTCATGTTACTACTTCTGTTAATGCTAACAATTCATGTTACTACTTCTGTTAATGCTAACAATTAATGTTACTACTTCTGTTAATGCTAACAATTCATGTTACTACTTCTATTAATGCTAACAATTCATGTTACTACTTCTATTAATTGTACTGACAACAGCAATAAGAATAAATGTTGATTTTATTAGTGCTGGATGTCCAACAATCTCTGATTCATTTACTGTTTACAATGGACTTCGTTTTTCTGTTTCAAGATCAAGTTTGAACTGAATTTATACTATTTTATTTTTATTCGCTGTTCTCATATTTTTCCTGCTGGAAATTCCTGTGGTCTTCCATCCACACTAAGTGATAACTGGGGTGAAGGCTGTTGACACTTACAACCACTGTAAAAGGCATGAGATAACTGGGGAGAATGATGTTGATACGTATAGCCACTGTAAAAGGCATGAGATAACTGGGAAGAATGATGTTGATACGTATAGCCACTGTAAAAGGCATGAGATAACTGGGGAGAATGATGTTGACACTTACTACCACTGTAAAAGGCAAGAGATAGCTGGGGAGAATGATGTTGACACTTACAACCACTGTAAAAGGCATGAGATAACTGGGGAGAATGATGTTGATACGTATAGCCACTGTAAAAGGCATGAGATAACTGGGAAGAATGATGTTGATACGTATAGCCACTGTAAAAGGCATGAGATAACTGGGGAGAATGATGTTGACACTTACTACCACTGTAAAAGGCAAGAGATAGCTGGGGAGAATGATGTTGACACTTACAACCACTGTAAAAGGCATGCGATAACTGGGGAGAATGATGTTGATACGTATAGCCACTGTAAAAGGCATGCGTTCAGGCCTTATATCTCACCCATACATTTATTGTCGATTTAAATTAAAGTCTATATGTATACATAACTAGGATTCCCCCCCCCCTTCGCACCAGATGTTACTATCTCTGTCCAGGCCATTGGAACTTTTACTACCACTTCTTGCATCCATTCTGGTCTTTTGAAGAATTTCCAGTTAACAGTGTCAGATTAACTTGCAAATGCTCTTCAAACGTACTTGATTATTAAAGATCTTCAATTTCAGTAAACTAATTAAAATAAAGATGAAGTGTACTCACGAATAACTGCCAATAAACAGTTGTTTTCCTAGCTGCAAAGTTAGTCCCCTTTGCAAATCATATTTCTTTATTCGCATTGTGTGAGCCGTCGGCTGCTCGTATTCCCACCCTCACCACCCCACCCCCACACACTTTCTTTATATTACTTTGATAGATCCGACACCTTTCCACCTTAGTCCGAATCCTCTTCCTCGTCTCAATATATCACCCCCGACCTTTTAGACTCTGAACGGAGAGAATATCGACACTGATGGCAATTTCATTCATTGGACGTCAGTTATTTTACATTCGGCCATTTCTATGGACAGACGTGGTTGCCGTAGAGGATGACAGTCAGTATTGGGGGGTGGGTATAGGGTCTACACCAATCAATGTCTAAAACTGTTGCAAACTTTCGTCAACCGGAAGGCTTTTGAGCTGTCGAGACTGGACAGTTCTAGTCCCGTTTAGATTTGTTTCCCTTTGTTGGAGGGCGTCCTTTTCCGAGACTGCATGACTGTATGTCCAGACACGTTAATTCGTAATTTTGAACATACTGATGCCATTAATATTTTTAGTGGCGGTTATTTAGCCATTGATAGGCTGCGCGATTAATGTTTGACCAACGGGTATTTACAAGCATAATTTCAACACAAATACATACATACACATATATATGGAAACATACTGTTGTACACACATGAATACTAACGAATACGCACACTCAGATGCATGCAAATGCAAACACACGCAGTTGTTATTCGCACATAATCTTATATATTTGGTTCGTATGCAAACGATTCCCCAGGCGTGTAAACCATCACAAAAGATGTACATACTCGCACTCAAATAGACATACATGAACACAGACACACGTACTCAAATAAACATACATGAACACAGACACACGTACTCAAATAAACATACATGAACACAGACACACGTACTCAAATAAACATACATGAACACAGACACACGTACTCAAATAAACATACGTGAACACAGACACACGTACTCAAATAAACATACGTGAACACAGACACACACACACACACTCTCTCTCTCTCTCTCTCTCTCTCTCAAATAAACGGAGCGTGAACACAAATACACTCGCGTAAGTATTTCTCGCGAATTTTCAGCAAATAATAAGTTCTTTGCTGAATAAAATTTCGCTCATCTACAGTCTGCGGAGCTCTTTTCACTCCTTAATCACTGAATACTCTCTTGAGACTTGTAAATGGACAAAACATTCAAACTTCATTAATTGTATTAGTTATGTTCCTTTCGGCAGAGAACCAGAGTTTATGTTCGAAGTAATCTTTAAAAAAATTTTTAAAATATTAACAAATATTACATATTTTTATTATCGTCTGAGGTGCTGTGTGTCATTGCCATGTATTTTTTGTGAAATGAATCCAATTCGCCATATTAAAGCTCTCTTCGCTTAGCGTAAACCGTTTTGCTTTTTCGGACAGTGTATGCATCGATGCTCTCGTTAGCATTTGATAGAATTCTAAATGATAGACGTTGTCGAATAAAAATATACACCCCAAAACTATAAATGTTCCTGAAGACTATACAAAATAGAGGCGCGGGATTGGTTTCAGATTTTTGTTTTGTTTTGTTTTGGGGCTTTTTTTGTTTTTATTTCAGACTGGTAGTGGTCAGATGACCAAATCTTTGTTAAAGTTTTGAAATTAACTACTTTAGCCTTCGGAATTGTCTTTATTTTAATTAACCTTCTTTCATTCAAGTAAGTTTCAAAATCTGTCCGCATTACAATGACATGTTTACACTCACCGCGCTGGTGGCTGAGATCATAAAGTGGGTTAACCATTTTCTCTAGAAGTGGCTAAGCAGCAATCGATGACCAGAGCGAAGATTTCTGTCCGAAGTGGAGTAAGTTACTACAGACTGCTCGGGACGGCGGATCCACTCTTAAGGCCAGTAATCAATGGCGGTCATCAAAAGGATGGAACCTCCTTGATTGAAGAAATGATGAAATTGTAACTACTCTAGACCTTGGGTTTATGGTTTTATGTGCTGCATCTCTCCTGAATAGTAGTTAACGGTCTGACTCTTTGCCACTCTCAAGGTCAGTTTACATTCCTCGAGACAAACATTTCTAAGTGATGGGGTTGCGAATCTATAACAGTCTATAATTAGAGCAAGACAAATAATTCGATAATTCCTATCTGAAAAGGCCAAAATAAGTTTATGAAGGTGTTCAATATTTCGAATAAATGGAAAATTAATATTTGACCGGAATGGGTATCATGTTTACTTATATGTTTTAGTTGTGTGCTTTGTAAATATGCGACATTCATAGAGATGATACTGTAGAAAAATATAAGCAACATGCACACAATACCTGGGTTAGACAGCAGGTTTACGGCACTGGATTGGATAGCAAGTATATAACATTGGATTAAGCAGGTGTGCAACATTGGATTAAATAAGAGGTTTACGGATTGGACAGTAAGTGTACAACATTGGATTCGATAGCAAGTGTACAACAATGGATTACATAAAAGTTTACAGCACAGGATTAGACAACCAGTGTACAACAATGGATTAGATAATAACTGTACAACATCAGATTAGACAACAAGTATACCACACTGGATTAGCCAAGATGTATACGCACTGGATGAGACAAGACAAAAACAAATTGCAGGAAAGTTCGAGATTAGTGGTGTTTCAATAGTACTTGTCAGCAATTGGAGTCGCGTAACTCACTTCACGAAGTATAAATTATATAATGTGCGCAGTTCGATAGAAAAGACTTTTGAAATACATTGACATTGCAAGGTTATCTTGTAGGAAAGGGCAGGACCATAGTTCAAGCCTCTGTTCGAGATTCCACCGAGTTTACCTTCACTCCACATTAGGTCATCAGATATGTCGTCCACACGAGCATTTTAATACCATTACAAATGTGGTTAATACGAGCATTTTAATACCATCCCAACAGTGGTTAACACGAGCATTTTAATACCATCCCAAATGTGGTTAGCACGACCATTTTAATACCATCCCAAATATGGTTAACATGAAAATTTTAACACCATCAGATAAATCGTCTAAACGACCATTTAAAAACCATCCCAAATGTCGTTAACACGACCATTTTAATACCATCCCAAATACGGTTAACATGACCATTTTAATGCCATCCCAAATATGGTTAATATGACTATTTTAATACAATCCCATATGTTAAGACAACCATTTTAACACCACCAGATAAATCGTCTACACGACCATTTTAAAACCATCCCAAATGTCAAAAAGACCATTTTAGTACCATCAAATAATGACGCCCACAGGAGTATTATAACACCATCAGATGTGACATCCACGTGAGCATTTTAACACATCAAAGTTGTCTCTCTACAAACTATTTAAGTACCATGAGCTATTTCGTTAAATCGAGCATCAGAAAAGTCGCCAACACGAGCACTTTAACACCATCAGACGTCACTTCAACACGAGCATTTTAACACCATCAGACTTCACTTCAACGCGAGCATTTTAACACCATCAGACGTCACTTCAACACGAGCATTTTAACACCATCAGACGTCACTTCAACACGAGCATTTTAACACCGTCAGACGTCACTTCAACACGAGCATTTTAACACCATCAGACGTCACTTCAACACGAGCATTTTAACACCATCAGACGTCACTTTAACACGAGCATTTTAACACAAGCATTTTAACACCATCATTTAACACCACCAGACGTGAGAACGACTATTAGGTATTTTTAGAAAGTAGATGCTCTGTATTTGTGTTAAGCGCTTTGATTGTGTTCTACATGTCGCCAAGCGACAAATAAAATGCAGTAAAATAAAAATATCATGCATTCGCGTTGCTGATAAAGATGCAGATAATTGTGAGATAATATCAGTGTACAAATACTCTAGAACGCAAACACACTTTACACACGCAAGCTAAAACACTCAAAGTAGGTCATTCTCGCAATCTATTTTACGGGAAACTGAGAAGATGGCCTATATTTAATTTTACGAAAAGATCAACAGTGCAATGAAATGTTCGCTTTCCTTGAATGTCAAAGAGGTGGTAGCATCTATTTGTCTTGTTGTTTAAGTGCATAGAGTTCAATAGATTACCGCACTGCACTACGTTTCCAGGAGCGGAAGGGTTTGGTTCTTTCAAAAGGAGGACCGCGTATTAATATAGCAGTGATTACGCAACATTCCTCTTGAGCAATACAATTTTCGTGTGTATGTATTTCTCTTTCGTTTTCACTTGTTTACGTCATTTCATGGAAAGAAAGAGAACGCACGACTTAAAGTGCTAAATTGGATGAGAATGATCCTAAATATAAGATGCATATATTTATCAAGGCGATTTAAATACAAATGGCAACGCTAGTACAAAGCGGCTGATGCTATTGCTGCTACTTCTGATGAGAATGATGGTTGTGGGAGTAGTGATTTGATGATGGCGATAACGGTGTTGAAGTTAAAGAATATAATCTTTCACTGATGATTGTTAAATACTATAATATTTCTTATCTCTTTCACAAACAGTTACCTTTCCTTTCGAAAGAGAAAAATTGACGAAGGTGGCAATTAAGTAGACGATTAATAGTAATAATGTCTCTGATTCTTTACAAATATCAGCCTAGCTTTCAGCAAATAACTGTTGATTAATAAGATAAATACCAAACCTGAAAATGTACTCTAAAAGACAATAACAACAAAAAAATAATATTCTTTCTGATGATATGAGCGTAATTATGGGGCTCTATCATTAAGTCTATCATTATGGCGTCACTTCCGTATTCACCAGACAGTCCATTCCAAGTTGTTGTTTTTTAACGCTGACTTACAAAAAGACCGCCGTCCACATAATAGGAATTTCATAGAATTATGAAGATAAAGACAGAGAGACCACAAAAGTTTACTTTAAATGCGTTCTTAGGACAAAATTTCTTTTAGAAATTTACAACACAAAGCAGTAATGACGTGATATGTGCAATTAGTACGTAATGTGCGAAATAACAAAGCGAATAACACATATATACAAATTAAACGTTTGAAATGACGCTGATGGCATACGGTTATTTCATTGGACTGGTATGCTTTTATGCATCGGCGGCCTCGTTTTGGTGTGATTTTTAATGGGAATGTAATTTTTATAGCCCCTGTTATAGAATATAAATCGAATGATCTTGTGTGCTTGACTCAGTACAGCTTTTCATTCATTCATGTGTGCACGCGCTATCTCGATGTAGTGTTTTCTTAGTATATATGTGTAAGACATATAATTTTGTAGTTTTTTATTTGCATATTTGTAAGTACAAAGTTTGTCACGGTCATTTGACTGAAATATTCCAGTTACCAATTGTGAGCAGGCTTTATGCAGCTTAACTGCTTATAAGTACTAGAATATCCATTGCAATAGTTCCTATTATATTAACAATATAAGCTGCCATCTTTTGATCGTTCCAAAAAACAAATAATGTAGGAGTAAAATTCAAATTTTGTATAGGTCAGTAAAAATGAGATACATTTTAGTGTACATTAGTAATAGTTTACTCATTTCAGTGTTAGCAGTCAGTGACATAGTTCGTCCTCCTCAAACTAGATCATAACTAGTCTCAGATAAATTCTACACTGAACATAGCTGACAGGCTGATAATAATAAATAGTGTACGAAATAGTTCGTTAGTTCTGGCTATGTAGTGGTTGGTCTTCTTTATAACTTACACCTATTTAATCCATTTCTCTACCCATCTGCTCGTAATCTCCTCTTCTCGAAATATATATGCAAGAAAAGAAATCATTGTTTAACTGAACACAAAGCAAGTGTATACATTACAAATTAGTTGAAATACTTTCCCATGGATGATGCAAACTGTGATAACAGCTTCTTCCCCTGAATAATAAGTCACAGAGCGAATGTGGAGTGAAATCCAGGTCCACCAGACTAACGACTATACACGAATGTAACTCCACCTCAAATACGATCAAGTGATATTCCTTTTTGGCCAGTCATCTGTATCACGAAACTAAAAAAAAATATAACTACTACGACGACCACCTCATCCACTACAGTCTATGTCCAAAATCTATATTTTTTACTGACAAATCTCTTGCTGACAACACCAAACTGCATGTCACTTTGGTTTGTCTAACCTTCAAACGGAGTACGTTATCACCCCACTCACCCCAGTCTCTCGTGTTGTAAAATCATACAGTAGTCAATTAGCCTTACCCCCAGTCTATGAAACAGCCTTTTGCATCCAATGACCCAGCTATCTGTCACCACACACCTGCCATAAACCTGGTATGTGATTGTCAACATTTTCCAAAGTTCACCCTGTCATGTTCAGGTGGGCTATCTCTAAAGCATACCAAATATTCTCATGCATTATTTCTAATTGATGCAACTTGCTACAATCAGTGTATCTTCTGTTGCGACCTACGGGCATGCATTATTTCTAATTGATGCAACTTGCTACAATCACTGCATTCTTTTAGTTCAATTTAAAACTCTCTTACAATAATCACCAGTGCTGTGGACAATATTCTGAATCTCTCTCTCTCTCTCTCTCTCTCTCTCTCTCTCTCTCTCTCTCTCTCTCTCTCTCTCTCTTTCTCTCTGTCTTTCTCTATAGTATAATATCAAATATAAATTCAATAATCAAATATAAATTCAATAATTAAAATAAAACAAGATTTTTCTTCTGATTTTTACCTTACTGAAACTTTCTGGAGGTAAATAAAGACACAAATGACTCACACAAAGATCTAATGTGTTTTCTCTTCAAACAAACGAGGGAAAGAAAGCGGGAGACAAGCAGCACATACTGATCAATAGAGTCGATAAGGCTGAGTAATAAGATCTATTTTGAATCTTTCTTTTATTTAAGTTTAAATGAAAGAAATCCTCTCACTGAGTGACAAAGAAAAACGAGACTACAAAGAATTATTTATTACCTAATGACGTCACCCGTAAGGTTATGTTATTAACGCCACAGTTAGCATAGTCTTGTCCTGTCAAGGCTTAGGTGCAAAGTGCATTATTTCGTTTCCGAGAGTAAACAATCTGCAATAGTTTCTATACAGATATAGATATATATTGTACGAAGTTTTTACATCTGTATATGTTATTATTCAAGCTCTGTGATATAATAGACACTTGTCTGTCTGCCTGTTCCGTAAAATGCCTGTTCAAACATTTCATCAACCACTGACGACATCATCACATTCACTTCGATGTAATTCACATTTCTGCTTTTTCTTTTCTTTTCTTCCCTGTAGATCACAATTTTACATATGGGAATTTGTAATATTTTATGGAACATTTTATGTCACTAATTTTATCCAAGTGTTTGTGCAAATGATTTCATACATTTTCTTCCGGAACTTTGTGTTTGGGAAGTAACCGTGATTAATATACAATATTTCATCTGGACACGTTACGACCTCATTTTACATCCCGACAAAACATCATTCTTTGACTCGCACTTTTCCATACAGGTATTCTTATTTCTCTACCTGATATGTCTACCTGTGAGTCATTTCATTTCCATATAGTTGTGCCTATGCTATCATCGTTTATTGTGTCAATGACGACATTTTAATCATTGATAAATTTGACCTGAAAAATATCCACGATAATAAAGAACGTCACATTTTTATTGTTGGTATACAATTTTAATTTATCGTTTATCGTGCTAATGACATTTTAATCATTGATAAATTCGATCTGTAAAATATACACGGTAATAAAGAAATAAAGAAATGTCAGCATTTTTACTGTTGTTATATAATATTTAATTTATCGTTTATCGTGTCAATGACGACAGTTTAATCATTGGTAAATTTGACCTGCAAAATATCTACGATGATAAAGAATGTCAGTTTTTATTGTTGTTATACAATAATTTATTTTGTTACAGTAATTTGTATTCTAAACCCGAATTGTTCAGTGTTCTTTGTTAGTTAAATTTAACTGTAGAATTTCAATCAGTTATTTTACAACACACTCATGGAAGAAGATTGACTTTAATCAGCAACAGACTTCTCCAGAACAGGGATTTCTAGGAGTACTATGAAAGCTATCGGGCTATTTTTTTGTTGACGGTGTTGTTGATGATGATGATGATGATGGTCGTGGTGGTGGTGGTGGTGGTGGTGATGATGATGATGATGATGATGATGATTGTGGATTTTGTTCTTCCTCTTTAAGCTGCATTTCCCCGGGATAACATTTTCCAAAGCGATTATGAATAAATGCCAAACTTTTTAGCTCAGTTCAGCATGGGTTGTATGCAGATTTTTCAGATGGCATATACTGTTTCTATTTTACCCCCTCTGGTGAAGGGATCAGACAGCTGTGGTGAAAGTCTTCAGACAGAAAGAGTTAGGGTTCTTGTTTTTCATTTAATAATTAATCTAGCTTAGACAATGTCTGAATGGAAACAGAATAAAACTTTATATTAATGAAACGTCTTAGAAAAGAGAAATAATATATACAGATAAACTATAACAACTAAGGCTGATTGCAAACGTTGTTGTTATGTGTTCGCCTTGCACATACATACAAACACAAAACACACAAACGCACGCATACAAGCATTCCAAAGAAACATGCATACACACAAGCACAACCCAAAATCAATATGTATACAAAACTAACACACGACACGTGCACACTTAATGTTAGCATGCATGCGCGCGCGTACACACACACACACACACACATACTCGTATGCCTGACTACAAATGATTTCTAATTCACCTAATGATTTTCGTAGTATATTAGCATTTTATTTAAAAGTTTTGGGTTCTGTTTCAGAGCGCTCAGATAACCCCACTGAATCAACATTTCACTGAAATACCAAATCATCTCTATGTTATTTATATTTACCCAAATCAGTTACAATAAAGTTAATATTTATGTATTTACAAACTTATCAGGAACGCTACTAATATTATTTCATATAATTCATTATGCTTGAAATATTTTTGCAAAATTACATTGATTATCGAAAAGGAAATCATAAAAACTTCTACAGAAAAGACTGAACGAAATTCATTGCTTAAAATAAGTTCTGAGTGGATGTGAAAAGACGGATAATTAAAAGTAGAGAAAAATGCAAATGAAGACAATAAATCAATTTCCTATTGAGCAGTTATCTCCATTATTACGTTTGTGTAAACTTTTCACCTCGTCATTTAGTCCCTGGTTCTGAAAAGTCCGTGCGGTTGGCGAGAGGTTAAGTATTATCCAAATCAATAATTCGGCTGAAAGAAAAACGACTTTCGTTCGTTGAAATTTTTTGCCATTACATCGTCATTCTCTCTCACATCAAAAAAAAAAAAAAAGATAATGATTTTAATTCAATGATGTTTTATAGATTGTCGTTACCTTTCTCCCCCCCCCTCTACCCACCCATGTAATGATTATGTAAGGACATTACATAGAGGCGAAGACAGTGATTTGACCTATAAATGATGACCTTCAAACAATGGACTAAAAGCAAAAGAAAACTGTGAGGCAGATGACCGGCATGTTTGAGGCAGGAGACGTCTGCTTCTTGTGGTGAATCGTCCTGCCTTTGGCTTTAATAAATTTACATGTTTCGATTAGTTAAGAGTAAAATGTATTCAAGATGGGGTACAACGAATTCAGTTTCTCTTTTCACAAATGTTCATTTCGCTATTTTAGCAATAATTTTCTCCTTGTAACTGTTCTTCTGCATTCTTCTCCAGTCCCTCTACGGGTTTATTTTTCTCCTGCTGTCGATATGCATTAGATAATGATTGCAATACAATAGCAAAATCCATAATCTTGTTCGGTTCTTTTAGATTTTCGTTTGTTGGGAAACAAAATTGCTTCAAAAGAAATGAATCTTACAATGTTGCTGAGTGTGCATAATGTTGACATCTAGTTCAGCAGAATTTTATTGAAATATTTATTCAGACCATTGTTAATATTTTGTTTAGAAGAATTATATTAAAACATTTATTCAACCAATGTGGATATCTGGTTGAGCATAATTCTTTTTAAAAAATATTTATTCATCCATTGTTTATATAAACATTGTTATCTGGTTCAGCAGAATTTAATTAAAATATTTATTCCACCATTGCTGGTATCTGGTTCAGCAGAATTTAATTAATATATTTATTCAAAGATTGTTGATATCTGGTTCAGCAGAATTTAATTAAGATATTTATTCTACCATTTCTTGGATATGGTTCAGCAGAATTCTATTACTGTATCTATTCAGCCATATTTATTAGTTTATGCTTTCGTATATTTTCGTGATTGCTTAATGTTAGCTTCATTTGTATATCGTCAATATCGGTATTTAGAAATTATTATACTAATTAATAAACTCGTTTTTTTTCTAAGATCTTTACATTTTAATATTCCTCGTCTGAGATTTCCTTTGTTCAGTTATAATTAAAATATAAACTCGTTAATGTCCATAATCTTCAAGGTGTACATAATCCTTCTATCAAGATCTATTTGCTTAATTTTGATAAAAATATACATTCTTTAAAATCCTAAATCTTAATGTTTTAAATATTCCTCTGTGGGGATTCCTATCTGATTTCTTATAATAAAAATTTAATATCACTGGTGTCCTCAGTCCTAATATCCTGATTGATTTCCTTCAGGGCGTTAGCATTTAGAATAAGACAAATGTAAACTGTGCCCAGATTGTCAGGATCCTCAATGGTACTGTGGCAGAGTACATCTTCTTATCCCTATTTTAAAATTTAATTGTTATATAAATTGTTAAATTGTCACAGTAACCCGACCTTCAGCACTCCTTATGATGGTATTTTTGAAAGTGGCTGATTTGAAGTAAACGCTCGATGAGATAATATGCTAGTAATCGTTGATGTAATTAAAACTGGGTGAGTAGTTTTATTATCCAATGGTTATGATTTACGAGAACAAGACCAGCCAATTGTCTGAGATCAAAAGGTTTACCTGCTGTAGAAAGATCTACTGTCTAATCACTTTGTATTTGGAGTGGAAGAAGTCTGGTCATGAAAGGCAGTCATAGTTTCATGGTGTTTTAACTGATTGGTTGAGAGAGAATGTATTTAGAAATATTTCATGCATTTTTCATATTGATATTATATACTCGTGTTTTATGTAAAGATGTACTGTGTGAGTTCACTTGTATATCTATAAAGGTTTGAACTAAGCTGCTCACATATAGTTTGATAAACACTTGACATTGTTTTAATATGCTGTATTTACTATGATGTGTGTCTGTATCAGGCTACTAAATACCATTGCAGAAACTGTAAGTTGAGACTGGAATGTAAGAAAGAATGAAGTTATAAAATGATAAACTGAAAGCTTAGCATTTATTCTCTGATTATATTTTGCAGAGACAGTTAGCCTTTTTATTTTCAGTTCAGCATTTGATTTTAATCTCCTGGCTTACAGCTTGTAAACTGCTATGGCTGACCATAGTAAAGGTGGGAAGTGGCATGCACATGTAAGAATACACTACACTCCATTGATGTATGGTGGCAAGATATGCTGACTAACAGAGCAATTTCTTGTATAGAGAAGTTGTTGGAAATCGCTACATTTATTGTTCTGCTTGAAGGAGTTGACACTGTGAAAAGAAGCGTCAGGTTAACTCGGGAGAATAAGTAGCAGAACAGTGCTTTCAATGTGTGAGTGAAGTACATGGAGTGATGTAATAATGGCTGACAGTAAACATCTCTTTTTGTTTCAAAAGTGCATGAAAGGACTATTAAACAAGGTTATGTAAACACTGTTATCACTTAGCTCCAATAACTCCATTTCTGTTCTCTGATAAGAACTATCCTGTAATTTGTATTATTGAGTTGTATTTTTAAGATATAGACTGTGTAAACATAAATGTAATCGAACATGGTTTCATGGAAATACCAATGTGAAGTAGTCTATTTCATTGTATTTGTCATATGTATATTTTATTGTTGATTTAATAAATTTATTTGAAAATTTATTGACCTTACGCATATTGATAACATTATGTTGGAGAAGAAAGTGAGTGGATGCTAAATATAGATTAAAGACAGATTTGTCTTCTCCTTTAGTAAGAAGTTTTCCGCCTACGGAAACATTGTGTAACGGTAAAAGTTTGTTTTTATTGTTGAGGAAGAGAAAGAAAGTTTACAGTGCCTGCATATCTTCGAAGTTATAGAGTTGAGTGGTGTCTGTTGGAGAATTATTAATACAATAAATCAAGAGTCTCTTCACTTGTAATTAATTATGAAAGATTAATTATAATAATAATATTAACCATTAATTAAGTTGCGTTGACGTCATAGGTTCTTTCGTAGAGGTCCTATCCCGCTGAACTGATATATTCTATTTCCACTTACGAGACAGCACAAGCTGTGCTCTCGCGAATTTTGCTAAGTATATTGTGCGAACCAGTTGTTTTGACAAGACTTCGGGACAAAAGAGTGGTCCCATGGGCCTTGCCAGTTGTCTGAGAAAGGCGTGCTGCAGACAACAACTCTCAGAGCAGCCCGTCTGGAGCGAACGGGAAACTCGTGTTTCGATCTCCATTTAGAGCACTGTGAGGAATGAAATCGTCTTTGACTGTTTGGGTCAATGGTCTTCGTCATTGTTTTCTTCAGAGTGCATAGATGCTAAGAACCACGTGCTGGTTAATTTTGTCTCCGCTTTCCGAGAATGGCCACTTTCTTGCAATAATTCAAATTGTATGTATGTTTTTCATTATTTTGTTTAAAGTAATCTCAAGATATTAATTATGTCGAAGGTTCGGGTTTAATCTGTTGCCCGTAAATTATTTAAGCTGTTTCTATCAAAGTTTTATTTCCCTGACAGTTTAATCACACGCTGGAACCTGTACGTCAATAGAAAGTAGAAAATAGCTCAATTCAACTACTGCAGAAAAATATATGCTTAAGATATTTCCTAAAGTGTCTATTGACTTATTCTATTTGAACCACCCTTAAGGGATCGTTTATTCGAAACACCCTTACAATTTTATTTTCATAAAATGGCTTCTTCAAAATCAGGACGAAGCAAAAAATGTATAAAACTATCTATTATATTCTAAAGATATAAAAATTAATCCACTTAATGAATTGTGTAATGAACACTCTTTTAAATAATTTTATTTAATTAATTAATACTATTCGTATTTTTCTTACTTTGCATTTGTACTTAGTACTTGATTGTTTGTGTATTTGCGTGAGAACATTGCATTGACTTTCATGGTGGACAATAGAATGATGGGAAGCCACAAAAAAAAAAAAACAAGCAAAAAAGGCATGTAAAAAACATATTTTAAAAAATCAACTCCCTGAAGATAAAGCCACAACTAATACCAAACAAATAATTACAGATACCATAACAAAATCCTGCGATAGAATAAATACCACCACACACATCAGAGAGGGATAGGATAAGGTTCAAAGCATAAATACATCCCCACCCCCCAAACAAAAAAAAAAGAAATTAAAACGCACCTACCAACCCTTAAATTAAAAAATAACCCCTTTGAAAGAACCAACGAAATGCAGATATATTACAGAAACATTCCAAAACGCCAATTTAGATCCCAGGTTTATCAACACAAAAATAAAAGTTGAAACAACATATGTAGTCCAAACCAACTCGACCAACCAACCATCTATCATCAGCGTATACGAAATCCAGCAGCTATAAGAAACAAAAAGGAATCACTTCCCTTATACCAGATCAAATGTAGTCTATTTTTAGAGGAGTGGTGGGTGTGGGATACATACGCCATTGTGTACCAATGTGCCATATTCCTAGACATCAAGAAGGCACATAATAATTATAATATGCTCTGGCGTACTTGGCAACAAAATTAAACAAATAAGGATAACTGGATAATATACTTTTTTTATAATCAAGTAATTTCTTGAAAATAGAGAAATAGCTGTCAAAGTCACCCTCAAGAGTGGAACCTCTTATTATTATCCACTTGATAACGGTGCCCCCCAGGTCAGCATCATCAGCCCCATACTTTATATAATAATGACAGATGACTTAAATAAATCCATAATTGAGCAATACCCTTTAGGACAATTTCCAGATGACACCCCACTATCGGGGAAAGTTACTCATAAAGAGGTCAATAGAAGAAGCAGGATTTCATGAATGGAATAAAAAAAATGATATAAATGTTATAACTTAGCGATTTATCAATAATGGCTTGCAAATAACTATAGCAGAAAACACAATCCATAATTTCCCAAAACAAATCAGGAACCTAGAGAAAATATCCCAAACTAAAAATAAACGGTATTGAAATATTAAATTCCTATGGGTGACATTCCAAGAAATCCTCCATTTGAACGAATGTGTAAACCAATTAAACTCAGCCAACAGAGGAATTAATCTCATGAAAGCAGTATCTAAGCCTGCACGGGGAACCAAATTAAAACAATGCTCAGCTTATATCACGCCTTTGTAATGCCCAGATTACTATATGTTCCGGCACTTTTCATTAACCTAAAACATCTCCTTATGAATACATTTTTAATCACTCCGGCCAGAGCGTACATAGCCATGGGAGTACCAATGGTTATATCCAATGTAGGGCTAACAGCTAAAAGTGGACAAAAGTGGACAAAACCCCATTCAAATAATAATAATGGAAAAGACAATTAAAGTAAATTAAAATTCTAACCTATGCCCAACAACTACCCAGCTAAAATCATAACCGCAACAGAAACCTTAGTAACAGGACAAATCACAGAAGAAATAGAAAATTATCAGAGACAATATTAATAATCCAACCATTAAACCACCAACAGATCAAAGTAGTGGTCTAGCAAGACATACCTTTAACCTTCATTCATATACACTTAGAACTACATGAACCTTCTCACAACCACCTCGGAGACACAACAACAGGTTCCAGGGTACCAAATTTATGCTGAGGAAATAATAACTACAAGAAACACCAATAATAGCCAAAAGCGTCATCGTGGGAGGGAGGGGGGAAACATCATGGGCGTATATATCGACTTGGCATGATACTAGCTTGGACTCTGTAAGATGTCCCCCCACTCTTCTCCTTAGCAATGTTCAAAGACCAACAGCCACTGCAAAATGACTGATAAAGAAAAATACATACACATGAAGAAAATGAAAAAACAGCAATCAACAGAGAGAGATACACAGAAGGCAAAATGCAAGAATAAAGTCCCCACTTTCCACCCATCCACCCACAACCCTATGTTCCTGCACGAAATTGGTATAAGCTGAAAGAGTTCCCCCAAATACTACCTTCTTATCCTGACTTTCGTCAATCCCTAAGGC
The DNA here is from genome assembly GCA_028829895.1 of Sinotaia quadrata. Taxonomy (NCBI): domain Eukaryota; kingdom Metazoa; phylum Mollusca; class Gastropoda; order Architaenioglossa; family Viviparidae; genus Sinotaia; species Sinotaia quadrata. The sequence goes on along the minus strand of CM054180.1, from coordinate 59,062,783 downwards.
CAATCTCAAAAGCCATTTGAGTCCATGAGAGTTAAATTCCTTTGGGGGTGAATCTTGTGTAGATTCTTCACTGTATTACTTGTGCAAGAGTGTTTTTCCTTTGGAGTCAAATTTTTGTGTAAATTCCTCACTGTAATATCTCTGCAAGAGCGTTTTTTTCCTTTAGAGGTGAATGTTGTGTAAATTCCTCACTGTAATATCTCTGCAAGAGTGTCTGTCCCTTGGAGGTGAATTTTGTGTAAATTCCTCATTGGGTTACTTTGTGCAAGAGTATGTTTTTCTGGAGGTAATTGTGTGCAAATTCCTCATTGGACTATTGTGTGTAAAAGTGTTATTCCAGGGACTATGTGCAAGTTAACTCAATCAAGAGATGCCCAAGAATTCTGGTACTTAATACCAGTCTATACATATGTGTATGAAATTCAGTAGAAATGGTCCCCAGCAGAGAAATTAATATAAATCAGTTCATTTACACGTTAATTATTCAAGTAATATACGGACACTCTGTTGAGAACTATGATGACGTCACCTAACTTAGCACGTTGGAATGTTCTCATATTCTTATATAGAGTACACTGACTGACAACAAAAATATATAGCGCAACTAACATACATACATCTAATAACATTAGACAACAATACACAGTACGTGTATATATACATTGCCAAGGTAAATAACTTTGTGTTTTACTATCTGTAACACAATCGGTTAATAACGGTATGTTTTACTAAGAAAACATGCAATCAAAAAATGTAAAATATTTGACATGCACACATAATAATAGAATGTGTTTGCTAGTAAATATCGTTGCAATTAATTGTTAGTAGATATTATTGCAAATAACTGCTAGTAAAATATCATTGCAATTATTTGCTAGCAAATATCATTGCAATTATTTCTAGTAAATATCATTGCAATTATTTCTAGTAAATATCATTGCAATTATTTCTAGTAAATATCATTGCAATTATTTCTAGTAAATATCATTGCAATTATTTCTAGTAAATATCATTGCAATTATTTCTAGTAAATATCATTACAATTATTTCTAGTAAATATCATTGCAAATATTTCTAGTAAATATCATTACAATTATTTCTAGTAAATATCATTACAATTATTTCTAGTAAATATCATTACAAATATAAAAAAAGGGAATAGTGAATAAAAAGTAGCATACTTCACTAACTTATCACACATCAAAATAATGTATGAGAAAGCAGAAAAATTAATACAATTTAATTTCACGCAAACGTTAAGCTGTAAAGAAATTCTTTCTCATAACCAAAACAAGAGTCTAAATGTACATCAAACGAAAATCATCGAGTATCTGGTCTGATTTCCTGATGCACTAAAATTAACCTCAGAGCAAATGAACATCATCAAGTCATTTATGTCAATGGCAACAACCTTTCTACTAATGTATGGGTATTTACATGTACCTTTTCCTATATAATAGTCAAACGATATATAAATAACACTTAGCTAAATGTCCATTCTCTCACTCTTAACTGAATGTGCTATATCTACTTAATAGCTAAGCATTCCTTCTCTAACTAATAGTTTAATATTCCTACTCTAACATTTAGTTAAATGTACCTCCTCTAACTCTTAGCAAAATGTTCCTTCTCTAACCTTTTGCTAAATGTTCCTTCTCAACTAATAGCTAAATGTTCTTTCTCTAACTAATAGCTAAATGTTCCTTCTCAATAATAGCTAAATGATATTTCTCTAACTAATAGCTAAATGTTCCTTCTCAAACAAATAGTAAATATTCTTTCTCTAACTAAAAGCAAATGTTTCTTCTCTAAGTAAAGGCTAAACGTTCCTTGTCAACTAATAGCTAAATGTTCTTTCTCTAACTAATATCTTAATATTACTTCTTGAACTTGCTAACCTTTCCTTCTCTACCTCTTAGCTTAATGTTGCTTCTCTAATTCTTAGCTAAATTTTCATTCTCTAAATAATAGCTAAATGTTTCTAAATACCCAAATGTTTCTTAATACCTAAATATTTCTTCTGTTATACCTAATTGTTCCTTCTATAATAGCTACATTTTTCTTATTACCCAAATATTTCTTCTCTAAGAGATAAATGTTTCTTCTTTAATAGCTAAATAATACTTAATAATCACTTTTTTACACTAATAGTTAAATATGTTTAATAGCCAAATGTTACTTCTCTAATAGCTAAATGTTCTTTCTTTAATAGTTACATTTTCCTTCTCTAACAGCCAAATGTTTCTTCTCTAATAGTTAAATGTTTCTTCTCTAATAGTTATATGTTTCTTCTCTAATAACTAAATGTTTCTTCTCTAATAGTTAAATGTTTCTTCTCTAATAACTAAATGTTTCTTCTCTAATAGTTAAATGTTTCTTCTCTAATAACTAAATGTTTCTTCTCTAATAGTTATATGTTTCTTCTCTAATAGTTATATGTTTCTTCTCTAATAGTTATATGTTTCTTCTCTAATAGTTATATGTTTCTTCTCTAATAGTTAAATGTTTCTTCTCTAATTGTTATATGTTTCTTCTCTAATAACTAAATGTTTCTTCTCTAATAGTTATATGTTTCTTCTCTAATAGTTATATGTTTCTTCTCTAATAGTTAAATGTTTCTTCTCTAATAGTTATATGTTTCTTCTCTAATAACTAAATGTTTCTTCTCTAATAACTAAATGTTTCTTCTCTAATAACTAAATGTTTCTTCTCTAATAACTAAATGTCTCTTCTCTAATAGTTAAATGTTTCTTCTCTAATAGTTAAATGTTTCTTCTCTAATAGTTATATGTTTCTTCTCTAATAGTTAAATGTTTCTTCTCTAATAGTTAAATGTTTCTTCTCTAATAGTTATATGTTTCTTCTCTAATAACTAAATGTTTCTTCTCTAATAACTAAATGTTTCTTCTCTAATAACTAAATGTCTCTTCTCTAATAGTTAAATGTTTCTTCTCTAATAACTAAATGTCTCTTCTCTAATAGTTAAATGTTTCTTCTCTAATAGTTAAATGTTTCTTCTCTAATAGTTAAATGTTTCTTCTCTAATAACTAAATGTCTCTTCTCTAATAGTTAAATGTTTCTTCTCTAATAGTTAAATGTTTCTTCTCTAATTGTTATATGTTTCTTCTCTAATAACTAAATGTTTCTTCTCTAATAGTTATATGTTTCTTCTCTAATAGTTATATGTTTCTTCTCTAATAGTTAAATGTTTCTTCTCTAATAGTTATATGTTTCTTCTCTAATAACTAAATGTTTCTTCTCTAATAACTAAATGTTTCTTCTCTAATAACTAAATGTCTCTTCTCTAATAGTTAAATGTTTCTTCTCTAATAACTAAATGTCTCTTCTCTAATAGTTAAATGTTTCTTCTCTAATAGTTAAATGTTTCTTCTCTAATAGTTATATGTTTCTTCTCTAATAGTTAAATGTTTCTTCTCTAATAGTTAAATGTTTCTTCTCTAATAGTTATATGTTTCTTCTCTAATAACTAAATGTTTCTTCTCTAATAACTAAATGTTTCTTCTCTAATAACTAAATGTCTCTTCTCTAATAGTTAAATGTTTCTTCTCTAATAGTTATATGTTTCTTCTCTAATAACTAAATGTTTCTTCTCTAATAGTTAAATGTTTCTTCTCTAATAGTTAAATGTTTCTTCTCTAATAGTTAAATGTTTCTTCTCTAATAGTTAAATGTTTCTTCTCTAATAACTAAATGTTTCTTCTCTAATAGTTAAATGTTTCTTCTCTAATAGTTAAATGTTTCTTCTCTAATAGTTAAATGTTTCTTCTCTAATAGTTAAATGTTTCTTCTCTAATAACTAAATGTTTCTTCTCTAATAACTAAATGTCTCTTCTCTAATAGTTAAATGTTTCTTCTCTAATAACTAAATGTCTCTTCTCTAATAGTTAAATGTTTCTTCTCTAATAGTTAAATGTTTCTTCTCTAATAGTTAAACGTCTCTTCTCTTATAATCAAATTATCCTTCTCTACCTAATTTCCAAAATGGTCTTTTTCTTACGAATAGTTTAAAGATTCTTGTATTCAACCTTAACATAATGGTAATAATAATTATTTTGAAAGGCAAGCAAATTGTTCTTATATCGCCACCCCTTCATTGTTAAGACATTTTTCAAAAGACATACATATAAATATAAGATATATAAATAAATTACACATAAGTCGCAGAAGCAGATCTTGCGACATGTCAAAATGTATGACACCATAATGAGAAATGAACATAGGTAATCTCCTTCACCACAATGTCTTTATTCTGCCACCAGCAGATACAGTAACCTAAGACTCTCCAACCATGAAAGGGATCTCCTTATCCAGCAACGATTTGCGGTCTCTCCACTTTAATTATATTAAATCGATGGAAACTGACAAAAATAGCGGTATAAGTAATTGAGGTAACAGGATAGCCGTAGGGAAGATGTGTAGAGGGGGTTGTGGGATGGGAGGTACTTCATGAAACTGATAATAGAACAGCGTAAGGTATGTAACAATACATAATGACAAATAACATTAGTCTTGATTTCAATCATAAGTTTCGGGAAAAGAAAGAAATAATAGCTGTATTTACAATTGTGATGTTGGTTCTTAGCTTATTGATAAATGTCATTAGTGCTTTTATCATATTAATATATATGCGACGTCATAGCTGACAAAGCACTTAACAACAACGAAACAATCGACTAATGGTCACGTAATCTATGACGCAGAAAACGGTTGTGTGCTTTATATTTATTTTTTTAGGAAAATCTTCAAACACAGCAGAAAATGTTGGAAACCATCGAATGGCTGCACATCTTGAATGGCTTTGTTCAATATTGTGTGTGTTATTTAAAAATAATTACAAATACAATGTAAATAATGAAATTTATTATATACAGAAAAGTAAAACAATACACTTAATATATTTATTTAATTAAATCCACATGTTCTTGGAGTGAATGTGAAATATGAATCCTTGTCGAAGTAATGAACACTAAAATCCTAAAATTACCGTTTGGGTAATGTTTTCTTTAAGACAAAGTGAAGATAAATCCACTTTGTATGGTTTTAGTGGCCAGGATACGGAAGGCTATTCATGGTCTGTGTAGAGATTTTGCTGTCTGCCAATTACAGTGCTTTTGTTTTCTTTTCACAGATATCGCTGTCGGCAAAGTGGGTCAAAGAATCCTGGCTTGCTTTGTTTAAACCACGCGGTAAAGTGGGTCAAAGAATCCTGGCTTGCTTTGTTTAAACCACGCGGTAAAGTGGGTCAAAGAATCCTGGCTTGCTTTGTTTAAACCACGCGGTAAAGTGGGTCAAAGAATCCTGGCTTGCTTTGTTTAAACCACGCGGTAACGTCGTGGTCATGTACTACTTTTATATATTGTACGTATTTTTACCTTTGTGCACTGTCTGATGTATTTATTAATTGCAGTAGAGGTTCATATATTTAGATAGTAAATAGTTTATATAGATGTATTTTTGCATGCTAGTTTATATTACTTTCTTTTGTGTAGTTTATGATTTATTTGTGAGAATGGTTTTACCATAGCAGAGTTGCAACTGGTGCTGTCTGTTTGATGGCATCATCAAAGTCGGAACAAATAAAAAATACGGTTTTTGCTTCTTTCAGTGACGTTTCTTCACTTGACCTTTGAGTTTTTCTGACAGATGGAAATGGAGGTCAGATTCTTCTTTTTTGCTGGTGATTTTTTTCTTTTATGCATGTTTTGGTGGTGTTTTATTCTTATTTTGTTGTGTTTGTTTAAAGTGTGCTGTTTGTGTTTGCTTTTCTTATTCAACTTTGTTGCTTTTTAGCAATTCTAATTTTATATCCATTTGCTATATTGCTATCTATTTATGGTATTAATATGTCATATCTTTTATAAAATCACATTGTATGCTATTTTCTCTTCTTGTTTAAATGTCAAATGAATTATGATTTATTTTTATTTAGGGAGTGCATTTTGTTATATTATTATTTTATTGTTAATAAAGACGCTATTATTTATTTTCATGTAATAGACGAAAAGCAATATTGAGTAATAAATACAGTTTCTTAATTACCCATAAGCAATGTTCCACGCCAAAGAAAATAAAACTTTTAAAAGTAATGTATTACCTTATATTTTTTTCTTTCTAATGTATTACCTTATATTTCTCTTTAATATTATTTTACTCTCGAAACAATCCGAGTTTTTGGTCACGTCCGTGGATATATTGGTTTTTACTTTTCTGGCGCGAATTCTTTATGGTCTGTTTTAGCCGTCTACCCTGGAACATGCAACTGGGAGCAGAGAGGGGACATAAGCCGGGAGTAGTTAGTTCTTAATAGCGAAAACCATCGCGCAAGCTTTAACGCACGTCCCGGTGTTTGTGAATTGCCGTGCCCGCGGCTATGAAGTGCGGGCCACCAGGAAATGAAGCTTTCCTTTGCACAGTCTTGCTCCCTGATTCGGTTGAAAGGTCAAAGAACAGATTGCCCATGCAATGAAGAGATATTTGCTGCTATCGAAGTTCATGATTCTTATGTTATTCCTGCCAGAAGAGCTTTATTTCCAGGAGGAAAAATCCAGTTATGTGATTAAGATGAAAAATGAGGGACGTTGGCAAAGAAGTTGTCGTTTGCATATGATCGGAAGATGTCGAAAGAGACTGACGTAAGCAAATAAGAATGGTGGTTAGTGCTTAAAATACGAAGGGAGTGGCAAGATGCCTACTTTTTAAAGTGTAAAATTGGCTTATGAAAAGGTAGAGCATCACCTAATGTATTAAGGTTTATTATAGTCCATTGCATGAATGAAAATATGTTAGGGTCCAATGAATAAAGATGTATTAGGGTCAAATGACTAGAGTTGTACTACGGTCCATGCATGAAGAGTATTACGGTCAAATGTATGAAGATGTATTAGAGTCTATGCATGATATGTTTAAGGGTCCAATGCATGAAAGTATATTAGGGTCCAATGCACGAGGATTATTAGGGTCCGATACATGAGTATGTATTAAGGTCCAATGATGAAAGTGTTTTAGGGTCCGATACATGACGGTGTATTAGGATCCAATGCTTGAAAGTATATATGGTTCCAATGCACAACCGAGTATTAGAATTCAGTGCCTAATTATTTAGAAAACCAATATGACAGGAATGTGGTGGATATGCATAAGAAAACAGCCAGCCATAAATAAAAGTGAATAATGCATTAATATGTTAAAAGGATAAAATATAATTATGCTGAATGGAAACAATGTTCACATAATTGTAAGAGGAATGGCGGTTAGAAAAGATGACATATAAGTAGGTAGATGGTGATGAGGCATGAATCTAAAATGAGGATGTATACCTAAAATAACTGAGTACGACAGTGACTGATAAAATCCTGGAATTTGTATGATATATGAAAAAGTAGTAGGGCAGTGACTGATAAAGCCTGAAATGAGTATGACCTATGAAAACGGTCAAGGGCAGTCACTGATAAAGCCTGAAATGAGTATGACCTATGAAAACGGTCAAGGGCAGTGACTGATAAAGCCTGAAATGAGTATGACCTATGAAAACAATCAAGGGCAGTGACTGATAAAGCCTGAAATGAGTATGACCTATGAAAACGATCAAGGGCAGTCACTGATAAAGCCTGAAATGAGTATGACCTATGAAAACGATCAAGGGCAGTCACTGATAAAGCCTGAAATGAGTATGACCTATGAAAACGATCAAGGGCAGTCACTCTGGGTAAGTATGACGTACGAAAACGTAGTATGCCAGTGACTTAATAAAGCAAACATGAAGAAGTAAGAAAATTTAGGATATATTGATGTCGCTGGAAAATGTAAATACGTATGTACATAACAGTGATATCAGAGAGCTATCTATAATGAAAGTGACGTACACAGAAGAAACGTGGAGATGATGAAAGATGCAGAGTGTGGATAAGCATACGAATATAGCATAGTGATGAGTATGAAGATGTCAATGCGGCTAGTCACTTTTGCATATTTCTAACCACCTATATACCTGACTCCACCTCATCAAGGTCAAGGCAATGACGCAGAAGGTAGACACGAACCTCTCGCTCAAACAAACGGAGTTCGTTTTGAAGTTTAATGCCTATTCAAAGTTATAAGCAGACTGGTATTCCTTAACTGCTCCCTAGCTCAAGGTCTGTCAGTACGGTCCCGTGTGCTATAGCCATGCACGCCAAAGATCTACTTTGTCTCTCTTCTAAAATATGCAGGTTTCCCTGGGCGCTGGCACCAGTCAGCGAGAAATCATGAATGTTTGAAATAAATGAGAAACCCATACAAATAATTCATATCAAAGTCCACTGACTATATCTAATATATCTCATAGTTCACTCAAGACCTCTAATCCATCTACAAAGTCCACACACGAAGCCAATCCGTCCCACTCAAACGGACAATCCGATTTAAAGTCCACTCACAACAGTCAATTTGTCTCAAAGTCCACTCACGAACATCAGTCCATCACAGTCCACTCACGACAGCCAATCCGTCCCACTCAAACTGTCAATCCGTCTCAAAGTCCACTCACAACAGTCAATCTGTCTCAAAGTCCACTCGCGACATATCCGTCTCAAAATCCCTCACGATATCCAATCTGTTTCAAGTCCACTCACGACATCTAATATCTCTCAGTCCACTCACGACAGTCAATCCGTCTCAAAGTCTTCTCACCACAGTGAATCCGTCTCAAAGTCCACTCATGACAGCATATCATTTCTAATGCCCCACACCCCTTTCTAGTGATTCTGGATTTTCTTTATTTAAATCAAAGCGAAGACCACCCCCCATAGATATTTATAAGGGAATAGTAAGAAAGAAATTAATCGTAATGCCTTTTGCCTGACGAGAGGCTGGAAGGGAGTGTTTTCTTCGCCAGAGATGAAGCAGTACTCACGCCTTCCCATTAGAATCGAATTCTTGGCTTGAACTTTGGCATGATTCTTTTTCTCTAACGGCTTTGTGGAAAAAATGTCATAAGTTCAATAGTGATCTTATGGACCCAGCCGTACTCCACAAAGACTGCTGTAACCACGGCAACTCTTCATTTGCTTGAAGAGCGAGTCTGGTGCTGAAATGGACTCACTGATCTACAATTAGCCCGGCTCCGAACTGACTTAACCTAGATCTTCAGATGCATTTAACGTAACCGTGATGAACACAACGCTGTTTTGAGACCAAGTATGAATATTTCCCAAGCGTACAAAGCGAACTGTATTAATGCCGCTTTTGCTTTGACTTGTGAAGTGTGTTTATTAATATTTGACAATTTGATATGTTATCATGAAAAGTAAACACCATTATGTGTAAGGGTGCAAAAGCAATAAACAATCGTCACTATAATACGAATATAAATATATACAATTAAAAGACACATATGGAAGTTGTAGAACTTATAAAATTTTGAATGTCTAGAAAAACACCTACAGAAAAAAAGAGTTGAATGAACATTGTAATAAAATATAGAAATTAGAATAGAAATATAAATAGACGTAATAGAAATATAAATAGACGTAATAGAAATATAAATAGACGTAATAAAAATATAAATAGACGTAATAGAAATATAAATAGACGTAATAGAAATATAAATAAACGTAATAGAAATATAAATAGATGCAAATGAAATATAAATAGACGTAATAGGAAATACGTAAATGCAACTATAATCTCCAATAACTAATAACATTCCGAAATGTTGTCTTTGTTTAAACAGATGACTGGACTGCGTTTAGTTACCGGTTTAAAAATTTACTAAATGAATGAGGAGACAACATCAAGTTTGAGGCTGCAATGAATACATTATCACACACATACAACCAAGAAGAATAAATCTGACAGACCTTTAGCAAACGCTACTGGCATTCCATCGGACTATTTCCTGATTGTACACACACGCACGCACGCACACACACACACACACACACACACACACACACACACACTACATTTATTAAATATGTTGCTATGACTAAAATTTATGTACTTGCAGTGATTTCCAAATGAAGGTCGTGATGATCGCGAGGTTTCGGAATGGGTGAGGGGGCGGGGCGAATAATTTGTTTAATGGAGATGAAATCGCAAGAGAGTAGCCAGAAAGGTTTATCAGTCGTTTATTCACACACACACACACATACGCGCGCGCATACAAATTTTGGCGAGCACACTCTATGGTGAGTATACGCTGTCTGTGATGATTGCCGTTATAAAAATAAGGCTTAAACTAATTCCAGGTATTTGTCGACCAATAGCAAAATTCACACCGAACGAAAATGACAATTCTGACAGAGCTAACACCAAAACAAAGAAACTGCACCGTAATAGCCACTGAAAAAATAATGTAATTTTCATTTTGTTTAATTAAAAACGTACTTACAGAAATTACATTGATTGGGTTTATAAAAATATTATTATTAACGTCCTAATTCGATCCATGTCGCGCTGGACTTTGAAAAGAAACTGCATTGAGGGTTGCGAGGTTAAAATTAAAATGAAGATGAATTAAGCAGTCAAATTCTATTGGGGAACACTGCACTTAGAGATTTATTTATTTTACATGAAATGGGAAAGCCCTTACAGCCTGTGGCCATCCATACACAAACCAAAAATTAATGTTTAAAATAATTGTTTAGCTGTGTGGGTGTGCGCGTGTGAGAGAGAGAGATCATGTCTGCGTAAGTGTATTTGTATTAATTTATTTCTTTATATTTCAGTAGAATGTTATTAAATGAAATATCTTGTTATTTCTTGAGACACAGCAATCGATACTTGCTGAACATTATGTCGCAGTATATATTTTGCACTGGTTGTAATCATGCGTGACTTGTGGGGTGTAAACAGAGGAACACAATTCCAAAGGATTCTCTCTTTTGTATATCTTAGTCAACGTTTGCTCATCTTTTAGCCTTCTTGATTTTCTCTCATCTATCTAGTCAGCACGCTTACAAATATTTGCCGCGTATAACCTCGTACATTCTAAGCATATCTGTCGATTTAGTAGGACTGCAATATGTACACACAATTCCTCCTAGTAAGGAAGAAATAATTATTCAAGCATATTAGCTACTCCAGATGGCCTGCATGCATTCACCCAGTTATACATTGTCAGCAGACTTATAAATATTCACCCAGTTAAACATAGTCAGCAAACAGTTTTTAATCACTTGCACATAGACACAAAGCTTATAGATATTCATCTAGTTATATATATATATATAGTCAGCATACTTAGAAATATTCATCCAGTTACACATAGTCAGCATTCTTAGAAATATTCAGCCAGTTATACATAGACTGTGGACTTACAAATATTCACTCAGTTACACACAATCAGCAGGCTTATAAATGTTCACAATCAACAATCATACAGTTTGCAGACTTACAAATATTCATCCAGTTACACATAGTCAGAAGATATACAAAATGTGGCGAAGTAAATTTGCCTAACCTATTTCCAGATTTAATTGTTTGTCATATACTGCTTGGGGTGACTCGTATTTGTGTGATTTAGATCAAATCAATCGAGCACTGCACCCTAAATCCACCTACAATTGCTGATGCAAACAGTAAGACTTATTGATTGATTATGGGCGATGGCCTGATATATTTTATTTGGCTCGCCAACCACCAGCAGAATAACTACATATGAAAAATATTATACCAATATATGATAAATGATGCCACAGTTACAAGAGACACTACACTAAAATTATAATGCAGATTTAAAAACTTACGTCAAGAGTTACATTAAATTAGATGCATAAGAATTGTCAAATGATTAACAATAAAATTTACTTATAAAAATAATCATATAAAGCTTAAAGATGTTAAGAAAGGATTTTTCAGTGATCACTATAGAGTTTCTTCAAGGATCGGATTATCTTTATGTTCGATCTAACAGAATTGTGCACAACCAATATTTAAAAGAAAGACAAGGGCCGCAACATCTCGCTACACATTAAATCAACTTTTGAGTTGATTGTTAAAGATCTGGCCACAAATACCATGCGTGTCAATGTCACTTTGATTGCAATGCCTCAATCCACACAGTGTGCACTTGTTGTACACCAGGACCCTGAAATATAGAAGGTTGACCAGCCCCAAGTCCCTTCTTCAGAACTATGTGGATTTATTCTATTTACTTTTACTGATCTCTGACTACAATTCGTCATTATTATACTACCAAAATGCAATATAAAATTTAAAATTTAAATTCTACTTGCATTCATTCACAGTCACTCAAAAAGGGCCTCCTAATCATGGTTTCACCCAGCCGTATGGGGACACTACATTTCGTCTACCTTCTAATAAGTTAGTAATTATGTATGGTGGTCAATAGCACCAAAGGTATTTATCCAGTTGATACACTCAAACATCCCACTTAAAAATATATAATTTTAATCTCACCTACTCAGCTCATTTTACCACCTGGTACAAGATCAGTCAGGTTCTCATGATATTGTTATATAAATTGTTAAATTGTCGAAGTGACAGGCCTTTGGCACTCCTTATGATGGTATATTTGGAAGTGTCAGAGTTAAAGTAAACAACTCGAGTTGATAATATGCTAGAAAATTGCTGATGCAATCCAAACCAGTTTCAACTGGATGTGTAGTTTCTTCTAACTAATAGTCTCACACTTGTTCATTTCAATTTCATCCAATGGGCATGACTCAGAAGCTTCTATGTTGAAGAAACACTCTATTCTAATCACTTTGAATTGAACATAACTCAAATTCAAGTTCAGTCATAGAGGTGATCATTAGCTCAAGGTAATTTAACTGACTGGTAAAGAAAGAATGGACTTTAAAAAAATATTTCGTACATGTTTGCTATTGATCTATAATTTGAATTGGAGAATGCTTATGTAATTGAACTATTATTTTTATGTTCATTAATTTGACTACTTTGTACATTATGCTTGTGAATTTTGATTGATACTATATTTCTTATGCTGTGTGTGTATCGGGCTAATGAAATTGTTGCAGGATTTGTAAGTTGAGAATTTGTGTAAATTCGTTAAATTTACCTAGTCAAAAGCTCTACATTATTTTTAGTTTACCTAATCAGTAGGTCTACTTGATTCGTTAAATGTACCAAGTCAATAGGTCTACACAGTTTGATAAATTTAGCAAGTCAAGTGGTCAGCATAGTACCTTAAATTTAGCAAGTCACTAAGGTCTATACAGTTTGTTAAATGTTGCAAGGTAATAGGTCTGCATTGTTCTTTAAATTTACCTAGACAATAGGTCAACATAATTTATGAAATTCTATCTAATTCCACATAATTTATCAAATCCTATCTATTTTTATCTAAATGTTCAATTTCTATCTAAAACTAAAATAATTCGTCTAATTCTATTTAGGCCCACATAATTTATCAAATCCTATCTATTTTTATCTAAATGTTCAATTTCTATCTAAACCTAAAATAATTCGTCTAATTCTATCTAGGCCCACATAATTTATCAAATCCTATCTATTTTTATCTAAATGTTCAATTTCTATCTAAACCTTAAATAATTCGTCTAATTCTATCTAGGCCCACATAACTCATCATTTTACCTAGTCAGAAGATTACGTAATTTGTCAAATTTTTCGTTTGCCCAGTAGTGTATATAATTACTTATATCAGCCTCGTCAATGGGCCACATAATTCGTTAAAGGTTTTCTATGTCAGACAGTGCATGACTCTGTAATCATTTGTATCGGCCATTTCAGTAGGCGTACATCACCCACCCACCCATCCCCCAGTTCTATCTACTCAATAAGCTGTTTGTATTCACTCAACTATACCTTTCAATAAACAACTTATAATTACTCAGCTATTCGTAGTCAGACACAACGTGTTTATCCAATTCTACCTTGTCAGTAAACCTTGTATATTTAACCAATTCTATATTGTCAGTAAAGAATGTTTTCACCCGACTCCACCTAGTCAGTAAGCAACATAATTATATTTTCTACGTATTTTGTCACTAGTCTCTTTCTCTTTACACTTTGCGAGATTTTGCGGTTAGAGCTGTTTTAGAATTGTAAACATCGATAAATAGTTTAATCTGAAGTCGATAGAACTCTAATTTTTCCTTAGGCTGGAGTCGTGTGGAACAGGTCAACCCGTCATCTTATAGCTCGGTTGCAGTTTCGGACAGGCATGCGTGTGTACACTCTAGTGCAGATCGATAAATCGATAATTCACAAAATTGAGTGGTTAAATGAAACTTTTCGGGCAACTGAAAACCCGAGTAGCAATCTATTCACTGGCTCTTGTGGTATATTTGTGCTATAAGAATGCTTCAATTTAATGATTCTTTTTGTGCATCGCCTTTTGACGTTAGTGTGTAAGGGATGGGAACATCGCCTCACTTCTGCAAACTTTCCATACATTGACACGCAGAGCTAGGAGGACTAAATAAACTTTCCCACTTTCTTGTCAGAAGAGTGCACACACAAAAAAAATTAACAACCCCTCCCCAAAAAGGATGGGTGGGGAAAAAAAGTAAAATTTATGCAATAGAGAATGATGGTTTATGAAAACGTCCTGTAAAATACAAAAACAAATATTTTAATGAAAATGTACATATTGTCACTCTTGACAGGATATTTAGGTCGTTTCTGTTGTTAAAATGTGGGCGTCTGGTCTGTGTTACGATGTTCAATCTGTCGATTTCAATTTTTGCTAAAGACTGGATATTAAATTATTCATTAAAAGGCTGTCAACAGGTATGATTTCTAAAAGTGTGTTATCAGTCATCTCAAGATGGCTTAATTTCAGCCTTCTCTGTGCTGCAAACACTCTTGTAATGGGAACAAGCCTTAATAGTGCGCATGCACTGAAGAGGGTAATTTACGCGTCACTAACTGATTTCAGTTTGTTTCTATCCAATCCTCCACTTGATATGTTAAGTCGTTTAGACAAGTCTAACCCACTGCTCGCTCTCTCTCTCTCTCTCTCTCTCTCTCTCTCTCTCTCTCTCTCTCTCTCTCATATATCTATCTATCTATCTATCTATCTGTTCATACATCTCTCTGCTGTAAGGGGCCTTCCACTTGCATTGCATTAAAACTGTTTTGTTCCAGTGTAGGTAGTAGTGATTACGTTAGTGTCCTTTATCAACAGCGCTTGCGTGGGGCTTTTCGTCTTACTACTTTGTGGGCCCTGGCTTGCGTGGGGCTTTTCGTCTTACTACTTTGTGGGCCCTGGCTTGCGTGGGGCTTTTCGTCTTACTACTTTGTGGGCCCTGGCTTGCGTGGGGCTTTTCGTCTTACTACTTTGTGGGCCCTGGCTTGCGTGGGGCTTTTCGTCTTACTACTTTGTGGGCCCTGGCTTGCGTGGAGCTTTTCGTCTTACTACTTTGTGGGCCCTGGCTTGCGTGGGGCTTTTCGTCTTACTACTTTGTGAGCCCTGGCTTGCTGGGGCTTTACGTCTTATTACTTTGTGGGCCCTAGCTTGCATGGGTTTTTTCCTCTTACTACGTTCTGGGCCCTGGAGGGATTTGCTTCCTTTCGCTAAATCCTGTAGACACAATCAGTAAAGGATACTGTTCATCCTTGTAAATACGGATAAATATGTAAGTATGTAAAAGGCACGCACTACTTACATAAATATTTAAGTATGTAAAAGGCATGCACTACTTACATAAATATGTAAGTATGCAAAAGGTACGCACTGCTTACATAATATAATCGTAAGGTTGTAATAACATTGATCATGGCGCTAAATTAAAGACGCCATCATCTTCCTTACTTCTTGTAACCTCCGTTGTAACATATTTCTTTTCCTTTGAAGAAACCCACTATCTATGTACGTCTTGTACACAATATAATTATAATCAGTTTATTGCAAGAGGTAATAACTCATCTTACTGGTCGAAAGAGTACATCAGAGGTTCGGATAACATGAATAGTTGACTGCTTGCTTTGTCTATGAAGGTGTTCATTAATTAAAATTAATTTTGTCCATGATTGTCATTTGTAATTGTTTTGTTTCGAATTCAATGTGCTAATGTACACATAATACACTCAGTCTTCTGGTTAATTGTATGGATAATATTTATGTAATGTTTGAATATTGAAGATCTATTATGCTGTATGTAAAATCTTCGTAAAAGATTGACTCTTAAATGGATAACAGTTCGTTGCATCAAAGCAGAGACAGATTCATCAAATGGATAACACTCCACTTCATGTTAGAATACATAAACATCAACTTTATTTAATAAATGCATAACATGGTAAAGGACAATTAATCATGTATACACTAACACAGCGTTACCCTTAACTACAGCAGAGGGGCAATAATGTGCCGAGCGATTCAAACTAGTGGGCGATGACCTAGTTTGCCGCCAGGCTGTACACGCACGCCCCCACCCTTCCACACGTCCAAGCAAAAATAGAGTCATCAAATGGATAACAGTCCTTTGCATCAAAGCAGATCATATAGCTTAAGTAATGATGGCGGTATCTTGGATGCAACGGACTGTTTGTTATCCAGGTGATGAATCAATTCTTACTAGGATAAAACCACAAACATACCCTGCTCAATGTAAGTTGAGATTAAATACATAATTAGTTTGTTTCATTCACTGTCGACACAGTTTCGTAAGTTTGATTGAATATCTTGACGGGGATTGTCTGCTTACTGGAAAACAAATAAAAACCGACACAACTACAAACCTTTCAGTGCTTTCTTATATATAGCACTGCAAATGTCTTGAATAATAAATAAGATCCACTATAACGCTGTAAATGTCTTACATAATAAATAAGATCCGCTTTTTTGCACATGCTAGAAAAATTCAACGTTGTCAGTTTGTCGGCATGCGAGAAAGACAGGGGAGCATTGCGACAGTATGTGTGAATGTATGTGTGAATGTATGTGTGAATGTATGTGTGAATGTATGTGTGTGTATGTGTGATGTGTGTTACTGTACGAGTGTGTGTGTGTATGTGAATGTATGTGTGTGTTGTGTGGATGAATGTACGTGTGTGTATATGTGTGAGCTTGTGTTCATTTGAGTGCTTGTGTGAAAGAATTTGCAAGAGCGTGTGCATGCGTACGTAATGTATGTGTCCGTGTCCTTCACTGAACATAGGCTTGATTGCTGACAGCCATCGTACTACGTTTTACATTTTAAAAAAATGTATTTGATTGTATTATTTATTCTTTATAAACATGGACGTGGAAAATGCCAAACACGAAAGGTCTTTAATATTGTTTTTAAGACAATTCGCGAATTTGTTTTCTTAGAATTCTAGTTCTTTACTAAGTTTATTTGTTCATCTCACTCTCTTTCTCATCACAGGAAAATAATTCTACGTATAACATACAAACACGACTATTTCGTCCTAATGAATGATAAAGGCGAGATGTGCATGTGAATCCCTGAACACCTAAGGATCTACCAATTATGACATTCAAGTTAGCAAAGCCGTGTTGTGAGATTTTGAAAGTTGATCAAAGTCTGGACGGCCTTCACACAAATCTTTACATCAGATTACCCGACTAGGATTCCTCTGCAGAGAAAATCAATATATTGCCGATTCAACAGCCGTTACTCTATTGATAACTTGAGAAACCAAACCGCCAAGTAACAATTGAAACTGACAAATCGAGTAATCGTATCGATTAGGCACAATTGCGATTGACAATTTGAGAAGCTGAACCATTTATCGACGCATGAGACTGACAGTTTAGAAACTGAACCATCTAAAATTGACAGGGTATATCACTGTTCTGTCCTGTCAAATGTCAAAAGTTTTTAGATCTACAGGTATAATAGCAGAACTATAATTTCTTATGAACGTGCATTCTCTGTATTCAGATAGATCAGTCACAACAATTATTCTCGCATTTAAAATAAGTGATCAACATACATCTGGGTTTTTTTATTGCATGAACACGTTTCATTAATTATATCGTGGAAGATTCCGAACTTCACTTCTCGAAATGGATGTCAGAGAATGATACGAAACTAATGTGCTAAGTTAGCAAGAGAAATTGTGTGTGTGCATTGATATATCCTATACTCATTAGCACGCTGTGAAATGTATGGCCAAAGACCTAGTACTCACCTGGGTACTGCATGCACTCTGCAGGCGTCTATGGATCAGTGGATGTCGGTTTTAGTGACGTGCCTTTATATGACTTGGTTTTAAATGTTGCTAATTGTAGTAGTCTTTACCTGTTTAGCATTGATAGGCAGTCAGTTCTATTTATCTTTAAATGGCTTGGTTTCAAATGCTGCCATTCACAGCAGTCCTTTACTGTTTCTTTTTGACAGGTTGTCGTAGCCAGATCTCTTTGAATGGCTTGTTCTTAAATGCTGCCAATCACAGCAGTTTCTTTATGCTTCATTTTGACAGTTTGCGATGAACTGGGAATTTCTCTTTTACAATTTATATTGAAAGTGTGTAATAAATTATAATTACCATTTGAATGTTGTAACTTGTAAATGCACGGTATACACTTATTTGTAGTCCATTGTGTATGTTATGTAACGAAGAATTTCGGATATTAAGTGAATGTTTTAAGGTGCAAGGCATGTGTGAAAAGGGATTTGGAATAGGATTAACCTGACATCTCTCCACATTGCTGTTCAGTCAAAGACCGGTACATACAGTAGGTGTCAATCGGAAGTAATCATAGGGAAGAAAGACAGCACGCCTACAAGTGTCCAGCTGTCCGTCTATTTGCAAGAAGCATCGGCACGAAATTACCGAATTTAATTGATGGATGAGTTAGGACCAGGGGAAAATAGGGGTGGGGTCGAAAATTGGCGTGGATTTTGCCAAACGAAGTCCAGCACTCGATACAAGGTTGACTGCATGGAATAATTTTGGCTAGGAGAAATCAAAATTAAAGTTTGGGTTAGAGCCCTTCTCGGAGGTAAACTCAGCGGCTGTGAGTGAATGAGATTTATGATTTAAAGTATATCATTGTAATAAATTGTTTTGACCGAATTGAGTAATATAATGCAGAAGTATTTTCACGACAATTTTGTCTTCAGTGATCGGTAAACTTATTTAAAATAAAACTAGACAAAGCGAGAGAAAGCTTAAGTAATAAGCTTTAATAGTAATAATAGTAATAAGAGTAATGATTCTATATTTCGGGGTACATGAATACAGGGCTGATGTATAGTTCATGTGCGTGTTCATCAACTAAACTTGGCCACTGGCAACGCGGAAGTGACCTTGATGTTCGTCGTGTAGACTAGAGACTGGTTCAGTACAATGCAGTCAACATGAATTTAGTTGAGTAATTATTAAGAGAGAATCGTGGTCTGGTCTTCCGAAATCGTGTAGCTCAAAGGGTTGGACAGTGAAAGTAGCACAGTATTGCAGAGCAGGACTATTGAAAACAACTGTAATATTCATAATCTAACTTGCATTAATATTCTTCTCTTGTTTCCTTATGTTAATTTTCCATTCTTACCTGCTATTTGTTTGTGTGTCTTCGTTAGTGTAGCATTGTTAAGTGTAAGCGTAGCATAGTATTAGTGAATCATAGTTCAGGTGTAGTGTCTCGTTATTGTAAAGACAGTGTCATTTTCGTGTAACTGTTCATATTTGTCTCTTTATATCACAGTTTATCTCCTTGGTGCAAGCGAGCCAAAATTAGTCACAATATATTTCAGGCTCTCGCCCCATAAATAATCATAACAGATATCTGTATTTGTAGGTGGGTCAATGTGCAGGCCGAAAGGGCAGTTAAACTAACTGTATAAACATAAGCCATCCCAGGTATTATACGACACAGGGACGATCCAGTTGTTTTTTAAGTGGAGCTTTCAAATGCTGCAAATCACAGTAGACTCTTAATGTTTCATTTTAACAGGTAATCAAGGCCAGTTTTGAGTGGGTACCAATCACAGTAGACTCTTAATGCTTCGTTTTAACAGGTAATCAAGGCCAGTTGCAAATTGGTTTAGTTTCACAAGCTGCCATTCTCAATTTGTTTAAATACGTAAAGATGGTGGCAGTGCACCTGTACAACGAGAGAATAAAACAAACAATGCACTAGGTAGATACATAATACTTTCTTATTCGTGACAACGTTGTTTCAAATTTCTCACAACAACGTACATCGTTTTAGTGACTTTTTAGTTTTCTTTCATTTTTGGGAATGCTTGTTAAGTTACTCCTACCACGCAAAACAGGAGTGCTGCTAGTTGGTTTCCATTGATCTCTTCCAAAGTAGTTGTGTGTGTGTGTGTGTGTGTGTGTGTGTGTGTGCGTGTGTGTGTGCGTGTGTGTGTATGTGTGTGTGTGTGCGCGTGCGTGTGTGCGTGCGTGTGTGTGTGTGTGTGCGTGCGTGTGTGCGTGTGTGTGTGTGCGTGTGTGTGTGTGTGTGTGTGTGTGTGTGTGTGTGTGTGTGTGTGTGTAGGAGTAATTCCGACTGGAACGTGGTTCCTCTTGAATATTTCTTCGACTTGCCTGCATAATTTTGAGACAGTTACAAAGTCCACAAGCGACTTTTATTTTTGAAACAATGAGAGACTGGAGTGAGTGTATGTTTTTTTCCTCCTCCTAAATGGAATGGGTGGGTGGGTTGTGCACACAGTGTCAGACGTCAAAGACGTGCTAAGATCTCAAGCCGTTAAAAACATGTTAGTGAGGTGGGAGTGAAGATGGTGTGGGTGTGGATGTAGGCAGATAGGTGGGTGGTGGGGATTGCTGTTGGTCTGTTATGATCGCACATAATATTTGCTTACGACATTTCCATGATATCTTGAATAATATACAGACATACAGTAGAGAGAGAGAGAGAGAGAGAGAGAGAGAGAGAGAAGGAAAGAGAGGAAAATGCCTTAATGGTATCAGTCAGTTTACATTCATGACGTAATCCTTTTAAAATGTCTTTTGATCGTTCACATACACTTCAACATCGTCCTAGAATGTTAATTTATACATTGGTGAAATACACTTCAATATCGTCCTAGAATGTTAATTTATACATTGGTGAAATACACTTCAATATCGTCCTAGAATGTTAATTTATACATTGGTGAAATACACTTCAACATCGTCCTAGAGTGTTAATTTATACATTGGTGAAATACACTTCAATATCGTCCCATGTATATATGATATATCTTGCACTAGTCATACTATAATATAATTTCATATTTGTGTAAATGGATTTTAGCTGATGGGAAAGTATATGAATGAGTGTACTAGTCTTGCAGCCAGCAGTCTTAATTATTTATTAAATTTTAATTTAAACTACCAAACCTGTTTTTAAAATATTTTTGCAATTTCTACTATCTATTGTTCTTTTATTCTGCAATTTGTCAGAAGTGTAATGTCCCTGTCTTCTGTACATTATCATCGTCTCCAAGGTGTATCATCACAAATTCTTGGAAGTGAACTTTCTTGTTATAACTTTGTAACTATGAGCTTGCTTATAACTATGGACTTAATTGTTGTTACGTCATGGGACTACCACGTCATACCAGCTTATAACGTATTTATACATGTCAATGATAACACTCGTCACTAACGCTTCTTCGTGTATTAACTGATAGTGAAAGAAAGGCAGTATACATGATAGTGTGGCAGTTCATATGTATTGTATTCTCTTATGTGTGTCCCCATATCACCGCTTCATTGGAAATATGTCAGCACGATGGAATAGTGTTGGAAGACATGACTAGGATTACCTAACACAAGATTTTAACTTAAGTCTCTGAAGAATCAGTTTCTTGCCTCTGGCATCTCGATACATGGACAGTCATTCTACCTGGTTCATTACTGTTGACTGAAGTGTTTCTGACGTCACTGTCCCTGATATCTCTGGTACACAGAAAAGGTGTCATTCTAGCCTGGCACACTACGTGTACCTAATGCGTTTCTGACGTCTTTCCTCCTGGATATTCTCTGGTTCACAGGGACACGCCCTATAATGACACGCTACTTGTACCTGACGTGCTTCTAGAATTATTTGCTGCACCTGATACCCTGGAAAACGGATCCCGACATTCCAGTCTTGTCTTCTTGCCATCTGCTGACTTTATCGTTTGTGTGCTTGTGAGGTTGTTGCCATTAATTTGACACACCTCCAAGACTCCATGTGCAGATATGTAGGTCATGTGGGTCCCCACGCGCCACGCGTTCTAAATTACTAGAGATCATAGTATTATAACGTGTTCGCCCGCGTTGATCGTAAGCTTGTTAGCATGCTTTTGTATACAAGCGTATAGCCAGTCTCCTAATATCCAGAACGAATAAACAAATACGAGATATTTTTCATAAACAAGCTACGATAATTTTAAAAGTTAGCAGATAGATTATCCCTATTTCATTCATCCTTTAAATATCCAGTATTGCACAAGGTGGGGGGGGGGGATATTATTAAATTAGAAGATTAGGCAACTTATGTGCATAATCCTCAAAGTCTTTCATTTGAAGACTATGAGAGATTTTAGCTGAATTCCTCCCCCATCAACCGATCACAATTACATATCATGCACCCATACTGAGCCCGGTAAATGCCTATCAGTCCAGTCTTTGCCATAACGATTTCTGCAAATAAAATTTAGAAAATAAAACTGTCACACTCTTTTTTCAGTCCATAATTAATAACGGAGGAGGGAGTGCTACTGCAAGAGTCCTGGCAGTTTTTTCTGAACTAATCGATGTCCATAATTTAAAGTCAAGTGTAGGAAGACTATCATTTTACTGGGTGGAATTAGTCTCAGACTGGAAGCCATCTTGGTGACAGTCATGATTCACGTTACGAATGCAGTATAAGAAAAAGGGTCAGCGCTGATGTACTATAAATATTTTCGGTTCTCTCCAATGATTGGCTGTTGAACGGTTGGTTAATAAGTTGACCTTCAGGTTTAGAGACGTCTGGCCAACTAAAGAGATGGTAGTATTCTTTTCAAGTTAAATTAGTCACATGTAAAAGCGCCCCCTACATTACTACATTAGCAGCAAGTGACCGATCTTTCATTGTATATTTGCAGTGTATCGTACATTGCAGGCCACTGAGACAAACATGCAGTCCACTGAGACAAACATGCAGTCCACCTCGCTGCCTGAACTGTCATTGCATTGCAGATTGTGAAGACCTACATAAGCTGTCCGCTGTGCTTCATCATCTCTCATTGTATAGCAGGCCACTGAGACAGGTACGCAGTCCACTACGCTGCCTGACCTTTCATTGCATTGCAAGCTTCTAAAACTTAAGGCCTCTGCACACGAGTAAGGCATTTGTCTCTCGAGGCAGCTCTATGAGGCATGTCTTACTGTGGGCGAACAAATGTCTTGCGAAGTATCAGAAGATCTTGGAATGCTGTCGTGAGTCACTCAAATAAATTTTGTAATACTTGTGGTCCTGTCTTGTCATCTCTTTCAGGAGCTGCGCACACGCGCCGTATTGACCCCTACGTGAGATCCATCCTCCGAACCAACAAGATCTTTTTATCTTTTTTTTGCTCTTTTTCTTGGTCGTCTACGGTTTCAGCCAATGCAGCTACAATAGCGATATCTTCTATTTCACTACCGCTTTAATTAAAATTCTGTAAGGTCCATAGAAGCAGTCATTGAGCATTATCGTATCACGTGACATTGATATTAGAGATAAGACGGTGAGGACAAAAACATAGGTCTTAAAAGTGCTAAGTGACTTTATTTTACCGTGCGCAGATAGACAGAAATGTATTATACATGTTTTCCTAGACAGTTTGTTATGGTATTTATCATGCCATGTGAGGAGGCTTTTAAACGCGTAGTCGAAGCTCCGCCGCGTTGCAGCATTTCTCAGAAATTTGTGCCTGGCAAAATAGATCAGAAAACAAAGTTACCGAGATTACTCCAAAACGGTTTGTCACGCTCGAGGCCGTGATGGATTAGACAAAAACAAGGTAAAGACCATTGATGGTCTCTAGACTTTTCTCTCTACAAGCTAGACTCTTTCCGTTTTTGCACTCTCTCTCTCTCTCTCTCTCTCTCGCGCGCGCGCGCGCGCGCGCGCACACACCTCTATACAATCGCACACACACATATACACGCCTCATTTGACTTTTATCAGGTGTGTCGATAGCAGCTTTGCTAGAAAACGGCTTCCTCTGGGAGCAGTGTAGATGCTAGCTGAATTCACCCAGCTGTGTGGTTGTACAGTTGCTGTTTATCTTTTATTTTTAATCCACAGTCTTTCATAATTGGGGATGAAATTACACGTTAAGGTACTGGTATCCAAGAATTACTGACAACAAAAATAGATTATGAAATAAAGCAAAACTATCATGACATTGGATAAGTAGGAAATGGCATCAAATGAGTAAGCAGTTACATCAAAGCATGAAATAAATCAATTAAGTACGTAATAGCATCAAACAAGTAAACAATGACATTAGACAAGCATGTAATAATCAATTAAGTACGTAATTGCATTAATCAAAGTACGAAATGACATCAAATATGTATGTAATGACATAACTCAAGAACGTAATAGCATCAAGCACGTAAGCAAGGACATCAAACAAGAAATAAATTACTTCAAGCAAATAGGTTGAGACGTCAAACAATATGCCATGAACATTAAACACAATGAGCAATGGCATCAAACTAGCAGTTAATGACATAAAACAAAAAGTAAAAACTTAAGACAGAGAGTCATTTACATCCAACAAGTAGATTAAAGCATTAAACAAACAGATAGTCAAACAATCCATACATTTATTACACAAATAGATAACGATCTCAAACAAGTCCACAAAAACATCACGGCACACAATATATTAAACAATATACAAATTACATGGCGACAGGAGTCACAAAAACAAGTCCACAAAAACATCACGGCACACAATAATAAAGATAAACAATATGCAAGTTACATGGCGACAACATACACGTTATCACGTACAAGTTATATAATGACATCAAAGAAGTAGATTAAATCATCAAATAAATAGGTAATGACAAAAATAAGTAATCACAGAGTCCATTAAAGCATCACACACGCAGATAATGACGTCGCACAAGTAAGATAAAACATCACACAAGTTATACAGCGAGTTCAAACAAGTTATATAATGACATTATACAATGTAGATATAAAACAACAGAAACGTAGGTAAACACATGACAGTAAAAAGACAATGACAAAAGGACAATGATAAAAAGACAATGACAAAAGGACAATGATAAAAAGACAATGACAAAAGGACAATGACAAATAGATAAGGACAAAACGACGATGACAAATAGACAATGACAAAAGAACAATGACAAATAGACAATGATAAAAAGCAAGTATGTAATGATATCGAGCAGGTCGGTAATGACTTCAAAATGTATGAAAGGGCAATCCAGAAGTAGGTAAGGACATCATAAAAGTATAATCACATTGCAGAAGTAATGTAATACATATCTAGCAAAATAAACAGTTAATTGTTTGTTGTTTTCAAATTATTTTCTAAATACCAGTAACAGATTTTAAAATGGCAGTTTTTGCAATTTATAAAATGAAATCGTATTGATAAAGTGAGAGCTAACTACTTGATTAGAGCCATAAAAATATATTAACAACAAGAAAAATTTATAATTAGTACCAACTTAAGTACCAGTAAAAGAAAGCATTCATCCAGAATTTTAAAGAACAGTTTTCAAGGAGCGCATGGTTTATTTGCACTGGGCGCCGTCAACCCAAGATATACATCTGATAGTATCACACATGTAACTGATATCACAACATACTGGCATGTATTGCTTACATTCTGTATTATTACTATGCACATAATTAACTGGTTTTCAATTCACTAAGTCAGAGACTAAACAAAAGTGTGACAAATTATGGTTAGGAAAAACTACTTGCGTCATAGTACTCTGTGATCATTTAATAGGAAGGATGATTTTTTTTTTAATGGCAGAATAAAGAAAAGGAAACGATGTGATGGAATTGCAAAATTTTTCAAAGTGAAATTTACACATTTCTTCTAGCTACTGAAAAGTAGAATATAATTACTTATTCCAAAACCTTGATCGTCTTCGCAGGCGAGTGATGAGATAATTTACAGCTTCTCTCTTGGATTTCATTGAGTTAAGGATTTTATAGCTAGCTAGTGAGTGAGTGTGAGTGAGTGTGAGTGAGTGAGCTAGTGTGAGTTAGTGAGTGAGTGAGTGAGCGAGCGAGGGTTTGAGTGGGGTTCTACTCTTCAATAGTAAGGTCTTGTGATTTACTGTGTAATATCTTACCTCTTAATTTAATAATTAATATTTCTATCTTGTTAATGCACAATTTAATTCTCATTTTTGTTACAAAAACACTATCATTGATTATCGAAAATCTATCTAGCTTTAACAAAAACATCACCATTTACCATATTAATTAATTTCTTGCCATTAACCCAAATCTATAATCGAATTAATTAGCTTCTTTCAGTCTGCCTAAAAATGCATACATTTGACCAAATTAATGTGCTTCTTGCAGTCTGCCTAAGAATTCATATATTTAACCAAATTAATGTGTTTCTTGCAGTCTGCCTAAGAATGCATATCTTGTCCCTTAGACTGCCTTTCTTTCTTCAGAGTATTGTCCAAAAGCAGTTGCCACGGTTACTTGTCCTGAATATTTATAACTTCTCATTGATTCAGCACGCAGTACAACAAACCTGAACGTGCGAGCAGTTCCACGGATAAATAAAGTATTGAACTAAGCAGAAGGTTGATACTGATCTAGAAGGTGTTTTTTTTTCATATTAATGGAAGTGCTGAAACTTTACAACTGTTAATTCGGCCTTGAACGGAAGAAATGAAGATGCTCGATTTTTCACTCTCATGTAGATGACACCAAGGCATTTGTTGGTGTTTTGCGTTTTGGGTGGTGTTTTGCGTTTGTTCGTGGCGTCTTAAGTTTGTTGTTGTTGTTTTATGGTTTACTGATGGTGTCTTATGGTGTCTTATGGAATTCTGGCATCTAACGTTGTGGTGACTTACAGCTTCAGTTACACCTAATCCAGGTATGCGTTTTGTGTTCACTACCAGAACATGTAAATACTGATTTTTTTCAAACTTGCCCATTGGATAGGTGAATATTTGTAGTTCTGTATGATAGGCAGTTTTAAGCAGACAAAGTTTTATAAAGATATGATAAATTAATCAAATAAAAAATAAAACAAAAACGCGCCGACTGCATAGTAAGAAAATCGAAAGAATATCTTCACACAGTCAAGTGCACCACCTAAAAGTCTCCAAATCTTCAGAAGAGATTTAATTCTAGTTTGTAAACCTCACGTATTGTTTGTGATTTGTCTGTTTTTCTATGTCCTGATGCAGCTTGTCCGATGTGAAATGTTTAAGAAATGTTAATCAGTGCACATCCATCTAATTAAAACGCTAGAATACAAAAGACCTAAAACTGAGGTTTACAAGCTAGTCCATTCTTTAATTAGGTTACAAACAAATTGTGAAGTCAGTATCTTAAAAAGCGAAAAGGTTATGCTTTCCACGGTGGTCGACACATGCATTTTTCGGACAAAAATGTGACTCAAATAGTAATCGTTTTATCTCAGGCATAAGTTATGCAAATTTTAACTGCTGACCTGTCACTAGACGGAGGTGAATTACACTTTGTGCATGTTAACTCCTGATGTTTTTTTCCTGAGCACCTGTAGATTTTGCAAGGGTAATCTCGATAATAGTGTATTCTCAAACAATAGTGGATTTTGCAATTGTGAACCCGTCATTAGGCTACATGATGTTTATAATTTATGAATTTTAAAATAACTGATACCTGAATTATAAGCCCTAAACAATACCTCTCTCTCTCTCTCTCTCTCTCTCTCTCTCTCTCTCTCTCTCTCTCTCTCTCTCTCTCTCACACACACACACACACACACACACACACACCATCTATCCAAGACCACACATATACACACATTTTATTCAACTTCTGTAAATACATTTTGCAGACTCATGTTTTTGTAAATCACACTGAAATAAAGTCACATGCGTGCACATCAAACAAAGAGCGCTTGTAAGAACCCAAACATTAGTCATAAAATGTGTACGCAGAAAGGAACTAAAATCAGACAATGCTGACTGACTTCGACAACTACCGAGAAAAGAAAGACAAGCACATATTTTTTAAAAAGAAAAACAGCGACAAAAACTATTCAAAACTGTTTATTAGCGTAAGTGATCTTCCAGTTCCTGTACAGGTTAATTAAGCGATGAATTATGTTGCTTTTAAGTTTGTTCTCTTTCTTTGTAACTCGACATGAAAAACTTCAAAACCTGTTTTTGTTCTTCACAAAATCTGTCACTTACCACATTAGCCACTGCTTCCTAGCTAGCATCAAGGGGACGGTACTTGGACTGGGAAGAAGTAGCAGGCCTGACTGCTAGCCCAGTAGAAAAATGTCATAAAAGCTACATCCAATTTCGTTTCCTCTCCTGATGGAGAGGTGGGGAGTGAAAAAGTACACCCCGAGTGACTACAGCCTTGAATTGAGAAATAAACGCAATGAATGGAATTTTGGTCGCACCCTCAAGGGGTAGGAACTCGGTGAGAATTTCAACGAGGCACTTGACTGTGACATAAAATAAGGGCTAGAAATAGACGATGGACATCGGGAACTATTGAGTTGTCGAACTTTGACAACGACAAGAGGTCTGACGTATTTGTATAACAGAGCGCCGGGTAGGATATTATTTTTTCATCTATGTCGTTGTCGGATTCACTTTGGTTTACTTCTGTCAAACTGTTTGATTAAAAAAAAAAAACGATGCAGCTAGAGGAAAGTTGGTGTTTTGTGTTTTTTTATTTTTCTTTCCAGTCAAGCTCTTTATGGAAGAAGATGTTAAAGAGCTGAGACACTGAGATAAAAATTATTTAAAAGAATGCTCGTTTCAGTTTTTCTCTATATTATTCTTTTTTGTTCCGGTTTGTTTGTTTGAGTGTTGATTTTTCTTTCACTCTTTGTTGTTTTTCTTTATTCTTTCTTTCGTTAATTTATTTCCCCTTTTCTGCTTTTGTATCTTTTTATATATCTTTCTTTCCTTTGGCTACTTTATTGCATGATCCTTCATTGTTTCTCTTTCCTACTTTTTCTTTTTTTAGTTCTTCGCTTGCTTGTTTTTTTCCTTCCTTTCCCTTTTATTTGTTTCTTTGATCTTCGATGCTGCTCTTAGTTTTTTCTCTTAAATTTGTTTTCTTTTCTAGGTGTTAGTTTGCTTGCTGTTTTTATATTCCGTCGCTTTTTCTTTCTTTTCTTTCTCTTCTTAGCATTTTCCTTTTTCTTTCTCTTTGTTATTTTCAATTGCTTGTTGCTTTGTTTCTGTCCGTGTTTTGTTTGAATTTATTGTTTCTATCTTTCTTTTTTCTTCTACTTCCTTTCCTTGTTTGTTTAGTTTTTGTTCATTCTTGCTTTGTTTAATTTAGTTTTCTTTATTCTTTCAATCTAAGATTTTCCTTTATTTTATTCTCTGACTTTCTATTTTATTTTTCTTTCTTTCTTTTTGTCTAGTTGGATTTGTGTCGCATTTTTAATGTTTGTTCGTTGTTTCGTCATTTATGTCGCATTCCTTTCCTTCTTTCTTTCATTTTATCTTTTTTTCATTTCCTTCTCAAACTAACTGCATAATATGATTAGATATGGTATATAATGGATTAAACTGAAATGCGAGCGAGTTGTTAGTTAATAAGAGATATGCTAATATAATGGATTAAACTGAAATGTGAGCGATTGCTGTTGACTAATTGATGAGACTATAAATAATCTTCGCGCATAATTGCTGTAGAAGCCTTAAATAACTAAGTCTGACTTTATAAACGACGAACTTATTTTTCTGGCAGATCTAAGTTGCCATAGTGATTTGGTAACACATTTCAACGCAAATTGAAGCATTCGTAGCTATCTCATAACGCAGTGTTACAACAACAACAACAAAAAAGTCAAAAGTCTTCAAGTTCGACACCAAATCAAATTCTAAGACCACAGTATCGTTCCATATGAAAGTACTTTTATTTTAAGTTCAATTTTAGATATCAGTTTCTTAAATTGGCGATGAAACAGTCGGGAATAAGGAATAGGTACAATGTAGTTAGTGCGCCTTGTTGACATCTTTATAAAGGGGTCACCTACGTGTAACGTCTCCGCCCCCCTCTCCTCTCCCTAATTGCCAACAAACTCAACAAATTATTATCTTCTTACAAATAGAAAGGGTATGGACGGTATTTAAGTGGCCACACGTCTATCTGTTTACATGCATAAGAACGTAGTGACTTGTAACTTGGTTAGTTGTTTTTCCTCCGGACAGAGAACAAAATTTAGCTGTTATTCATGCTGACAAAATAATGTTCACGTGTATATAAAAGTATATGTACTCGCAAGCTCATATATACACAACACACACACACACACACACACACGCACACACACACACACACACACACACACACACACACACAGAGTTACAAGATATGTACACATAAACACTTGCACACAAATACACAAAAATGTGACTGAAAATAGCGACAAGAACCGATACCCAGTCTCATCCTGATAACAGTTCAAATAGAATATTGGAAAGATAATAACTATAGCCGTCTACGACTATACTTAAGAAAGCGACTCACACGCATCGAATAAATTATAACGACACAACTCCTCACTGGATAAAACCTAACAGGTACAAAACCTTGATTACCACTTTATTAAAACTAAAATATCCAGACCACTTTCATCAATGTGGTAAGATAATACTGTTATATCCATAATAGTTACTTCACAAAAGAAACTCCGCTAGATAAACATTCAGATACGCTGTTGAAAATCTTTGGGTACGTTTTACCGCCTACAGATTTATAAGCCTTTTACAGGAAGAATAAAAAATAACATCGAACAAACGGATAAAAGAAAGAAAACCCGAATTCAATAATCATCGTCTCTGTTTTCTAATTTGTCGTGTGCGCATGCGCATGCGTGTGAATGTTTGCCCCTGAGACATCCTACGCTTGTTTGGCTTCACAAAAGATCTGTGACGTCATTGACACCAGACCTCGCAGCGTTCCGCCAAACAAGAAGCAATGGCGTTCGTCATCGACTGCCGTCTTTTCTTCTCTCAGTGTATATTAGATCCAGTTTTCTCCGTGAAAATGGGCAATCTTTATATTGTTTTCTTTTCATTTCCTAAAAGCGGTCATCTGATCTTTTCACCGAATAGTGTCTCTATATCGGTGACATTTCTTCTGGTTAAAGAACGATTTCTCCATGAAAGTAGAGCGTCGAATAAAGAAACGGGCGAATTATTTCATGTTTATAGATTTCTTACATTTATTCTTTGTAACGGAGACGTTATTGATGGTTGGTGAATGGAAAGAGAGAAAAGGGAGAATGGAAGAGAGAAATATTAACGCCTAAAGGTGCGGCATCATTAGGCACATTTCGAATCTTCAATGGCTTCACTTCCTTATGTGCAGTGTTCTTTATTAACAGGCCAGCATTACGAAATGAGTTATGTTGCAAATATAGTTATTACTTTTATTTATGTGTGGCTGTTCATATGTAAGGTTGATTTTTTATTAATATGTATATATTTGCTTACCAGTTCTGTATTTTCACGTAGCCCAGTCTTTCCGAACCGTTTCTTTTTCGAAACACTTGAAATCATGTTTAATAATATCTACGATGTTAATTTTTCTTCAATCACTGTCTCACGGTAATCTATAGCGATTTCTGTTTGGGGCTCCACACTCATCAAGTAGAGCTTAGAATGCTGAAATGTCGGACACAAACTTTTATATTATTTGTAATCTTTTTCAAGATGTCATGTTCCTAAAATTATAAAATAGATAGATAGATAGATAGATAGATAGATAGATAGATAGATAGATAGATAGATAGATAGATAGATAGATAGATAGATAGATAGATAGATAGATAGATAGATAGATAGATAGATAGATAGATAGATAGATAGATAGATAGATAGATAGATAGATAGATAGATAGATAGATAGTAGATCGGTGAAAAATAATGTAATTGTTAAAAGTTTACTTGATACATTGCAATATTTGTCCAAGACTGACAGATTTGGAAATATATTTCATTTGTAACGGAACATGGCCGATAAAGTCATTTTCAGGAGAGACAGAAGGACAGTCAGTTAAGTAGATTTTGTGTAAGGAAGGAAGGTTTTAACTTTTTATTTCAGTGGAACATGAAGCAATTTCATTCCTTTATTTTCACTCCTCGTAGAAAACTTTTTCTTGTCTGTTTTTACTCTTAATTTCCTCCCACTTCATTATTTAGCATTTGATGTCCTGCGTGACTAAAGCAAGAAACTCAACTTGAAAACCTCTCTAAGCTACAGAGTAGTGTGGACCAAGGACAAGACTACAGCAAGTAACTCAACTTGAAAACCACTCTAAGATACAGAGTAGTGTGGACCAAGGACAAGACTACAGCAAGAAACTCAACTTGAAAACCATTCTAAGCTACAGAGTAGTGTGGACAAGGGACAAGAACACAACTACCATGGTCATGTAATTTTTAATTGACGGTCTTGTCTTACTACTTTATGTTTGTCAGCCATTCTGTGTGATTATTCTATTTATTTCTTACATTTATATTGTGAAACTAATAACTGTTGGACTTAATTGAGATCATATGAAAACAATATATTATTAATATAAATCTAAGTTGATTAAGGTAAATAGTATCTTGAATCTCACCTGTATTAATAAACTTTCATAAGTCAGTACTCCAAAGTGTGTGAAGTCATGATCTTGAACCTCACTTCAGATTTAGAATATTCAATAATGTTTAGAATTTCAAAATATTTCTTCATCCTTAGTATATGATTATGTTTATTATTTTGTCCTAGATTTTTCTTGTATATATGATTCAATTTTATGTTACTGAGCAATTTATTTCATGTTTACCCTAAACTTTCGCTTTAACTTTACCCTGTGTCCGGTTGGTTTCATATTTACGTAAAGCAATTAAAGTTGCTAGTTTTATGCAAGACTGAAATAAAGCCCCAGGTACTAATATTATGTTTAGATGCGTAATCCTTGTTTAACCTTTCTTTCCGCAAGATAACCCTGCCACTGCCGCAAGATAACTACCGTACCCTTTCCGGAAGGTAACTAACCTCACCTAGACAGAGATAACCCTTTCAGCTGTCTCGGTCTTGGCTCTATCTGTCGATTGCGACTTGCTGACGCTGAAATTGACACGTGCCGAGACGTGGCGCGAGCTTACATGTAAGCCAAGTATTTATACAGCTAAAGGACCAAAGTGAAGCAACGTGAAAATAAATCTTCAAAAAGACAAATAAATTAACACTCTGTAGGAGATCGTGACCTACGTAAAGAACTTCCTGTATTAAGTGTTATTAAAAATAATTGTTGTTCTTTGCTTTGGTTTTCGTATGTTTAATGGTGATTATTGAATCCTTCCTCGTTTCAGTCGGGGATTTTGTTTATTATTTTTAACATAGGATATTGGAGGGATTTCCACCGCGTTCGTCTAGCTTGATCTTATTCCGTGATTGTCTGATATTAAACATGTTTCGGGATTGTCATCTTGACTCGAGACTGTCAGTTTGTTTCAAGACTGTTGGCTTGCTTCGAGACTGTCAGCTTGCTTTAAGATTGTTAGATTGTCTCGAGATTGTCAGTTTGCAACGCAATTGTCAGATTGTCTCGAGACTGTCGACTTGCTTCAAGATTGTCTTGTCTCGTGATTGTCAGCTTGCTTTAAGATTGTCATCTTGCCTCTAGTATGACATCTTGCTTAAAGATTGTCTTGTCTCGAGACCGTCAGCTTGCTTCAAGATTGATTTGTGATTGTCGGCTTGCTTCAAGATTGTCTTCTCTCAAGACTGTCGGCTTTCTTCAAGATTGTCCTCCAAGGTGGTTATTTTAACTGACGATTATCGTCTGCGTCGTGTTACTTTGGTGCTTCTCTGTGCGATCCCCTTCAGTTTTAATCTTGTCAAATTTATTTGGAGAGCACTGGCTGATTCATTTTGTCTCTGACAGATATTTTAGGCGGGTTTTTTGTGTACAAAGAGGCAAGGCAGTAACAAAGAGTAAGTGCATCAGATTCTAACTCAAGCATCTCCGGTTTAGTTCCCTCTCGGGGTGCGGGAATGCGTGGGACCGCAAGCGTTTCCTAGCTGCAGGTGGTGGACCAGGTGTCCAATTTGTCGAATCTGACGCAAGAACGTGTTCCGGACGCCATAGACTCTACTCGCGGAAAGATCCCTTGGGAGTTGAAAATCGGAAAGTGTAGGCAATTGACTGATGCTCGACTTTAATTGCTCCCGGTTAATCTCCTCTCTACTTCTCCTTTTAAGTCAAACCTTCATTCCGTCCATGGTTATTATTTTTTTTACTTCCAGCACTTACCGTTGTCCCTCTGCGCTAGCACTCATCTGTAACATCAGCGAACGTTTTCGGGTTGATCAAATATTATGAATTAACAGTCACAGTTCGTATGAAGATTGTTTGAGTGATTTATTTGCCTTCGTCATCTATCTAGATTTCCTAGCAGCTCTTCTCGTTCCTATCAGTTTATATGGCGATTAACCGAGTCGTTTCATTTGTGCAGGATAATTCATTTATTTTGACAGTGACATTTTTAGTTCAATATTTCTTTATTTATTTGGCTACTATATCAGTAATTACTCATTTATAAAATGTGTCTATTTCTAGTTCATTTGGCCTATAATGGACTTATTCTCGTAGACTTTGAGAATGTATATATTTATATGACGATTTGCAGTTTATTTCGTTTATTATCAGGGGTGGGTGGGATTTTTAATAAAATAAGTATCTCTGTGTGCACACGCCAGTCTATTTGGCTCTGAACAAGATTCCGCGTGTTCTGTCAGCTTATGTGAACCTTATCCATGTCACTTGATATGACTATTGTTAGAGTGAGTTCCCTTGTTCGAGAGAATTTACATGATCCCTGCTAGAGTGATTCCCCTGGGTCCATATGCCATGCATTTTAAGACTCGGATATTAAAAGATGCGCGTGAGGTGAATAGTATTGATGATTATGGGAATGGAATTCGCGCGCCATCTGTTTCCACATGGTTGAGACGCCACAGATGCTGACACATTTAATAACACCACGTGACTGGACCCTATGTATAAGACACCTAAGGACAGGGTAGCAGAGATCGCTTTGTGGAAGCATTGCAGTTTAGAACCAAGCTTTGTCGTATAATCGCATCATTTGCCTTCTCCATTTTCCAGTACCATCATCCACTTCTTCAGTGAAACGAACATTATAGTGCAATTCAGTTTTAGGTATACACACACGAGTAATTTTTAACTTCGAAATAATTTATCATTTATAGAACTCTTACCACCCTTGGCAGATGTTCTCATTCATCAACACGACACCCGCCTTTCTTTGTTACTACTTGGTGGGTTGCATTACGCTGTGTGGTTAGCACTTATTTTTGCAATATCTTTCTTTAATTCTCTTTTTATTTCTTTCATTTTCTATCTTTTTTTTTGATCATGTTGTAGATTTCTCTTCCCCCCCCCCCCCCCTATCATATTCACTCTTTGTCCTTATTGTCAATCTTTCACTTCTTCCGTTACCGTGTTTCATTATTTATTTCTCCCACCCCACGCTTGTCTATCTGTCAACTTTTTAATTCTTCCTTCCTTCTATCTTTTCTTTTTTTACTTTTTTTTTTGGGGGGACTGTTGTTTTATTGTTCTTTACCTGGAAATTAAAAGCACAACTGTACTATAAAATGATTTTACTTTAAGCAACCTATTTTTAAAATGTACATTTGCGTGAGTGGAACCGCTAGAAAAAACTAGTTACTAATATTACTGTTGAATGCATTATTGAAATATACAACTGTAGATTTATACTCGCTATTATATATATATGAGAGAGAGAGAGAGAGAGAGAGAGAGAGAGAGAGAGAGAGAGAGAGAGAGAGAGAGAGAGAGAGAGAGAGAGCATCTATACTTGTACATTAATACATATTACTTTACTGCACAATAAAATGCCGTCATTTGTAATTGACAAATATAAAGATAAGTACTTTGTGCACACCAATTCACTTATACATAGCGAGTAATCACTTGCTAAAGTATATACGTAATGCTGAGTGGTACGTTCTACGAAATACCATATACATTCAGAAATGCACACTACAGCACGTAATTACGTCGTGTATAGTGTTCAGTAATCCGCATTATTTCCACATGAACAGTAGTTCTGAGCAATATTCACACAGCTATGTTCTTAATTTCATTATGTGTTCATACTTAGTTTATGCAGTGATAAATAACAATTTACAATTTGTGTAAAAATTCACACATATACATTTTATTCACATCACGTGATTTTGTGCCGATACTTCATCCGAATACAACAAAATACATAAGTAGTTATTCAACGCAATTACAACATATATTGAACAATACAACATTAATAATAATGCACTCTACATGTTACAAGTGAAGCACATACTACATACACACAATCTACAAACTGTACTCCGATTCTGAAGCACAGTTTTAAAAATACAGTTTAAAACACTAATTAAATATTTATGATAAACGCAATGTATAGACATAGCATTCATTACTTATATTTTGTACCTTTACAAGTTTGCATTTATTACTATATATTGTTTACCCACACACTACTACAATATTATACTGAAGCGAACGCACATCTTTGTCTCAGTGTAATCTTCCCAATTACAGCTCATCCCCAACATTCGTGTTGAAATGAACAGATTCACGCTATTCCACGGAATAAATAAACGAACCAAAGTCTCGTGGGCGGCAGACATAAAATTCTCAGTGAATTGTATCAAGAAATTTCCTGTTTATTGCAATGTCAAGAGCTGTAAAGTACCCCCAAATGAACAATTCTCTTCGCTGACCTAAATTGTCAATCGAACAAATTCATTAACTTAATCCCGCCAGGAAAATCGTTTAGCAAACACGAATTTCTACAAGAACTCAATTTCTCAATTTTTTTTTCGCTGTTCCAACTAATCTCATTTTTAGCTACAGATTTTATCGATCGAGAATCCGTTTTACTGGTACCATTCTGAAGATCGTCAGAGCTCATCTTGCCTGAACAAGTTATGTCCAGGTCTCCGAATGAGGGCCAGACCGTCATAGGACGTGGTTTAGATTTTCAGCGGTCATCTTGTCTGCGCAAATTACGTCTAGATATGGGTGAGGGCCAGGTCGTCATAGGAGGCAGTATAGATTTTCAGCGGTCATGTTGCTTGCACGGGTTACGTTTACATGTGGGCCGTCATGCAACGTAGTAGAGACCTTCAGCGCTCATCTGTATTAAGCAAGTAACGGCCCAAATACATAGTGGGTGTCCATGCGTGGTCATTCCTTAGTTTTAGGCCAGCTGAAGTTCAGTGGTCCGTCTTGCTTGAGCATATTCCGATCAGACCACTGTGGTGTACTTGTTTGTATATGCCTTATTTGTTTAATTATTTTATTTTTTAAGTTGACGTTTATCTTGTCTGAACAAACACAACGCGGTAACTACGTGAGACAATATTAACCGTGAACAAGCAGAAGCCCGGTTCCAAACTGAGATCGGCATTTTGGGTCGTGATGATTGACTGTATGACTAACCCCAACGTTCACCTTACCTGAACAAATTATGGCCTGAATGCAAAATTAGACTAGAACCGTAAATGACGTGTGTATTACTTGTTATGACCCAGTTTAAGCCTAAGATTAGATGACACAGCTCTAAATATGGAGTAGCAATGATAGCCATTTGCATGGTTTAACAGCGCCGCTATATTGCTCTGAACAAGAGCGACCAAAGCGTCTATATATATATCATATTATATGTCTTAATATGATATATACTGTACTGAGCAGGCTGTAGTATGTCTTAATATGATATCTATGTACTGAGCAGGCTGTAGTATGTCTTAATATGAAATCTATGTACTGAGCAGGCTGTAGTATGTCTTAATATGATATCTACTGTACTGAGCAGGCTGTAGTATGTCTTAATATATCTACTGTACTGAGCAAGCTGTAGCATGTCTTAATTTGATATCTACTATACTGAGCAGGCTGTGGTATGTCTTAATATGATAAATATTGTCTTGAGCATGCTGTAGAATGTCTTAATATATATTTAATGTACAGAGCAGGCTGTAGAATGTCTCAATATGATACCTCCTGTACTGAGTAGGCTGTAGGATGTCTCAATATGATACCTCCTGTACTGAGTATGCTGTAGAATGTCTTAATATGATACCTCCTGTACTCAGTAGACTGTAGAATGTCTTAATATGATACCTCCTGTACTCAGTAGACTGTAGAATGTCTTAATATATCTACTGTACTGAGTAGGCTGTAGAATGTCTTAATATGATACCTCCTGTACTGGGTAGACTGTAGGATGTCTTAATATGATACCTCCTGTACTGAGTAGGCTGTAGGATGTCTCAATATGATACCTCCTGTACTGAGTAGGCTGTATAATGTCTCAATATGATACCTCCTGTACTGAGTAGGCTGTAGTATGTCTTAATATGATACCTCCTGTACTGAGCAGGCTGTAGTATGTCTACATTATGTAAGTATAGTATGAATAGTAAGGCTAGTGCGTCAGTTATATATATGTACGTAGTTACCTTAAAATTAAATATCCAGTAAATAATCATATTGCTATTTCGTTTCATTCACTTTAAATTTGGGGGGTTTCTTATTGGCTTTTAATTTTATTTTATTTTCTGAGTTCTATTGCGTCCTTGTCTGGTTTCTTTTGCTTTGTATGGGCTTGATACTTTGATGTTTTGGGGGTTTCTTATTGGCTTTTAATTTTATTTTATTTTCTGAGTTCTATTGCGTCCTTGTCTGGTTTCTTTTGCTTTGTATGGGCTTGATACTTTGATGTTTTGGGGGTTTCTTATTGGCTTTTAATTTTATTTTATTTTCTGAGTTCTATTGCGTCCTTGTCTGGTTTCTTTTGCTTTGTATGGGCTTGATACTTTGATGTTTTGGGGGTTTCTTATTGGCTTTTAATTTTATTTTATTTTCTGAGTTCTATTGCGTCCTTGTCTGGTTTCTTTTGCTTTGTATGGGCTTGATACTTTGATGTTTTGGGGGTTTCTTATTGGCTTTTAATTTTATTTTATTTTCTGAGTTCTATTGCGTCCTTGTCTGGTTTCTTTTGCTTTGTATGGGCTTGATACTTTGATGTTTTGGGGGTTTCTTATTGGCTTTTAATTTTATTTTATTTTCTGAGTTCTATTGCGTCCTTGTCTGGTTTCTTTTGCTTTGTATGGGCTTGATACTTTGATGTTTTGGGGGTTTCTTATTGGCTTTTAATTTTATTTTATTTTCTGAGTTCTATTGCGTCCTTGTCTGGTTTCTTTTGCTTTGTGTGGGCTTGATACTTTGATGTTTTGGGGGTTTCTTATTGGCTTTTAATTTTATTTTATTTTCTGAGTTCTATTGCGTCCTTGTCTGGTTTCTTTTGCTTTGTATGGGCTTGATACTTTGATGTTTTGGGGGTTTCTTATTGGCTTTTAATTTTATTTTATTTTCTGAGTTCTATTGCGTCCTTGTCTGGTTTCTTTTGCTTTGTATGGGCTTGATACTTTGATGTTTTGGGGGTTTCTTATTGGCTTTTAATTTTATTTTATTTTCTGAGTTCTATTGCGTCCTTGTCTGGTTTCTTTTGCTTTGTATGGGCTTGATACTTTGATGTTTTGGGGGTTTCTTATTGGCTTTTAATTTTATTTTATTTTCTGAGTTCTATTGCGTCCTTGTCTGGTTTCTTTTGCTTTGTATGGGCTTGATACTTTGATGTTTTGGGGGTTTCTTATTGGCTTTTAATTTTATTTTATTTTCTGAGTTCTATTGCGTCCTTGTCTGGTTTCTTTTGCTTTGTATGGGCTTGATACTTTGATGTTTTGGGGGTTTCTTATTGGCTTTTAATTTTATTTTATTTTCTGAGTTCTATTGCGTCCTTGTCTGGTTTCTTTTGCTTTGTATGGGCTTGATACTTTGATGTTTTGGGGGTTTCTTATTGGCTTTTAATTTTATTTTATTTTCTGAGTTCTATTGCGTCCTTGTCTGGTTTCTTTTGCTTTGTATGGGCTTGATACTTTGATGTTTTGGGGGTTTCTTATTGGCTTTTAATTTTATTTTATTTTCTGAGTTCTATTGCGTCCTTGTCTGGTTTCTTTTGCTTTGTATGGGCTTGATACTTTGATGTTTTGGGGGTTTCTTATTGGCTTTTAATTTTATTTTATTTTCTGAGTTCTATTGCGTCCTTGTCTGGTTTCTTTTGCTTTGTATGGGCTTGATACTTTGATGTTTTGGGGGTTTCTTATTGGCTTTTAATTTTATTTTATTTTCTGAGTTCTATTGCGTCCTTGTCTGGTTTCTTTTGCTTTGTGTGGGCTTGATACTTTGATGTTTTGGGGGTTTCTTATTGGCTTTTAATTTTATTTTATTTTCTGAGTTCTATTGCGTTCTTGTCTGGTTTCTTTTGCTTTGTATGGGCTTGATACTTTGATGTTTTGGGGGTTTCTTATTGGCTTTTAATTTTATTTTATTTTCTGAGTTCTATTGCGTCCTTGTCTGGTTTCTTTTGCTTTGTATGGGCTTGATACTTTGATGTTTTGGGGGTTTCTTATTGGCTTTTAATTTTATTTTATTTTCTGAGTTCTATTGCGTCCTTGTCTGGTTTCTTTTGCTTTGTATGGGCTTGATACTTTGATGTTTTGGGGGTTTCTTATTGGCTTTTAATTTTATTTTATTTTCTGAGTTCTATTGCGTCCTTGTCTGGTTTCTTTTGCTTTGTATGGGCTTGATACTTTGATGTTTTGGGGGTTTCTTATTGGCTTTTAATTTTATTTTATTTTCTGAGTTCTATTGCGTCCTTGTCTGGTTTCTTTTGCTTTGTATGGGCTTGATACTTTGATGTTTTGGGGGTTTCTTATTGGCTTTTAATTTTATTTTATTTTCTGAGTTCTATTGCGTCCTTGTCTGGTTTCTTTTGCTTTGTATGGGCTTGATACTTTGATGTTTTGGGGGTTTCTTATTGGCTTTTAATTTTATTTTATTTTCTGAGTTCTATTGCGTCCTTGTCTGGTTTCTTTTGCTTTGTATGGGCTTGATACTTTGATGTTTTGGGGGTTTCTTATTGGCTTTTAATTTTATTTTATTTTCTGAGTTCTATTGCGTCCTTGTCTGGTTTCTTTTGCTTTGTATGGGCTTGATACTTTGATGTTTTGGGGGTTTCTTATTGGCTTTTAATTTTATTTTATTTTCTGAGTTCTATTGCGTCCTTGTCTGGTTTCTTTTGCTTTGTATGGGCTTGATACTTTGATGTTTTGGGGGTTTCTTATTGGCTTTTAATTTTATTTTATTTTCTGAGTTCTATTGCGTCCTTGTCTGGTTTCTTTTGCTTTG
Organism: Sinotaia quadrata; assembly: GCA_028829895.1. Classification (NCBI taxonomy): domain Eukaryota; kingdom Metazoa; phylum Mollusca; class Gastropoda; order Architaenioglossa; family Viviparidae; genus Sinotaia; species Sinotaia quadrata. The sequence goes on along the minus strand of CM054180.1, from coordinate 59,021,344 downwards.
TATGGGCTTGATACTTTGATGTTTTGGGGGTTTCTTATTGGCTTTTAATTTTATTTTATTTTCTGAGTTCTATTGCGTCCTTGTCTGGTTTCTTTTGCTTTGTATGGGCTTGATACTTTGATGTTTTGGGGGTTTCTTATTGGCTTTTAATTTTATTTTTTTTTCTGAGTTCTATTGCGTCCTTGTCTGGTTTCTTTTGCTTTGTATGGGCTTGATACTTTGATGTTTTGGGGGTTTCTTATTGGCTTTTAATTTTATTTTATTTTCTGAGTTCTATTGCGTCCTTGTCTGGTTTCTTTTGCTTTGTATGGGCTTGATACTTTGATGTTTTGGGGGTTGTTCGTTTTTGTTTTATTTATCTGCTAGTGGTGTTCGGGAGTTTGTAGGAATTTTTTAAAATATAATTTTGCTTTGTTTATTGTGGGTCGTTTGTAGAGGTGTGGAGGGGGTTATTTAATGGTTGAAGATTGTTTTGTTTTATATTAGTCCTCTTGCTTAAAACAATTAAAAATAAGTTTAGAAGATCACCAAATTATCATGGGAGATCCATTTTTGTGTCCTTTATTACAGGATATCTGAGCGTTCATCTTGCTACAGAAAAGTTACGTCCCGTATTTTATAGAAAACTAGGTCAAAAAGGTGCGCGTTCAAACTAAGGAGCTTCACACATGTACATATTCTAGACGTGTGTTTTTCGTATGGAAGAAAAACGGTCGTTTCAAGGCTGTTCAAAGATCGCGTTCTTAACACCTGTAAATTAGATCGCGTTCTTAAGACCTGTAAATTTTTATGATCCGAACCAGAGTGAGGCTGGATGGTTAAGATGTGTCTATTACTCAGTGATATTATGAACAGTCTAACAAGGACTTTCTCTTGCATGAATAAAATGTCAGTGCTACAAAGGGATGCCAGGCCGTCTTAGAACGTCTGTTCATGAGTTATTTCTTTTTCTAAATTATAATGATCATGTAAGTGACAAAACTGTTTTATTTTAGTGGGGAAAAAATCTTGTTTTCTTAAGTTTATGAAACGTAGAATAATTGAAAGTTGTCACCATAACCGACTTCACGACCTTGGAACTAAGTATTTGAATGACGAGTCGGAGAGGGCGGATTCAGATTTTAAATTTGCATTCACTTAAGGAACTAGATATAAAAGTGTACACGGTCACCTTAAACAGCAATGTTGACTTCATCATAAAAGTATATGTTCTTTAAAAACAATATATCACATTTACGTATTATCTCATATTGTTACTGTTATTTATAATGCAAATATAAAGATGTGTTAGGTTTGAATTTTTTATAATATTTTATGTTCTAGTTTATTGTTGGTGTCACTAGTGATAGAATTATAATAACAATAATATCAAAATGATCTGAATAGTAATAAAAATTAAAATGTCATTATGGTGATGGATCAATTACAATTCGGGGAATGATAACGACTACTACAATGCGTATAACGAATGTGATGACGATAGGGATAACACATACAATGGTTATGATAAGATAATGATGACGATATTGGTGGTCGTGATAGTGATTGAACAGGAAGTCGAACCGCTATAAGAAACTAAATATTTGATGTACTATAATAAAACTTACATATCAACGACTTTGATATCACCACTTAGCTTCCAGACTTATCAATCATTGTCAGAGGCAATTCATCAGGCAAATATCTTCATATCAGCTCTTTGCTGTCCAAAGACAATATCTGCAGAATTGATGGTAAGGGATCCTTTGATAAAATCTCCAATAAACAAGACAGAGAATTCAAGTTGTTGTCATCAGGCAGACCTTAAATACTACACAGTGGTAGTATGCTATGATTATAGTTCATTAATTTGTAATCATTATGATAATGTGTGGGGCTAATATTTGGTATGATATTATGATATGATTCTATTATTGTATGATGTAATGTATGGTTAGATGTCATTAATACAATAGCATTATGATAATATGATGTTGATGTTTGGTGTGACAGTGTGGTATGATTATATTACCTTAATGCTCAAGTTCCTCCTAGTCGTATTATGCAGTTACATAATTTACAGAATTAATTAATTTTGTATCGATCTCTTTTACAGGATAAGCAATAAATGCTTCACTATATTTCAACAAAACATCTTGTAAAATTTAATGCCCATTGACAGATCGACGTAGCAAAATTCAATCGGATTTGTTGTAGCACAATTAAATGTTTTAATCGATTTTTTTATTACTAAACAGTGGTACCAGCCAATGGCAGTTCACATTATCAAATAATAAAAATGGGGACGATAAATGCCTGATTTGGAACATATCCAGCTTCATGGAAATAGATCGTTATTCAGAGATTTGGTTGATGTCTGGTAAGTTTGGGGCGATTACAAATGTTAATCGCTTACTTGGAGTTCGTTTAGGACATTGAAAGTTAACAAACCCTTTGAGAATTCTTTGGGAATCTAGCTTTACAGACGACATGGGAAATCATGTCTTTAATGCTTAACGTTTCTATCTAGCAATGATCTATTGCCTTTGGTCCAGCCTAGTGCCCATCGTCTGCTCTTCGGTAAGTGACCTTTTCGACAAAACATACATTATGGACATTCATGCAGGAGCCAGACAGTACAAAGAAAGAGATGTGCGAATGAGGAGCCGACAGAAGAAATAGAAGATGACATGGCCGTGTTAACCAAACAGTGGTCAAGCAAGAGATCGCAGATTTTCCAAACATATAAATGCCTCTTCGCATTAAGACCTACAGGGCCGGATAACCCGCGCGAGTGATTGAAAGAGAAGTAATTATAAGTTTATTATTGACTCCACAAAGAGTTTATATTTGCTGGACCAATGTGATTAAAACTCATCCACATTCCATGTGCGAAAGGTTACTAGCAAAAGTTGAAGAATGAGAAATAAAAGTGTTCCGATACCTCAGCATTGAAATCCAAGAAAATATATTAACTATTTCATGGAGCAAATATAAACTCTTTGTGGAGTCAATAATAATACTGACATCAAGTATGTCATGTAAATATTGATAGCTAATGTTGACACTTCCAGTTTGGGTAAGCACGACATTAAAACATATATCAAAATATAATTTTAAGCATTAACGTCTATCAAAATAGAGCGTAAATACTGGCCCAAGCTGTGAAATGTCACTAATAATTATTTTAAATTGTAAAAGTAAAATATAAGAGACATATACGGAGGATGGAGAAACGTGAGCCTTGGTCTAGTCCAAATTTTCCAGTCATTGGGAAGCTGAAGTGAATTAATGACAGCAATGGTGCTTGCACCGCTCGCTTCTGCACGCGAGCTAGCCAAGAAATGTCGTCCGTAAGCAATGAATAAAGTATGGGTTCTTTACTTTCGCTGACACCACCTGCTTGAGGGAGATTGCTCTAACTTTGCCCAAGGTTAATCTAACAGCCGAGTGCAGCAGACATGACCAGTATTTGTTGACTTCGCACGATCAGTCGATGTATGCGTTTCCTACAGATAGTGCGAACAAAATCGGTTAGTCGGCACCGAAAAAATATATAATAAGCCAACATTATTGTCACTTTACAACAACTGAGGGCTGCTTATTTGAACGGGCCCTTCAGAGCTTTTAAGGCTCATTCCTATTATCTTCTTCTATCCGTTTCATTGTAATGAAGAAAAAAAAAATGATTGCAACTTGATTCACGCAGGGTTATTCATTTCTTATATTGGATGTGATTTCTGGTGTCTGGTGCTCTACTTTCAGGAAAGACAATAATTTTAGAGTTCAGCACTAGTCGGGTAACTTAAATTTGTCAAGTGCACAAAAGTACACGACTTAGCAATTATAGACCGCGCGAAGCAAATGCATCAATTATGTTTAGTTTTCAGAATTAAGTGTAGTACAAACACAAAACGTGATTCTTGTTGTTTTCACCGATGCTTCTGCCCACCAGCAAGTCAAGTCAAAATAGCCCGCACTTTAACTGACATCCATTTCTGCCAACTGCTAACTGAAGTGTCGTGTACTTTATGACGTCATTAATTATGTTTTCATATAGACAAGTAAAATATATACTTACTCAATAGATAGAAAAGATGGATTAGATTTTTTTTAAAATAACTATCGTATTTACAAGAAATATTAAAGTACTTTTTTGCAACTGTGTCCTAATGACGGCGAATATTAAAGTAATTTTATCAAATAATTATTGAACTTGTCGCGAACAAATTAAAAGCAAATAACTTCTGTATGGACAACTTGTATTAAAGTAACTTTAGTAAATAAATACTAAACAAGCTCCGATCACAGAAGTATCTATAGTAAATACATGTCCAAGAGATTTTAGTAGTAAATAAGTGTCTCTTAAAACGAACAGTAAACAAAGTCAGTTAAAATCAAAAACTGTTCTATCAAAGAAATATTTAACTAGAACTACAAACTTTTGCAACAAATTAATATTATCGATGGAGTCCTGTTTACGTCTTAAATTGCTTCAAATATGCATAACTGATGTCTGCAAAATGGAGCGGATTTTGAAACGAAATGCAACACTAAGTGATTTGGACATTGGTCGAGGTTAGTTTATATGGATAAAAATACAGTAAATATCATGTGATATGTGTGCAAGACTGAAAGATATGTGATTTAGGCAAACCATTGTGAGTATTAGGTAATATGGACAAGACAATATAAAGGGTTAGGTGATCGGTAGACAGTGTAAAGGAATAAGTGATCGGGACAAGACAATATAAAGGGTTAGGTGATGGGTAGACAATGTAAAGGGTTAGGTGATCGGTAGATAATATAAAGGGTTAGGTGATGGGTAGACAATGTAAAGGGTTAGGTGATCGGTAGACAGTGTAAATAGTTAGGTGATCGGGACAAGACAATATAAGGGTTAGGTGTTCGGTAGACAATATAAAGGGTTAGGTGATCGGTAGAAAATATAAATGGTTAGGTGATAGGCAGACAATGTAAAGAGTTATGTGATCGGTAGTCAGTGTAAAGAGTTAGGTGATCAGTAGACAGTATAAAGGGTTAGGTGATGAGTAGACAGTATAAAGGGTTAGGTGATCAGTAGACAGTGAAAGGGTTAGGTGATCGGTAGACAGTATAAAGGGTTAGGTGATCGGTAGACAGTATAAAGGTTAGGTGATCAGTAGACAGTATAAAGGGTTAGGTGATCGGTAGACAGTGCAAAGGGTTAGGTGATCAGTAGAGAGTGCAAAGGGTAGGTGATCGGTAGACAGTATAAAGGGTTAGATGATCAGTAGACAGTACTAAGGGTTAGGTGATCAGTAGACAGTATAAAGGGTTGGGTGATCAGTAGACAGTATAAAGGGTTGGGTGATCGGTAGAGAGTGAAATGGGTTAGGTGACATGGAAAGACAATGCAAAGGGTTATGCTATCGGGACAAGACAGTATAAAGGTTAGGTGATCGGGACAATATATTTCAAAGGGTTAGGTGATCGGGACAATACATTAAAAAAGGGATAGGTGACTCGGAAAGACAATGCAAAGGGTTAGGTGACTCGGAAAGACAATGCAAAGGGTTAGGTGATCGGGACAAGACAGTGTATAGGGTTGGGTGATTTGGACAGACTCTATAAATGTTAGACAAATCTTTAGACACGACTGCAAAACTTACATTTGGTGAAGAAGATACTTAACACTGATCACTATTACATGACTGGGACAAGACATTGTAGAATTAAATGATAATAATAAAACAAAGTGTAAGAGACTGCAATGTGGACATGATATTTGCAAAATGGAAGTTAGCTGGGCAATTGAAACTACAATAAAATACTTTACAGAGTTTTATGCACAACTTGTTCTTGGTGGGGAGGGGGCTGCTTCTTCTCTTTATCCTTCTTTGTTTCTATTCTTTCTTTCTTTTTCCTTTATTCTTTCTTTCTTTGCTTTCTTTGTTTTCTTTCTATTCTTCTTGCTGTTTCACAATATTTCTACAATCACAATGTCATTTGTTTGTACATGTATGACATATTTCATATTTGCGCTAAATAAATAGAATTTTGATTTTTCTTTGCGATTTAAAGATAGTTTAAATAAAAGTGCATTACTTATGAATTTTAATTCATAAAGTAGGGCACCCTCTGTTATACAGCTTGGACCTGAAACCCATCATAGCAAAACCCATTAAGCATATTGTGACGCGTGCGCAACGTAGTTAATGAAGAAATTGTTATTATTAATTAATCTTTCATAACTAACTTCAAGTGATAAAAATATTTATTTTATTTTATTAATGAACCTCCAACAGACACTACTCGCCTCTCACTTGGCGGATATTTTGGTGTTGTAAATGTTTTCACAGTTCCACAACATAAAACAACATTTACAATCACATAAGGTTTTTTTGCAGGTGGGAAACTTCTTACTAAAAAGAAAAACAAATCCGACTTTAATCTATATTTAGATTCATTCTCCATAATCTCCATCCTCCCACTTTCTTATCCAACATAAGAATGTCAATAGGCGTAAGAAGGTCAATAAATTTAACAATAAATATGTTAAAAGAAAAATCACTATTCATATGACAATTACAATGAAATAGATAATTTGACATTAATATTCATGAATCCATGTTCAGATAATTATAGTTTGCAGTCTCTCTCTCTCTCTCTCTCTCTCTCTCTATATATATATATATATATATATATATATATATATATATATATATATATATATATATACTAAAATTACAGCTAATTATTGTTCATCAATGGAGTCAATACAAATTGCAGGTTAGTCCTATCTATCAGAGAATAAAAATGGAGTTATTAGAATATGTTATTATAAACTTTACACAACCTGGATTAAATACAGCTACCACAGTCTTTTCAGTGGCCTTTTCAATCGCGTCAGAGTGTCAAAATGTTAAAATGTAAAAATGTCCACACTCAGCACGTGTTCCCGCCTCGAGCACAAGAAAACACTGACGTGTCGTTCCTCTCGGCCGACCTGGCACTCTCTTGCCCTCAGTTTCTTGTGCAGAACACAATCACTGTGATTGTGTTATCTTCACTGGGACTAATGTACTTAGCATCCTTGCTTTGGTACCTCAAAAGTAGGGGTGTAGCATACTCCCTTATGCTTACACACTCTGCAACACACTTTGCAAGTTTCCCGCTCTTTCCCAGTCACTCAAGTCACGACTGGTGAACAAACGAAGAGTAGCTGCAAGTAAAGTCCTTAAACGTAGCCCATTGGCTAGTCTCGTTCTCATAAATCATAATCA